>SJXQ01010040.1:0-36841 GCA_006408695.1 Aepyceros melampus
ATGGCATCACTGACTCCATGGGTGTGGGTCTGAGTGAACTCCAGGAGTTGGTGATGGACAGGGAAGCCTGGCGTGCTGTGATTCATGGGGTTGCAAAGAGTTGGATATGACTGAGCGACTGAACTGAACTGAACATCTTCTTTATCTACTTACCAATTGATGAACATTTAGTTTGCTTCCATATCGTGGCAATTGGAAATAATGCTGCTGTGAACATTGGAATTTCTGTAAAAAAAATAACACAAAACGAGTGAATACAAAAAAGAAGCAGACTCAACAGAGATAGCAAACTGCGGTGGGCAGGAGGGGCACAGTAAGGGCTGGGGTGTAAGAGGTATTATGTCTGGGTACAAGATAGGCTACAAGGATGTATTTTACAACATGGGGAATATAGCCAATATTTTATAATAACTGGAGTATAATAAGTGGAGTGTAACTTTAAAAAATTATATAGAAAAAGTGGTTAAAATTTGTAATATCACCTTTTCTATCCTGAAATACAATTCATAGGAGATATATCTACTCTTAATTTAATTATTTAAATATATTAAATGTATATTAAAATATTTAAATAAGTGTAAAATATAGTTATGTAGATCAGTGTAATGTCCTGTTTATAGCATAAAGAAGTAAACATAATAAAATTTCAGTCCAGGTTTGATGCATGAGACAGGGTGTTCAGGGCTGGTGCACTGGGGTGACCCTGAGGGATGAGATGGGATCGGGAGAGAGGTGGGAGGGAAGGTCAGGATGGGGAACACATGTACACTGACGCCTGATTCATGTCAATGTATGGCCAAAGCCACCACAATATTGTAAAGTAATTAGTGTCCAATTAAAGAAAAAAAATGAATAAACAAGATAAAGTCATCTTGCACATACATTCAGTACTTCAGGGTACCATTGTTGAGTTTCGGTCAATTCTTATCCCCTCCTTTTTTTTAGTTATAATTTTAAACAATTTTCAGTAGCAGAGAGATTTGGTCTCCAGTCCAACAGAGAGGCTATGTCTCAACTAATAGTTTTCACTGAAAATTTCCTTACTCTTTCAGAGTTTTAATTCTTTTATCACTTTCTCACAGAATGGATTGAAAAATATATATTGATAGAAACAAAATTAAATATTATACATTTTATGTAAAATGTCACAGTGGCTGGCTGTTTTCAACATAATATAGATATAATTTGTGCCAATTTTTTCTCCTACATTTATAGTACAAGTAGCTTCTCAGCTTCATTCATATCATTTAAAGACCGAATAAAATTTTATTGAATACATATTACACAATTATCTATTTTGACTATTTTACTTTCCCACATTTGCTTATATAAATTACTCCTTAATACACATTTTCTGTGCAAGTAGTTAATATTATATCTGTGCAAAATAATTATTAAAATTAGAATAATGAGTCAAATGGTACTTACACTTCTGATACATATTTTTCAAGTTGTGCGATAAAGGTGTTGAGCATCTTACAGGCTTTGTGACCTCAAGTAAATTATAGGTAAATATCTTCAGCCCTCAGGCATTTTTCTTCATCTTAAAGTGAGATTTAAAATAGTAACTATGTGAGAGGGTGAGTATGACATTGAAGTAACACAGTATATGCAAAGCACTGTTTCACCTTCTTAGATACATTAGTAGTCAATAAATGTTACTTATTTTATTAGTATGTTATCCCAAATAACAGTATGCATCTGTTACCTACCTCCTAGCTAGTTTAATAGACAAAAATTAATCTCACAACTATTTCCTTTTTATTTATTTATTTTTTAACTTAAAAAAAAAATCTTAATTTGGCCACACCAGGTCTTAGTTGTGGCATGTGGAACCTTTGGTTGTGGCGTCTGAACTCTCAGCTTGGTGTATAGGATCGCGTCTCTGACCAGGGACTGGACTGGGACTCTGCATTGGGAGTGTGGAGTCTCAGCCACTGGACCACCAGGGAAGTCCTTCTCACTCGTATTTTGACTTGTATTACTTGTGTTTATCTGATTACAACATAATTTAAACATTTTTCATTATATCAGTCAACTGAAATATTTTATATAAATTTTTTTGAAATTTTTATGTTTAATTCCACTCATAAGGCCTTACTTTTTCTTGTTGATTTTTATTTTTTATATAGTGAAGCTATTCATATTTTGTTAGTAATATTCATACAACTACTTTTCCCTAACATATAGTTTAGAAACATTTAGTTTCTTTTCCCTGAAATAACTTTAAAAATACTTCTAGGAAATAGAATTATAAGGAAGCAAATTTTATTTCTCAAGTGTAATTACATCCTAATTTCCAAAGGCTGGGCTGAAATTGCCAGGCTCTTGCTGAACTTCTTTCTACCCATCCCCTTGTTTCTCAGTAAGTTTCTCCCTTTTGTGAGCTTGGCTCCCTCATTCATTGGTACTTCATTAATGGGCCATGCTGTCATTTCTCTGGAGGAGAATGAAAGACGTTTTATTATTACATCATAGTTTGAACCTAAGAGACTCATCTTGGCTCCCTGTCATATTTGTTTCATTTCCTCCCTCATACTGTTAGGATGTACCTCATTCACAAGTGCCTTATAGCACAAAGGTGGCTGACATCTTGGACAGTTGGTTTTGGCTCAGGGCTTCCTTGGTGGCTCAAACAGTAAAGAATCCGCCTGCAATGTAGGAGACCCGAGTTCCATCCCTGGGTTGGGAAGATCCTCTGGAGAAGGGAATGTCAACCCACTCCAGTATTCTTGCCTGAAGAATCCCCAGGGACAGAGGAGCTTGGCAGGCTACAGTCCGGGACACGACTGAACAATTAAGCACAGGGCTGCTCCAAGGGCATGTGGGAGTGAGTACCGAAGGATTCATCACACATCTCTGATTCAATTCGTGAGGCTCAGTGTGAGATGAGACCAATATTGAGATACTGGTAGGAATATGCCTAGAGATGGAAATGTGGGAGTGTGGAGCGGGGCTCTGAAACTGTATTAGTTTCCTATTGCTGCTGAAGCAAATAGCCACAAAATTAGTGTCTTGAAGCAATGCAAATTTATTGTCATACAGTCATACTGTAAGATACAGTACGGAGGGGAAAGGCCTAAAATAAGTTTTGTGTGTCTAAAATCAAAGTGTTGACAGGATTGTGTTCTGTTTGGAGGTTCTAGGGAAGAATCTACTTCCTTGCCTTTTCCAGCTTCCAGAGGTTGCCTGCATTCTTTGGTTTGTGACTCATTCATCCTCAAAATCAGCAGCAAGTTATCTTCAGGTGACTTCTGCTTCCATCTTCTCATCCCTTCTCTGACTGATTCTCTGCCTTCTTTTCTACTTTTTAAGGACTTTTGTAGTGACACTGGGCTCACCTGGGTAATTCTGGATAATCTCCCACAGCAAGTTCCTTCATCTTTAAGTCTCCTTTTTCAATATATGGTCACATATCCACAGGTCGGTCTGGGGGTTAGAATGGAGGATCAAATCCTACCTTTCACAGTCTGCTCTCTGGGGCCCAAAGATGCATGCTGTCTGCTATGCAAAATACATTCAGCCCATCCCAGAGTCCTTATCAACCTGTTCCAGAATCAACTCAAACTCTGTATTCCTGGGACTTCCTTGGTGGTCCAGTGGTTAATCCTTTGCCTTTCAGTGCAGGAGGTGTGGGTTCAATCCCTGGTTGGGGAGCTAGGATCCCACATGCCTTGTGGCCAAAAAACCAAAATTTAAACAATGGAAGCAATATTGGAGTAAATTCAAAAAGACTTTAAAAAATGGCCCACAGCAAAACAATCTTTAAGAAAATCCAGATTCCCATCAAAATATTGTTAGCTCAGAAGTCCCATGTCTTATTGCCCAAGATCTTTGATTAAGGAGCTAGATTAAGGTAGAAATAATTCTTGATTCTAAAGCTGTGTTCTTTCCACAATAGCTCATTTTTATTCTCAACACAGGTTAGGAAGTTTTCTTTTCTTTCTCAGCTACCCAAGGCTCAGTTTAAGCAGCCTGTCTAGAAAAGGGCATGATTAAAACCAGAGCTAAAATCTTTTGATTCTTTCTCTGACACTTTTAGTATATAACCATGGATATATCATGTGCATTAGAATGAAGTTTACTTGATAATCTACTTTATAGTGAGAATTAGAGGTAAAAAAATAGAAATTATATCTTCTGCAACCCAAAATAGTACTAATCCTGCCAATTGGAAGTGGGAAAAATCAGGAAGTTCCTTTTTTATATTGCTTATCCCAACGGGGGAAGAAATGACAACCCACTCCCGTCTTCTTGCCTGGAAAACTCCATGGACAGAAGAGCCTGGTGGGGTACAGTCCATGAGGCCACAAAGCCATGACGGAGTGACTGAGCACATGCAGAAGAGGTAAGGAGTAGTATGGTTCTGCAAAACAGAAAGGGACGTTTTGGAAGACAGTTTCTCAGTTTTCCAGGGTATATGGGAGAACTAAAACTTTTCTAAGAATCGGGTGATGAGTACTTCAGTTAGGTGATTTCTGGTAGAAATTGAAAATAAAGATCTTGATGCAAATTAGTGATAATCCACCCTAAACTCCTCTGGGATAAATCAAATCTGTAAACAGAGACGGATCAGCAGAAACCAAGGGGAAAAATGCCCTATAGAACTTTTATTTCTACCTAATTAATATTCACACAAGCTCTCCATTAGTGACATAATATCAGGATGTCTTATATAGCCTATAGTATGTTGTATCCTGAGATGTTTAGGTAAAAATATAGTAAATGGCACATATTTCTCATTTTAGAGTAAGAGCTCATTTATACATAATGTAGTCTTTTGTTAGCTTTGTAAAGTCACAGCCTAAACATTTCCTCTGGTTCTTGAAACATCATCATCATCACCCTATTGCTATTATTTTCATCGTACTTTTATGTTATCCAAGTTTGCCAGGAACTGTGAAAAAATGCTTTTCTTGGATTGTTTCATTCTATGTATATAATGAGGGTCTCTGACATTCTCTCTATCTATATAATGAGGGTCTCTGATTGTCCTTCTTTATCAACTGGGATGGATAAACTAAGTACACTTATAAGGTCACACCATTAGCAAATGGCAGAATCAGGATTCCAACCTCTCTTGGGCTAACTCTCAGACCACTGTTGGTCTTAAAGTGGATACAGGGCAGTTTACTTATCTAGCCTCAGTACTACAAATGATTGAATATTTTGATGAAATGGACTCACCTCTGCTTTAATCACCACTCCAGTTCCACACTATCATCTTCTTATTCTTTAACCACATCAAGTTTGACTCTTGCCACTGGGGCTTTGCACTGACTTTAATTTATGCTGGAACTCTCTAGCCCCAGTGTGTGGAAGCAGTCTGTTTCCTCATTGCATTCATGTCTTTGCCAGTCAATTTCTTTGAGATGCCTGCCTCGGCCCCTCCCTTCATTGTCTCTTTTCTCGGAAGGCTCATTTTCTTTCTAGCACTTATGGATAGTTGGTTGGTATTATTATATATTTAAATATGCAATCCTAAAGGAAATCAACCCTGAATCTTCTTGGGAGGACTGATGCTGAGGCTCCAATACTTTGGTCACCTGATACAAAGAGTCGACTCACTGATATTGGGAAAGACTGAGGGCAAGAGGAGAAGGGGGCGAGAGAGCATGAGATGGTTGGATGGCATCACTGACTCAATCGACATGAATTTGAGCAAACTCCAGGAGATAGTGAAGGACAGGGAAGCCTGGCGTGCTGCAGTTTATGGAGTTGTAAAGAGTTGGACATGACTTAGAGACTGAACAACAATATGTATTTCTTATTTTTCTCACTAAATCAATCTCTCTGAAGACAGGATTCTGTCCTCCCTTGCTCATCTTTGCTTTCCCAGGGCTCTAGAACACATCTGTCTTAATAACAGATGCTAACTGATATGTCTGTCATGAATGGATAAAAGAATCCTTTTCCATAGTTTAACCTGTTTGCTATGGTGATTAGTATCACTGTGTTGATAGATATGGACATTATGAGGTTCTTAACACAATTTGTATAGCTGAATTTCAAAAGAGTTTGTATTGTTGAAATTTCCACCAATAGTATACAAAACCCCCTTTTTGCTTTTCCCTCATTGACTGGACCTGACCCAACCATAACAGCCAAGCTTGTGCTGTCCTGAGTAACCAAGTCAGACATGCATCCCATCTACCCAGAAGTCTATCCAAAGGTAGCTGCTGGTTTTTCTATGTCAGGGGTTGTTGCAGGTCATTCCCACTGCTTCTTATTAATACTTTTTCTTCTCATTGCCTTCCCTCTCCAGGAAGGAAATGCTGAGGACTCTAATCAGTCTTGGGGAAGGATTTGGAGTGAAACTGAGATGATGTAATCTCTGTGCTGGTTTAAAGTCTGAACTCTGAAATCGGGAGGCTAGAATTCATGTCCTGCCCTGCCTTGGAATTCTCTAGGCCTCGAGTTCTGCCTCTTAGGAAATAATAGTCATCCAGTGTCCACTTCACAGATAGTTGTGAGGAATAAATGCAATAATGTGTGATGTTCATAGTACAGTGGCAAGATCATGGTGTTGGTCGCTTCAGTTGTGTCTGACTCTTTGTGACCTCGTGTACTGTAGCCCTCCAGGCTCCTTTGTCCATGGAATTCTCCAGGCAAAAATACCACTGTGGGTTGCCATTCCCTTCTCCAGGTAGGTCTTCCTGACCCAGGGATTGAACCTGGGTCTCCCACATTTCAGGCAGATTCTTTACCATCTGAATCACCAGGGAAGCCGCCATTACAATTGAAGAAACAAACACCCACTGCAGAGAAACACTAGAGCAATTTCTTTGGGCCCAGCCAGTTCTCTGACAGCCTCTAAGATGGGAAGATACTATGAACTTGCTCTGTTGCAGAGTTGGCAGGAAGGACAAGGAGGCCAGTGGTGTGACTGCCCTGGGCACTCCCTGTAAGCGGGGACACACGTTGAAATAGTGACAGATTGATGGGGAAAGAGAAGTTAGTGAGGCCTGACATCTAAAAACGGCTTCAAGAATGAACAGAGAGGAAACGGGATGTCAGCTGTGCTGCTGACTTCGTTGTCTTTTAATAGAGCTATATTCCAGGAAAGAGCTTCTTGAGTAAGGAAGTTCCCTGAACCCGTGCCCCGAGACATTTCAGCAGCAGGTTTTGAAAGCAGCTTTCTTCGGCTGGTTATGTAGCTTGTGTAGTATTTTGTCAGTTTTATACAGCTGAATTTCTTTCCAAAAAAACAAACAAACAAAAAAAAAAAACAAAAAACCAGCAATCTTGGCTAGTATTTATTAGGAACTTACTATATGCCAGGTGATTATTAAACATTTTCAATGAATTTCTTCATTGAAGGTATACTTGTTACACGTCAATGGAGTCCCAGGCATTGTTCTGACGTCTGCAATACAGCAGTGAAATAGAGAGACATTGTTCCTATCATCATAGAGCCTACTTCCCAGGGTACCAAACCTGCAACAGGTACAAATTTGAAAATAAAATAAAGAATAATATAATCACAGAGATCTTTCCAAATTGGGACAGATAAAAAGTGCATAAAATCATAAAAGATTTCCACTGTATCTATGTATTGTAATTTAATCATTGCTTTATTGATGCCAAAGTGAGTTGTTTTAGTCTCTTGCTGTCTTTTACAACATTACAGTTCACATCCTTAGTATTTTTCTGCAGACTGTTTTGCATGTTTATCGTTGCATAACATATCCTCCTTTTTCCGTAAGAAAGGGACTGTTTTTGCTATGTAGTAATTTTCTTAATATGTTTTGTTCCCATGGAAGTTTCCAGATGCCTTTTTCCTTTTGAACTATCTCTGTCATGTTTAGTCCTAGCTGGAACAGTTCCATTGTAAATGTTATTCTATTTTTTTAGACAAAGACCACACCCACACCTCTCTTTGAGAGGTCTTTCCCATCTTGGGTTTTATGGGACCATATCCTTATAATTCTTAGCCCCTTTGTCTCCTTAATAGTAGCTGTCAGGCATCACTTTAAATATTTGGTCCCATCAAAAGTTTTGTAATATAAATCTCGACATTTGTTGTTAATTTATTATTGTGCTCAGTAGTGCATGACTCTGTACAACTCTGTGACCCCATGGACTGTAGCTTGCTAGGCTCTTCAGTCCATGGGATTTTCCAGGCAAGAATAATGAAGTGGATTGCCATGCCCTCCTCCAAGGGATCTTCCTGACCAGGGATTGAACCCATGTCTCCCGTGTCTCCTGCATTGGCAGATAGATTCTTTACCACTGTGCCACCCAGGAAATTTATTACTACTTATGTTATAAATGAGATTCTCATATATTATACTTTCTAACTGGTTGTTGTTTCCATTTGTATGGGAAGTTCTTCAGTGATGTTACTGTATTCTCCTACTGACTCCAATAGTTATTCAGTCTATTCTTTTGAGTTTTCCAGATACATAGTCATAATTCATATAAATGCTAATTCTCACCTCTTTCTTTAATTTGAATCTTTATTTTACTCTTTTTCTAAGTCAGTCCTGTCCAGTGATGTTGGAACAGAGTAGAGCCGGCAGCGGTAGAGGCTCAAGTAGCATCAAATTTGCTTAAGTGTGGGGAGAGATGTGATGTATATAGAAGCTGGAATCTACATATAACTGGAGCATGTGGGATTTCTACTAAGCTCCCAGAATCTGGAAATAAATTGTTACATGGTTTGGAGAAGCTTGGATGCCTTGAAAAATGTCCTGTACATAGACAGTGACTTTGGCAAATAGTAGGGCTGGGGGCTCTTTTGTTTGTGGCTTCTGCTATGCATTTTGCATAATTCTATCACCAGGCTTTTCACAGCATACTGCAATCATTTCTTCAGTTGTCATTCATTTTTTTCAGTCATCATCTGCCCAACTCTACAGTGAGCTCCTTGAAGGCAGAAATTTGTTTTCCTCTCTATATCCCCAGTTACTAGCAGAACATCTAGAAAAGTATAGGTTCTTGGCACATACTTGCTAATGAATTACTAAATTGCCAAATGTGTGAATGAATATACATAGATAAAGTCATGCATTTTTGTTGGATGTTGAATGAATGAGCAAATAGAGTCATGACTCCACTTGATTTCTCATGCCCCTAAATGGAAAGATTAAATGAGGCTGAGACCTTACTTCTTCTTCCTTGGGATCAGAGTTGAGGAAGTCAGTGGGTCAAATGAGCTGGCTTAGTTCCCTTGTCAGACTTCCTTTCTTCTTTCGGTGGATGGTTTGGTAGAGACTTGATTTAGCAAGAACGTCTCCTTTACATTTTGATCAGGAACTACTTGTTTTTCTGGAAGTTGAATCAGACATAATTTGCTTTTAAAGAACCTTAAGCAGATTTTTGCAGATCTGATCCTTATCAGTACTGTTGATCCAAAACTATTGGTCCTCTTTAGGGGTTAATGCTTTACTTAGGAGTGGAGCATCTGCTGTAGAAGTGGTGAGTCTGAAATAATTCTCTCTCCTGCCGTCCAAAGATGTGGACTTCCCTGGTGGTCCAGTGGTTAAGACTGCATGCTTCCAATGCAGGGGCATGGGTTTGATCCATGGGTTTGACCCCTAGTTGGAGAACGAAGATCCCACATGCTGTGTGGCATGACCAAAAAATTAAGAGTTAAAAAAAGATCATCACATAATGATTTTGTAATTACTTGCCTACCTCTGGATAGTTTACATACATACACACATACACACACACTTAAATTAATTTGTTGCTTTTTTTTTACCCATCAGAGAGACCAAATCATTGATCCTCTTTAATACCTTGTGGATTTAGCCTCCAATCTTGAGAGGATGAATTCTGTCTTTTATGCTAAATGTGGCTCCCTGCTAATGGGTGTGCTATGTCAAGGGTTGTGGCTGTTATGCTGTGGATTGATGTATTTTGAAAGAAACTGAGGTTGTATCTGGGACTAATGTGAAATAGTTCTGCTGTGGTTGTGGGAAGAGGGAAGTATGGCTCATATACCTTCTGTTTATTTACCTTTTATGTTCTAACATTTGAAGACAGGAAATACTTCCTAACTCAAAATTACCTCTCTCCCAAACTTTTGTCCACTTCAGCCCATAACAACATCCTCCTCCTCAGAGCTCTTGTGGCATATGCTTCCTGACCCATTCTATCATAGCTTTCAGAGGGCTTCTGTCTTCTGGTCAAGCATACATGCCTCGTCCCCCAACATGGATGGTGTTGGAAGCGAACTTCCAATGGAAATCTTAAATGGACTTCAAATGACTCAGGAGAATTTGCATTTTGCCATCTATGTTGTAGTCACTGGAGTAAGTTATTTAATCTCTCTAGACCTGGTTTACTACTCGCTTTATTCTTGTCACATAATTGTGAAGATTAAATGAGATAATGTAGGTGTTTAGTGTGCAATGTTGTTGTGGTCACCCTGAAGGAATATAATGACCTCCAGCCTTGCAAATGCTGATTAGAACTTGTTTGAATGGCAGTGGGAAGCAAGAGAAATACTGTCCAGGAGAGGGCGCTTTAGCTCATGATCTTTGATCATTCTGATTCATTATGTAAGGCCACTGGTCAAGTGGCAGATAACGTGTAGTCTAGTCCCACTGGTGCAGTTGTCTGAGTGGAGAGGGGTGTGTATCAGGCTGAGTTCTGCTGTTAAAAGCTATAACAAACCTAGGCAGCATATTAAAAAGCAGAGACATTACTTTGCCAACAAAGTCCATATAGTGAAAGCTATTGTATTTCCAGAGTCATGTATGAATGTGAGAGTTGGACTATAAAGAAGGCTGAGCACTAAAGAATTGATGCTTTTGAACTGTGGTGTTGGAGAAGATTCTTGAGAGTCCTTTGGACTGTAAGGAGATCAAACCAGTCCATCCTAAAGGAAATCAACCCTGAATATTCTTTGGAAGGACTGATGTCGAAACTGAAGCTCCAATATTTTGGCCACCTGATATGAAGAACTGACTCATTGGAAAAGACCCCGATGGTGGGAAAGATTGAAGGCTGGAGGAGAAGGGGGTGACAGAGGATGGGATTGTTGGATGGCATCATCGACTCAATGGACGTGAATTTGAGCAGACTTTGCGAGATGGTAAAGGACAGGGAAGCCTGGTGTGCTGCAGTCCATGGGGTCGCAAAGAGTTGGACATGACTGAGGGCCTGAACAACAACTATGTGAGTTCTTCCAGGCACTCAGTACATTTGATTCCATAGTGGTGAAGCTGTCTGCTGTCGATTTCTGATCCTATACAAAAAGAGAAAAGTCTTCTGATGGGGGTGTGAGTGTTCTACCACCATGATAATTATTTGTAATTGACTAAATGTGAAAGTTGATCTTCTCTGGTGTCTCAGATGGCAAAGAATCTGCCTGCAATACAAGAGACCTGGCTTCGATCTTCAGTTGAGGAATATTCCCTGAAGAAGGGAATAGTTACCCACTCCAGTATTCTTGCCTAGAGAATTCCATGTACAGAGGAGCCTGGTGGCTACAGTCCATGGGGTCACACAGAGTCAGACATGATTGAGCAACTAACACTTTCACTTTCAAATGTGAAAGTTAGGACAGGCCGATCATGAAAGGTGAATGTTTTAGTTCCCATAACGGTAATTTTTCATTACAAATTAATCAGATATTGTTCTAGCTGTCTCACAAACTAGGCTAATGCAGGGCCCTGAATGATGGGGCCTGTTTTTTAAAAAAATAAACCTACAAAGATGACCAGACTCTGAGTTATGGTGAATTTCCTAAGGTACTAAATGCAATACTGTGAGGTATTATGTAGGGCAGACTGTTTCCTTTTCCCCTTAGTATAGCCAACATAGCCATTGGCAGAGTTTACTGAGATTCTTTTCTTGGAATGTCTACAGGTCAGAACTCCATGAGGTCATGGACTGTGAATTTGCTGTCTCCGTGCATTTATTTTCTCCCTTTGAAATCTGTCCCTTGTACCTCCTCCCAAAAGCATGGGAGGATGTGAGAATCATAATTAATAATGGATTCAGTGTTCCTCGGATACTTTAGAAATACAGTGGTGAATGCGATAGACAAATCCTTGCTTTTATGAAGCTTTTATTCTATGAAGATGGATCTGCAAGTACTTTGCATTTTATAGAATGTTCTACAAATGTAATTCTTATTAGAACTCATCTTTTGTTATTCAGTTCAAATGTTAGATCTCTAACACCATCTCTGACTCTCCCAGAAAAACAGAAATCACTGAAATCCCTTCTGTGCTTCCATAAAACCTCATACTTCTTTTGATCAGAGCAAGCAAACTCCATGTTTTGATTATCTATTTACATGTCTCTCTTTCCATTACTTTCTAATTTCATTAAAGGCAAGAACTCCGCCTGGTTCTTATTAAGTCATTGGCATCCAGCACAGTCCTTGGAAACACCATAGTTGCTATTACATGTTTGCAGTACAGTTTAGGGGTGAGGTTACAGTCCTGACATGATCAATGACCAAGCTATTTCCCAATCACGCCAACTGGTCATCATTTCACCCATAGGAGTTCACATAAGGAACACATATAAACTGAAATAGTGTTGAGTATCACTGAATAAGCATTCAGTTGCCCATTAGAGGGTCCTCTGGCCAACACTGGAATGAAGTAGGTGAGTTAGAATTGAATCCAGGGTGGAATTTCTTTGGCTCTCACCTGTGTACTCACATACTAAATTCAAAATGTGAGGGCTAAGGTCTTCGTTTGTGTCTAGAGAAAGGTGAAAAGGTCAAACCCCAAGAAGATCCCAGGTTCAAGCACCCACCTTGCCAGACGGAATGAATGAAAGAAAGAAACGAGAATAACCCAACAGGAGTGGGCAGCACTGTCTCAGGTCCGAGACAGGAAGCCCCAGATAATAGCAGCCCCTTAGTGCTGCGATTTTAACAGTCATCCAGCAAAACTACGCTTGCTCACGTATGGATGGCCCTGACCTTCCCTGTTGAGATAAGCCAAACATTCCTGCCATGGCCAGATCCCTCTAAATGAACCCTCAGAGGTCCTGTCAGCATTGCCTGTTTCAGCATATAGTGTTTCCCGTGTATGAATGAGTTCTGTTCCAAGAGTGCATTTGTAAGTCCAATTTGTAAGTCCAACAAAGTTAGCCTAGGTACACCCAACTAACATAGTCGCCTATATAGTACAGTAATGTAATAGGTTTCTAATACTTTTCACACAAAGAATACATAAAAATGAAACACAAAAAATAAGGAAACTACTTTAAATCTCACAGCACTGGCCCGGAAGAGCTACTGGAGGGGCGGTGGGGATGGCAGAGCTGGAGGGTCTTCAGCGAAGGAGACGCAGGGCAAGCTGCAATGTCCCTCAACCTGATGCTGGCGGAACGCGTGTTCGCATCTTTGAAAGTGCACAACCTGAAGGTCGTGAGTACGGGGCTTACTATATTTGGTTGCTTATTTTCACCAAGTCACAGTTGGGGTGGCTATTTCTGCGTGGACACCTACCAACTCTTTACATGGTGTAACCCAACACTGCCTCACCTCATTGCCCACTGCCACCCCTCTTATCTCCTGCCTCTAGTTTCCTTTGGGAAGTGGAGGTTTTGTGGAACACAAGGCTGGAAGATATATTCTTTCTCTAACCACTCACTGTCCCAGGATGCAATTGTTCGTACAGCCTCTCCCAGCACAGTTTCCAAAGATCAGTTCAGCCAGCTCAGTAATGATTTATTGGTGCTTCCTCCTTCCCTGTCTTACCCTTTGGGGGAGCTATGAAAGAAGCAAGTCTAGCTTGGGAAGAGAAAGCTAAATGACCCTCCCCCTAGAGTTGGTTAAGTAATTAATGATGAGACCAGTATTTAATGGAGTGCCCAAGCTTTCTGCATAGGAGAATCACCTGAGGATCTTTAAACATTTCTAAAGCCCAGACTGCCCCCAGACTATTTCAATCACAGCCTTTGGGGGTGAGACCTAGGCAGTGATACCTTCTGAAGCTCTCCAGTGATCCCAGTGTGCAGTCAAGCTAGGGGACCACTGAGCTAACTGATAGCAGGAATAAACCAAATCACTAATCTGCTGAAAATTTAAAAAGTATTATTGTTCAAAAATTATGAAGAGAATATAAATTCACCATCTTTGTATCTGATGTAAGGGGATACATACTGACTGCTGACTCAAGAGAACATGTTAGAAAGGGGAAAAGGAATGTCTGTGTCTGCAGAAAGCCTTGAGACACTGTAAAATAATGTCTGTCACTGGATGTCACTCAGAGTGACCTTTGGCATGGACAAAGGGAGCCTGATTGAGAAATCTGAGTGCCCAAGGATATCTGTGGCTTTCTTTAACATTTGGAAATGCCCATTTTGACTCACCTCTTATACTTGGCATTCAAAAAGAACTCTTCATTAAAAATCAGTTGATAAGATCTCTTGGCCAGGTCATCTGCTTTCAAGTCTCCACGGCAGTTGGCTGTGCTAAAGAAGACATATTAAGGCTGCATGTTTGAGGGGGCAAAAAAAAGAGGAAGTAGTAAGATAGAGAGTTTGAAGATGACATTTTATGTTTGTAGACAGGTAGGGCTGGGAGAAAGAAAGGTCATTTGAACCACCCCACTGCCTTTATGGAACTCTGAACCTAACCATAATTTATCTGATGATTAATGCTTCAGATGCAAAGAATTCATACTATTCAATGACTTCTCCAATTACTGAGCTTGGAAATCAGTGTGAATGTGAAAAGAATTTGGGCTTCAAAGTCAGTAAAAATGGGCTCAAATCTAGATTTTTTTTTTCTGCTTATTAGACTTATAAATTTGTGCAAAATCATTTTAAATTTTTTGAGCCCATGTCATCATTTAACAAAATGGCCAAGGATTACATTTAATAGGGTTATTTGGAAGAGTACTTGGAATAGTGGGGAGAAATCACCCTAATACATAGTAACACCAAGCAAGAGTTTCATTCTCTCCTTCCTTTTTTGTCACTCTTCTCTTCCACTCCCATGACTCATGGGAGTAACAATGTATTTGCAAAGTTGTCTTTGGACAATATGATCCTTGAACAGCTAAATAAAGAATGATGTCTGATTTTTACATTGCTTAAAATAATTTCTCAGAATTATAATTGGTATGTGCAGTAGGGTGTAGTGAACAGAGCACAGCATCTGGCACAAACATTTCTGAATCAGTGAATGAACGTGTACTGTTTTGGGACTTAAGAGATGTGGGATCAAGTTCAGTGATGACTAAGCTGTGTTACAGGCAGGTAACATCTTCCTCATTTGAAAGGCGAGAGAGATGGAGAAAATTCCCTGTTTTCGACTCGAAAATTCTGAGATGTGGTTAGTACGTGAACACTGTGATGCTTCCAGCTGTACCTTGTTTATCCTTCAGGCAAAGCTCTCACTGTTGTGTTCTACAGGTGTTTGCTCTTTGGCTGAGCCTGTGCTGACTTGCATGTGGGAGGAGGTAAGAGAACAGGTTCACAGTACAGGCTTTGGAACCAGCCAGCCTCAGTGTAATAATGTCAGGTCTTTCACTCCCTGATGGTGTGACCTTCAGGAAGTTACTCGGCCTTTCTATGCCTCAGTTTTCTCATCTGTCAAATGGGGGCAATGTTGATATTTGTCTTTGTCTTCAGTGGTTATTAGGATAACTAACCAGATCAAATCCTTAAGAAGCACACGGCAGGCTCTGAAAGTGTTGACTCATTCCTAGGTCTTATCTTTTCGTTTCTAGCACTTAGCTTGATGTCTGGTGAATGTGTGCACACTCAGTCACTAAGTTGTGTTGACTCTTTGTGATCCCAGGGACTGTAGCCTGCCAGGCTCCTCTGTCTATGGGATTTTCCAGGTAAGACTACTAGAGTGGGTTGCCGTTCCCTCCTCCAGGGGATCTTCCTGACCCACGGATCAAACCCATGTCTCCTGTATCTCTTGCATTGGTAGGCAGATTCTTTGCCACTGAGCCACCAGGGAAGCTCCCGTTTGGTAAATGCTAAACAGAAAATGTTTGCTGGATGTATAAGTGAATCATTTAAAAATATGCCTGCAGTATGTGTGTACCTTATGCAAAGGATGTGATTTCTGATAGGAAAGAATTGTTCAGATAGATCATCAGGTCTCAGGAATCCCTGGCAACACTGAAAACTTATGATTTCAGGAGCTACATTGGAGGTCAAGGGTTTTTCATTGGACAGCTTGTCATAGTACGGTTTGGAATGGGTCAGTCTGTAAGGAAAAGGCCTGGCTATCTTTATCAGGCTTCTTTAACTTTATAAGGCTTATCTTGAGTCTACATACTGAGGACAGAGTCTGTCTTCATTATGTTGGAACTGTGGGGGTATCTCTTTCCTGAATGGGACGCGCACTCCTCCTCCTATAGCCCTCGGTTACCAGCTGCTCCACAAGTTATCCAGATCACTGGTGTCAATTTCCACCTAAATATAGGGAGTGGGATTCATGAAGGGAACCTTTTCAGAGGGGATAAAAGGTCTCCTAAAATTGTTTTATAGTGATATAATTCATGCACCATTTAATGCACATGTTTAATGCGTATAACTCAATATTTGTTAGGATATTCATGGAGTTGTGCAGCTGGCAACACAATGAGCTTCAGAACATTTTTATCCTCACCAAGAAATTGCTATGCTCATTAGCAGTGGCTCCCCATCTTATGCAACATTTCTGTAACAAACCTCTCTCATCCTTCTCTAAAGGGGTCTAGGAATGTCCACCCTTGTAAGTCATCTAATAGTTATTGAAACTGCTGTGGTTATTGAAACTACTCTTCCAGGCTTCAGTGGTAGGGAGACAACCAAGAAGGCAGCTCCAGCAGCCCCAGAACTCTTTATGTTTTGGTCTGGCATCTACAGAGATATCCTGCTCCCCCACCCCCACCCCATTGAAAACAAGCCCTATGTAGTAACGGGAAGGAGCGGGAAGACATATTTGTTATATTCCTAGTATGTGCCAAGCTATCTGTCAGCTCACTCTGCCTGTAAGTGATGGACTGGCATCTCTCTGTCTTCAAAGCTTATATTCTTGAAAGGAGAGCATGACAGATAAAAACACACAGTTGAATGAGACCACTAGAAGTTTCACTTTAGCCAGCTGTACAAATCCCTGGATTTGCTGCATCCCAAGCCAGCTGCCTTCTACAACATGACTTCCTGTTGTTTCCAACAAAAATATAAAGTCAACACCCTCAAGACCTTTGGTCATCAGTCACCAATGTAAAGGCTTTTCTGCCCTGGATACAGTCAGCTTAGCCAATGGCATCTCTGTTAGTCGAATTTAGAGGGGAGGCAGTGGTGGGAGAAGGGGAGTCAAAGGGTAATTAAAGTGACTTACATTTCTCTCTTTCCTGCCATAATCCTGAGGATTTGAATTCTCCAACAAATCAAATTCAGTTTGAGTTTTAACCTTCGTACATGAAAAGCCAGGTTTAAAAATAGCTGTCATGCCCTGATGATTGTAAACAAACATCGGAGGATGGAGTCGACTGAAGGGCAACAGACATTACATATCGCTGCAGGAATGTGGAATTTAACATAAACGGAGGGACTTTGGTACATATGTGCTGTGTCTTCGCTTTGTATTGCCAGCAGAGTTCTTTGGGGGGAAGACTCCTCATAAAACGTTTGAGCTGAAAAGGGCTTTAGAAATCATGTAGACTTACTAATTCATTTTAGAGACAGGGGAGCTGAGAGGGAGAAAAGGGCAGTGGTTGCATATCTAGTTAGCAGCAGAGACAAGGGGAAAATCTAGTTCTTCTGTCTCTCTAGTGATATTAAAAACATGGAAACATGCATTGAAACACCTGTGAACTTATTTCCTGATTAATTGGCATGCCACGTGGGATGGTTCAGGGCAATGGGTTTGGGATTGAGGGACCTGAACTTAAATCTCAGTTCTTCCATTTACCATATGGTGAATTGAAACAAATTGATTAACTTTTCTAAGCTTTAATTTACTTTTCTGGCAAAAATGCATAGCATCTTCTGTATTGAGTCATTGGAATGGTTAGATGGCATAACTAAGTAAATCTCATAGCTCATATCTGATACTCGGGTAATGTCCTCGCCCTTCTCTTTCCAGTTGTTTCATTCAGGATGTTTTTCATCCCCTTTCATATGTTCTAGAGTTCTTCAGTAAGTCCATTCCTACCTTCTGAGAGCAGTAATGTCACCTTCTCCCATGTGGAAGAAGTGATCTTAAATCCTAACTGCAGTTGCTCTCATTCGCTGGGTAACTACTGCATTCCAGGAGTTTCATATAGGACTTATGTCATACAGGACATAAGTCTTTCCAGGACTTATGACTGTTATGATATCACTGAAAACTAGTTATTATTTTTTGCCACCTTATGGATGAAGAAAATGATGTTCAGAGAGGATCATTAACAAACTCAAGAACCCACAGGTTCTCCAATCTCATGCTCATTTCTGCACTGATGCTGTCTCTGACTGAGGCTATGATTAAGACCTGTTTTAATTTATTTAAAAATTATTTTTTTGTTGGAGTTAGTTGCTTTACAATGTTGCGTTTCTACTGTACAACAAAATGAATCAGCGGTATGTGTATGTATATCCCTTCTTTTTTGGAGACCTATTTATTTTGAAAATATTAACCATAATATCCTGGAAAAGGCTTTAATGTTAGAAGAAAATAACAGTTTTAAAATCTGAGTGCAGGATTCATAGCACAGCTGTATCATCTGCGGGCTCTATGGCAATGAAAGTGATAGTCGCTTAGTCATGTCTGACTCTTTGCGACCCCATGGACTGTAGCCCACTAGGCTCCTCTGTCCATGGAGATTCTCCAGGCAAAGATACTGGAGTGAGTTGCCATTTCCTTCTTCAGGGCATCTTCCTGACTCAGAAATCGAACCTGGGTCTGCCACATTGCAGGCAGATTCTTTATCGTCTGAGGCACTAGGGAAGCTATGGCATTGGGAATGTTAAATACTTTAACTCCTTCTGCTCCCTATTTTTCCCTTGTTGTGTATTGATTGTAATAATTATATCAGCAACAAAGACAGTAAAACTATGCAGTGATGACTTAATGAAAGATGATGTGCACAGCACTCTTAGCACAGTGCTGGAGACAAGTGTCTCTCAAGCGGGCCCTCTGCACACTTGGCCTATGGAATTCAGGTTATTATTTTCACAGTGACCACGATGGAAGAGAAAGCCTTTGTGTTCTCTCCTGTGGGACTTCCCTGGACTTCTAACCTTGTCTAGAGGTTAAGACTGCACTCCCAGTGCAGGGGATGTGGGTTCAGTCTCTGGTCAGGGAACTAAGATCCCACATGGCAAAACAAACAAAAACCCTGAACTGCCTATTCTTTCCTGCAAGACCAGTCTTGATGTGCCCACCACCCACCTCTGCTACAAACACAGTTAAGATGTTGACATCAGAGAAAGAAATTTTTTTACAAACTTATTTTATTTCCTTATTTATTTTTGGCTGTGCTGGGTCTTCATTGCTGCTTGGGCTTTCTTAGTTTCAGAGATAGGGGCTACTCTCTCACTGTGGTGTATGGACTTCTCATTGCCCTGGCTTCTCTTATTACAGAGCATGGACTGTAAGGCGAACCATCTTTAGTAGTTGGGGCGCATGGGCTCCAGGGCCCAGGCTTAGCAGTTGTGCTGCATGGGCTTAATTGCTCTGCAGCATGTGGGATCTTGCTGGACCAGGGATCAAACCCATGTCTCCTGCATTGGCAAAATCTTTACCCCTGAGCCACCAAGGAAGCCTGAGGAAGAAAATTTTGTGGTATCAATTCATCTAAAATCCAGGTGCCCTGGATCATGTCCTTCTGACTTCTAGTTAGTTGATTTGACAGAGGAGATAGAGAGAGAGAAGGTAGACGCTTGGTAATGACCCTTTGTGGGCTTGAGTGGGGATTGCTGTGAAAGACATCATTTGCTATGTTATTCCAAAATTCTTCTGTGAAGACTGGTCCTAATTGATAAATTAATCTCAGAGTTCAAGGCTATCAGTTCAGTTCGTTCACTCAGTCGTGTCTGACACTTTGCAACTGCATGGACTATAGCACACCAGGCTTCCTTGTCCATCACCAACCCCTGGAGCTTGCTCAAACTCATGTCTATCGAGTCAGTGATGCCATCCAACCATCTCATCCTCTGTCTTCCCCTTCTCCTCCTGCCTTCAATCTTTCCCAGCATCAGGGTCTTTCCCAATGAGTCAGTTCTTCACATCAGGTGGCCAAAGTACTGTAGTTTCAGCTTCAGCATCAGTCCTTCCAAAGAATATTCAGGGTTGATTTCCTTTAGGATTAACTGGTTTGATTTCCTTGCAGTCCAAGGGACTCTCAAAAGTCTTCTTCAGCACCACAGTTTAAAAGCATCAATTCTTTGGTGCTAAGATTTCTTTATGGTCCTACTCTCACATCCATACATGACTACTGGAAAAACCATAGCTTTGACTAGATGGACCTTTTTGGCAAAGTAATGTCTCTGCTTTTTAATATGCTGTCTAGGTTGGTCATAGCTTTCCTTCAAGGAGCAAGCATCTTTTAACTTCATGGCTGCAGTTACCATCTGCACTGATTTTGGAGCCCAAGAAAATAAAGTCTGTCACTGTTCCCATTGTTTCCCCATTATTGGCCATGGAGTGATGGGACTGGATGCTGTGATCTTAGTTTTTTGAATATTGAGTTTTAAGCCAGCTTTTTCACTCTCTTCTTTCACTTTCATCAAGAGATTCTTTAGTTCCTTTTTGCTATCTGCCATAAAGGGTGGTGTCATCTGTATATCTGAGGTTATCTGCATATCAAGGCCATAAATAATAATAAAAAAGAAGCTATTTCCCCTAGTCAGAGAAGGCAATGGCACCCCACTCCAGTACTCTTGCCTGGAAAATCCCATGGATGGAGGAGCCTGGTAGGCTTCAGTCCATGGGGTCGCTAAGTCGGACCTGACTGAGCGACTTCACTTTCACGTTTCACTTTCATGCATTGGAGAAGGAAATGGCAACCCACTCCAGTGTTCTTGCCTGGAGAATCCCAGGGACGGGGGAGCCTTGTGGGCTGCCGTCTATGGGGTCACACAGAGTCGGACACGACTGAAGTGACTTAGCAATAGCAATAGCAATTTCCCCTAGTGAGTCACATGAGTTAAATGACTCATACAATTCATCATTTTTTTTCTGTTTTCCCTGGCTTCTAGCAATATCAGAACTCTGTATTGTATACAGCTATTGTATCCTCCTTAACTAAACTGTAAGATACAAATATCCTGTACTTTTATACTCTATTGGTCTTTGCTGATGGCTCAGATGGTAAAGAATCTGCCCATATATCTGGAGACCTGGGTTCGATCCCTGGGTCAGGGAAGATCCCCTGCAGAAGACATTGTCAACCTGCTCTACTATTCTTGCCTGGAGAATCCCATGGACAGAGAAACCTGGCAGGCTACAGTCCATGGGGTCTCCCAGAGTCAGACATGACTGAGCAACTAACATTCATTCACTTCATACTCTAATACATAGCTAGTTAGCTAGCTAGCTGGTTGGCCAAAAAGTTGTTTGGATTTTTCCATATGATGTTCTGGAAAAATCCAACTAGACTTTTTCGTCAACCCAGTAACTATCTATGTGTTGTTTGAAAGTTTTAAGTCTTACTGCTTTTATATAAGCTGTCTCAAACAGTTCCTTGCTGGAAATCCAGATGTAAATGTGGAATAGATAGATAAATACCCATTTCATGATTCTGGGGCCTGGGATATCTAGTTTGAGGAGAAAAAGGTTAAAAATATGAAGACAGAAGAAATGACTATCATGAACAAGCACAAATATAATTAAAGCAAAAAATAAAATCACAGACTTTTCTATAGTTGTTCACTAAGAGGAAGGTAACATAATTATTATGACTATTATTAATATAGCAGTTATGCACACATATGCCCCCCCTGTTAACGTACTTGATATGAAACTCACTTGTAAAATATTACCCCCTGGATCTTTTTATCTAGCATCCTTGAGAGGTAGGAATAGGAAAAGAATGCTGGGATCAAGGTAAGTCCTTTGACGTCAGAGATGGAGCCTTCCCTAGTCATTTTTCAGTTCAGTTCAGTCACTCAGTCGTGTCTGACTCTTTGCTACCCCATGAATTGCAGCACGCCAGGCCTCTGTCCATCACCAACTCCCGGAGTTCACTCAAACTCACATCCATCGAGTCGGTGAGGCCATCCAGCTATCTCATCCTCTGTCGTCCCCTTCTCCTCCTTCCCCCAATCCCTCTCAGCATCAAAGTCTTTTCCAATGAGTCAACTCTTAGCATGAGGTGGCCAAAGTACTGGAGTTTCAGCTTTAGCATCATTCCTTCCAGAGAAATCCCAGGGCTGATCTCCTTCAGAATGGACTAGTTGGATCTCCTTGCAGTCCAAGGGACTCTCAAGAGTCTTCTCCAACACCACAGTTCAAAAGCATCAATTCTTCGGTGCTCAGCCTTCTTCGCAGTCCAACTCTCACATCCATACGTGACCACTGGAAAAACCATAGCCTTGACTAGACAGACCTTAGTTGGCAAAGTAATGTCTCTGCTTTGAATATGCTATCTAGGTTGGTCATAACTTTTCTTCAAAAGAGTAAGCGTCTTTTAATTTCATGGCTGCAGTCACCATCTGCAGTGATTTTGGAGCCCAAAAAAACAAAGTCTGACACTGTTTCCACTGTTTCCCCATCTATTTCCCATGAAGTGATGGGACCAGATGCCATGATCTTTGTTTTCTGAATGTTGTTCTTTAAGTCAACTTTTTCACTCTCCTCTTTCACTTTCATCAAGAGGCTTTTTAGGTCCTCTTCACTTTTTGCCATAAGGGTGGTGTCATCTGCATATCTGAGGTTATTGATATCTCTCCTGGTGATGTTGATTCCAGCTTGTGTTTCTTCCAGTCCAGTGTTCCTCATGATGTACTCTGCATAGAAGTTAAATAAGCAGGGTGACAATATACAGCCTTGACGTACTCCTTTTCCTATTTGGAACCAGTCTGTTGTTCCATGTCCAGTTCTAACTGTTTCTTCCTGACCTGCATACAGATTTCTCAAGAGGCGGGTCAGGTGGTCTGGTATTCCCATCTCTCTAGTCATTCTTGGAACTCTTAAATCTAGGGTCATGGTTGACATATGGTAGATGCTCAAAAAAATTTTGTTGAATGGATGAATAATGTTGGCTTAACTTGTGTGGACACTATGTAGCAGACATTGTTTTCATGGATTTACATAGATTGTTATATTTGACCTTTACAGTAATCTTATGAGTAAAGAATTTATAAACTGAGTCCCATCTTTTACAGATGAAGAAATTGAAACACAAGGAGATTAAGGGACTTGATGGTAGTGGCAGAATGTGGAGGAGTTTATACTCTCAGCCCAATGTCAAATGAAGGAATAAAGGAATAAATGAATGAATAAGCAAAGGATTTATTTCCCATGTGGCACCAGATATAAATTGATTGAGAATATAAAGGAGTCTTCATCAATTGAACCCATTCTAGTTACAAAGAATTACTTCATATATGGTTAGCAAGTGAGCCAATGATGGGAATTCCTATAGGTAGAGGTGTTCTAGGGGTGTCAGAAATAAAGACTGATTGTAAAACAAACAAACAAACAAAAAACCCTGGTGTACAAAATTTCACTCAATATCTTCTTTATCAGCCTGGAATTTTACAAATATGTTACATATGCAACAAATTTTACATATAGGTTTCTTCAGTGCAGTATTTATAGATACTCTCTTCAAGTCCATTCTTTTATTTGGTTGTCACCATCTCTGTGAAACTAGGGAATTTTGGAGAAAGCCAAAATTCATCTCAAAAGTTATGAATCTTGTATAATTCATTTATTCAGGGGCCCATAAAAAGCATTAAAATTTAAGAGACTGATATAAAAATGAGTGTAATTGCACCTGATTTGAGATTCCTTTCCATTCTGTGACTCCATTTTAATTTTACTACCACTTAGCTTTGCCATGTTTACCGCTCACTGCAGCAGGTGAATTTACCATTGAACATCCTCTTTATGAACGCCACACAGCCTCAATGGCATCCTCCTATGCTATACAGGGAGCAGAGTGTTATTTAGAGAAGAAAGGACACAGATTCTCACAGTCCTGATGGTGGTTTGGGGGGCGTTGTTTGCAACTGGAAGAAAATGGAATTCCTAGTAAGCCTGCAAGTATTCCCATCTCATCGCCTTGCCTTTACTGCCTGTGACATCAGGAACCCAACAGAACATACTGTGTAAGATTGTTTCCTACTCTCTCAGATTCCCAAGCCATCTGGCAAACCTTGTGTCTATTGCTTTTACAAATGGCAGGCTGGCTCATGAGTAAATTGCTATGGGGGAAGGAAACTGACAGCGCTGAATACCGGAATACTCCTGGATCATTCGCTCTGTTAAATGGGATAGTTCATGTGAACTTGGAGTAGAGCAGGGAGTGGAATCCACAGTGGCACAGATGGTGAGGTGTCTGAATCTTCATAATGTTAAGGACATGGATGAGCAGTTCCTCACTGAACCGTGTAGACCTTCTCTGTAACAGTACCTGTTCAGAGTTCTTTGACAGTTTTGATTTGCAGCAAGATAGGGACTTAAAAGCCTCAGCTTGACTGACCTTTAATTTATAGGGAGTGCAGGTGCTATTTCTCCCCAGCCATGTCTTTCTGACACTAGAAGAAGTCACACATGAAATCAGAGGTTTCCCTAATATCAAGACATGAAACTGATTTAGTTCTTTACAAGGTATTTCCTTAAAGTGCATCTGGGTTCCATCAGATACCTAACCTGCTTGCAAGGAAGGGAGGTCTTTCGCCATTTTCCAGGGAAAGGCCCTGCGTGTGGTGCGAATAGGATGCCTATAAAAGGTGAACCT
Source organism: Aepyceros melampus (assembly GCA_006408695.1). Classification (NCBI taxonomy): domain Eukaryota; kingdom Metazoa; phylum Chordata; class Mammalia; order Artiodactyla; family Bovidae; genus Aepyceros; species Aepyceros melampus. The sequence continues at coordinate 24,816 of SJXQ01010040.1, forward strand.
GGTGGAGCATCTCCCATCCACCTGTCTCAGGCAAGCTGCAGGTCTTCTCCTGGTGACAGATGAAGGCAGTCACAACCCCCTATGTGTAGAAGGAAAATTCCCCTGGCCTACTCCATTATCAGCTAGTGGAGGTGCTGAACAGAGAGCTTCATAGAGTAGTTGCCATGGCCAATTACACAGGACACACGTGCTGGAGTCAGGAAAAACTAAGTTGGCATTTACGGTTTCTCAGATTATTAGTGTGGTGGTCTTTGAGCAATTCTACCAGCCTGTCTCAACCCTGCTTCATTCTGACCTAAGTGGCAAGTGATATTACCTGGGCCCTGTGGTCCTAGAAAGATGAAATGATGACTCACTGCCCTGCAGAGCTTTACTTTATGGGGTGTGCAGGTTCCCATCTTTCAGCTCTTGTGACATTTGGGTGCTGACTATTCATAACTATATCCCTTTGCACTCTGCTGATGGCAACTGCCTTATGTGGAAATTTCTGGGATGAAGAAACTTGTCAACAGCTTTAAGCTAATGACTGCCTGATCTGGGAGTTCCTTTAAGCAAGAGGCATTTTGCAGGAGAACTCTCTGATGTTGTTTATACTTCAAAGCACCCTATGGTACCTACTTTTGTTCTCTATGTCTGTGTCGCTATTTCTGTTTTGCAAATAAGATCATCTACATGGATACCAAGGAGGGAAAGCTAGTCGGTGGGAGGAATTGGAGATTAAGATTGACACATACAACCGTTGATAACTGTGTATAAAATAGACAATTAATGAGAACATACAGTATAATTTGGGGAACTTCGCCTGACTTTCCCCCTGCCTATCCTGAGAGCACTCTTAACAAATCATTACCTTAGTCATACTTATCCCAGACTCTCTTCTAGGGAACCTGACTGAGATGGCTTGTCAGCATCTGGCACAAAGCAGATGTTCAAGGATGGTTCAGTCCTGTCTCTTTCTACTCCTTTCTACCAGCAACTGTTTCTGAGTAATAGATTTGTTTTGCCTGGGAAAATTACTTTAATGGAATTTTTCAGGCAAGAATATTGAAGTGGGTTGCCATTTCCTTCTCCAGGGGTTCTTCCCAACCCAGGGACTGAACTCAGGTCTCTTACATCTCCTGCATTAGCAGGCAGATAATTTACCACTGACACACCTGGGAAGTCCTTAAAATAATACAAAGTTAAAAAAAAGTTTTCAGTAAAAGATAATTAAAAAAAATGACAAGTCAGGCAAAACTTCCTGTCAAGTTATTTGCTATACAAATATGAAAGATTTATATCCAATATAAAAAAATACTACAAGAAAAAGAACAAGTAATAAAGGAACAATGGAAAATATGGTTCACTGATTCACAGAAGAGGAAACTAGAATGGCCAATACCTACATGAAGAAAAATTTAATCTCAGTAGGGAAAAATGAGATTTTGAAACTGTTCCATAGGCAAGTTTAAAATATTTGATAATATTAGTATTGGCAGAAATCTGAAGCAAACTTAGACTCATATTTGCTTGTGGAAATGTTTATTAACATCACCATTTTGGAGGGTAATTTCTCAATATCTAGTAAGTTTGAGGATATGCATATTTTCCAATTCACTACCACTCTTATGGCAGAAAGTGAAGAGGAACTAAAAAGCCTCTTGATGAAAGTGAAAGAGGAGAGTGAAAAAGTTGGCTTAAAGCTCAGCATTCAGAAAATGAAGATCATGGCACCTGGTTCCATCACTTCATGGGAAATAGATGGGGAAATAGTGGAACAGTGTCAGACTTTATTTTTTGGGGCTCCAAAATCACTGCAGATGGTGATTGCAGCCGTGAAATTAAAAGACGCTTACTCCTTGGAAGAAAAGTTATGACCAACCTAGATAGCATATTCAAAAGCAGACATTACTTTGCCGACTAAGGTCCATCTAGTCAAGGCTATGGTTTTTCCAGTGGTCATGTATGGATGTGAGAGCTGGACTGCGAAGAAGGCTGAGCACTGAAGAATTGATGCTTTTGAACTGTGGTGTTGGAGAAGACTCTTGAGAGTCCCTTGGACTGCAAGGAGATCCAACCAGTCCATTCTGAAGGAGATCAACCCTGGAGTTTCTTTGGAAGGGCTGATCCTAAAGCTTAACTCCAGTACTTTGGCCACCTCATGCGAAGAGTTGACTCATTGGAAAAGACTCTGATGCTGGGAGGGATTGGGGGCAGGAGGAGAAGGGGACAACCGAGGATGAGATGGCTGGATGGCATCACTGACTTGATGGATATGAGACTGAGTGAACTCCAGGAATTGGTGATAGACAGGGAGGCCTGGCATGCTGCAATTCATGGGGTCGCAAAGAGTCGGACAGGACTGAGTGACTGAACTGAACTGAAGTGATACTTTCAGGAATTTATCACTCATAACTGTCCCACATATACAAGAATGTTCCTGGGCAACATTATTTGTTAAAGCAAAAGCAAATAAACTAACAAAGCTTAGAAACAACCTTAGTATTTGTTACTAGGCGGATGATAAAGCATTTTTAGCATAAAATTGCTAAATGAATACCAGATAACTAAAAAATGGATGAACTGGCATGATAGATATTCATATTAAAAATCTGGGAAACATAATGTAGGGAAAGAGCACAGTTGTAGAAAGACATGATCAATTTGATGTCAATAATAATTTTTTAAATTAAAAAAATATATATTTGCTGCACTGCCTAGCATGTGATATCTTAGTTCCCTCACCAGGGATTGAATCTGTAGCCTCTGAATTGGAAGCATGGAGTCTTAACCACTGGAAACCAGGGAAGTTCAAGAATTATATTTTAACTGAAAAAAAGTTTTAAACATTTTAAAATGAATTCTTATAATTATAAAATTATACAAACATAGACTTGAAATAGATGCTAAGTTTATAAGATGTGGATCTGGAAAAAGGGTTATAAGGCTGAGTCAGGAGAGACATAGGCCTCACCTATAGCTGTAATGTTCTAGTTCTTTACATTATGATTCTGAAGGAAAAAATTGGAAAATGTTATGATGTACTATCTCTGGGCTGCAAGAATATAAATATTCTTTTTCTTTAAGCTTTTCTTTTATGTTTGAAATTTATTACAAAAATAGAATGCCATTTCCTACATCTGCTTGAGAGTTGTAGATGCATAATAATGAGGTGATATTTTAATGTGCTTGCTCACACCGTACACTTTGATTGTGGGCTTGACTCTGCTGCATTTCCCACCTATTCATGTTCTCTTTAAGTGTTATAACCCTAGCCTAAGCTCCGCCTCTTCCAGACAACTTTCTGGGTGACTACAGACTGCTTTGGTCAGATCCCTTTATGAATTTGACCAATGAAATGACTGTGACAATTTTTAAAAATTAATTTCTATTGGAGTATAGTTGCTTTACAATATTGCATTAGTTTCTATGGTACAGCAACGTCATTTGCTGGTATATTGTTTTCAGTGCTTTAAACGCTTAAATATTGACTAACATATTTTTAATTCAGAGAAGTCTAGACATCCTCTTGGGCTTCCCTGGTGCCTCAGACAGTAAAGAATCTGCCTGCAATGCAAGAGGCTTGAGTTTGATTGCTGGATTAGGAAGATCCCCTGGAGAAGGGAATGGTTATCCACTCCAATATTCTTATCTGGAGAATTCCATGGACAGAGGGGCCTGGTGGGCTATAGTCCATGGGGTCGCAAAGAGTCAGGTGCTACTGAGCGATTAACACTGACTAGCCAGACCTTCTCTTACACTTCCTATGAAATTATCTCATAAATGCCACCCTGTTTTATCACAAATTCTGTCTAGAACACATTACCTCAAGCAGTCAATTCTTAGTAATTATAATTAGTTAATTCATCATTTTGGACTGTTGATGTGCTAGTAGTAGAGAATCTAAAGAAAAAGCTGTAAGAGTTGCCTCAGAGATCTCATAGTAGCATAGATGTCTGTTTCTTTTTATATTCATTCAACTATGCAATATACAGATGATTATTAAACATAATTCTGGGCCAGTTACTTTGTTTGGAAACAAGAATAGAATCAAAAACAAGGCAGGTATATTTTTCTTGTGTGTATGATTGAACCTGTCTTGAACCAAAAACAGAGTCTCAGTTCTGACAAAAGACTTCTTGGCTTTGTCTGGTCTAAAAGGCCATTTGGAGATTTAGCTTGTAAACAATGTAATTTTCAGAAGATGTGAATGACACAAAGGATTGCCATGTGTCACGAGACTGTGCTAGAAAATATGGGAACTGTGGTTGCAGTAACCATATATATTAGCTGGATCTGATTCCCTCTCCTGCTTACTTACTGTCGAGCATTTGTTTTCAGTGAATCGATTCTTTAGTAACACCAGTGAACAATCTTTTCTGATAACCTTTCATCAAAAACATATTTTTAAGTACAACCCCCTGAAACAACAGCATTAATGAATTCTTGCCTCTTTTAAAAAAAAAAAATCACCTCCAGACATCTTCAGCTGATCCTTACAAGAAGCATGAGAGTTGGTGGAGGAAATGGAGAGTTAGTGTTCAGTGGGGACAGAGTTTCAGTTTAGGAAGGTGAAAAATTCTGGGGGATGAGTGACGGTGAGAGTCGTACTATTGGGTGAATAAAGTATTCAGTGCCACTGAGCCATACCTTTAAATACGGTTAAGATAGTATGCTTTATATTATGTGATTTTTACCACAAAAAAAACACACAAAACATTCAGGCAGCGAAGTAAGTTTTACCTTCCCTCTATTATCAAGGAGGGAAGGGAGTATCTGAATGTGTGGATGACTTGGACAAGGCCATACACAGGAAAGAACTAGGAACTTTTGACTCAGACAAGACACTCTGCACTCAGACACTGATCTCTGCATATCAGGAATCCTGGGGACAGGAAATTTAGAGCAGGATTTCTCAACCTCGGTACTTACATTCTGGGCCGAATGATTCTTTGTTGCAGAGGAGGGGGCCTGTCTTGTACATTGTGGAAAGTTTAGGGGCAGCCTTGGCCTCCCCCCAGCCCCAGTCATGACAATCAAAAATGTCTCCAGACGTGACTAAATTTCCCCTGGAGGGTAAAACCACCTCCTGATTGAGAGCTGCTGCCTTAGAGCCTCACTCAGCAGCAGGCTAGACTTGTTTTTAAAGCTCCAGCAAAGATAGTGCCAAGTTCTGACCGCCCTTTACATGGAGAAGGATTGCAGAGCTCAGCTCAGTTGAAGTTGATTAGGATCATGTAATGAGTTCTGCCTGAAGGCATCCAAGTAGGAGTGATGTCCACCACTTCCAGTCTGATCTCTAACCCCAGAGTGATCCTCTTTTGCTCTTTGTCCATTCTGCAGCAAATCTGGAGAGCATGTTTTAAAGATCAAGGGGCCAAGAGATGAGAGAATCTGGGGTTTCTGGGTGACTGGGGTTTTCAGAGCACTGGCCAGACTGAATGTTACTGACTTGAAGGAGAAATAAACCTTCACTGTGTTAAATTAGCCATAATTTGGAGGTTGTTTATTATAGAAGTTAGAACACCTTGAGTGTGAGAATGATGCTTGTTCGTATTTTAATGTCTCCACTTTTATTCTCATCAGGCTTCCGTGATATCTCAGTTAGTTAAGAATCTGCCTGCAATGCAGGAGACCCCGTTTCAATTCCTGGGTCAGGAAGATACCCTGGAGAAGGGAAAGGCTACCCACTCTTGTATTCTGGACTGGAGAATTCCATGGATGGAAGAGCCTGGCAGGCTACAGTCCATGGGGTCTCAAAGAGTCAGACAAGACTGAGTGACTTTCACTTCACTTTGTTCTTATCAAAGTCATGCATATACATAACAGAGGTTAAACAGGATAAAACTTTGTAGCAACAATCTCCGCTCCACTGATGCTTCCTGGTGGTTGAGGACTGAACCCTTTGACTCCTGCACACCATCTGTCTTTTCCCACATCCTACTGGGTTGGCCAAAATGTTCATTCAGGTAGACGGTATGGAAAAACCCAAAGAAACTTTTTGGCTAACCCAGTACTTGCACATCTTTTCTCTGATTATCATAGTGCAAATCCCAGCTAAGCCAGGTCGTGTAACCTTTCCTCCTTCTATATCTGACCTTTGTTTCCCTGGTCAGTAGCTCTCTCTGTTTTTGTAGAATTTCTCTACATTGTCTTGATTTTCTTACAGACTTACTATGATACATCTATTTTGACACATGTATGTATGTATGTGTGTGTGTGTAATTTTTTCCTGAAGGCCAGAATATACATGTTCCTATGCAGTATTGTTCTTTATAGCATCGGACTTTACTTTCACCACCAGATGCATCCACAGCTGAGTGTGATTTCTGCTTTGGCCCAGCCACTTTGTTCTTCCAGGAGGTATTCGTAATTGCCCTCTATTTTTCCCCAGTAGCATACTGGACATCTTCTGACCTGGGGGGCTCATCTTATGGTGTCATATCCTTTTGTCTTTTCATACTTGCAGCAAGACTACTGGGGCGGGTTGCTGTTTCCTCTTCCAATGGACCACCTTTTGTCAGAATTCTTCACTATGACCATCTTGGGTGACTCTGCATGGCATGGCTCATAGCTTCACTGAGTTACACAAGCATGACAAGGCAGTGATCCATGAATGGGAATATCTCTGCTAAAGGCCAAATAAGAAGCTCAAAAAATCAATTAAACATTTTTTTTTCTTAAGATCTCTTTCCCCCAAAGCCTTTTGTTTTTGAAGTAGAATTTGAATTATTTCTCTTTGGGTAGTTACACAGCTACCTTGCTTATATTTCATTTCTTTTCCCATGGATTCTCCTGTATTATGGATCCCATATCTTTTTTTTTTTTTTTTTCTGGCTGCGAAGCTTGTGGGATCTTAGTTCCTCTACCAGGGATTGAACCCGGGCCTCGGTAGTGAAAACATGTAGTCCTAACCACTGGACCACCAGGAAATCCCCCATGGGCCCCATATCTTTCTTCTCCTGTACACTTCAACTAGAGTGCATTCTCAAGTAGCTTTTTCTAGAAATGGATGTGTGAACAGTTAAATTTTTGAGAATTTGCATATGTGAAATATCTTGCATATCTTTTCTCTTCCCTCACTGAGAGATTTATTCAGTCCCTCTGTTTAGTGTGAATATCTCCATTGTAGATTTGTTAAAAGCTTAGAATTTTGGTTATTTCTCTACCATCTTCTATTTTATAGTATAGCTACTGGGAAATTCAATGCTTTTCTAACTCTTAATGATATTATCTGAGCTGCTTTTTTTTTTCCCCTCTGGATTTTTATGTTCTTCAGTTTGGGGGAATTTTCTTGCATTTTTAAAGAATTTCCTATGCCCAACTTCCTCCTCTTTTTTTCAGAACCCATTTTCATGACATGTTGACTTTCTCACAAAGCTTTTATTAAAAAAATTTCCCCCCATTCTTTGTCCTTTTGTTCTATAGTCCTGCAAATTCATATGAAGTTTCTTTTACAAATCTTCTACTCAATTATTTATTTTGACTATGGTATAATTAATTTCTATAACTGCTTCTTTTTTGGAGCCAAGGTATCCTACATTATTTTTTCCAGCTATTCTGCTAGAATCTCATAGAAAAGAAAAGAAAGTGAAGTCGCTCAGTCTTGTCCAACTCTTTGCGACCCCATGGACTGTAGCCTACCAGGCTCCTCCATCCATGGAATTTTCCAGGCAAGAGTATCGAGTGGGTTGCCATTTCCTTCTCCATAAGTCAGTACTTAGACTTTCGTTGAATGCTCATGTAAATCATCAAATCAGACTGGCTGTAGTCTGATGGTTTTGAATCCAGTGTGATCCTTCTTGGGTTCAGTTATAACCCAAGAGAGGGGTCCTGTAGTTTCTACCAGCACCTATTCTTTCTTTCTACCAGTACTGCTGTCTTCAGACTAGCATCCAACTCCCCACGCCTCCATGCTTCTTGGTCCTAAATGCTGACACTCTGGGATTCTGCAGGCCAGTTTGGCTTACGTCTTAGAATACTTCCACCTATAGACACTTAGGTTGGAACTTTCTCTCATCTGCTGAGTCAGATACTGACTCTACCCACTTTCACTTTTACAGAATGTGGCTGAAACCGCTGATTTACCGATGTTCCCTCTCTTGATCCATTTGTCTTGTATTCCTTGTCATGCCTCTGCTTTCATTCTGGCTGGATTTTGTGTAGAATAAGTGATAAATGTCTGTGGTCTAGGCACCATATTTCACCTGAAGCCTCCCTCAGGAAAGTAACTTCTTTGATTTACTTTGTGATGTGAAAGTGATCATAAAAAAGGGTTTTTGATGGTTAGGCTGTGCTTTAGGTTGTCTAAGTCCTCAGGAATTGCTGGATTTTCCCTGTTAATCAACCTTTAGGAGACAACTGGCCTATTCAAGTCATCTTGGGTAATCAAGATATTTACACTGTGGACCTTGGAGCAAGGCTGTCTTCATGGGCATGTGACCCACGTGGTTACTTGGAACCCTGCTCTCAGAAGGGCCCTGTGCTTGTTTTAATGCTCTGCTCTCCCTTTCTTGAAAATCCTAATATTTTAGGAGAATGTACATTTTTAGTTTGCCCTGGGCCTTGCAAATTATGAAACTGATTTTTTTTTTCTGAGGGTAACTATCCTGATGTCTAAATAAAATTTCTAGAGTGGCACAGTCTTGGGGATCAGCTCAACCTGTCTTTTTATAAATTCCCTGCAAGTCTAGCCATGCAGCTGCTGTCGGCTTATTACCCAAGATGGGTAGCTCAGTGCCTTCTGAGCAATTTTTTTCATTCTCTGGGCCTCTCTGACACAAAATGTTCTTTCATACTCTGAAATGAAACACACATCCTTCATCTTATCTGTGCTCATTCTATGTTTTCTTTGAATGATTTGGTTATTTACATTATAAACCAGATACATATTTATGTTTTTATTATAAAAGAAATGAAAATTTCACATCTTAAAATATTGGAAATGATGAAAAGAATAAAAGATAATGACTAGTAATCCTTCTATTGAGAAATAACCATTAATAATCTGTTACCATGGATATTTCTTTTCTCTCTTTTTCTAGGCATATATTGTAACGATAACAATGATTAAGATGACAGCTGGTTTATTTAGTGCTTATAATGTGCTAGGAACTGTGCTAAGTGTTTTAAATGAATTATTTCACTTAGTAAGTAGACAGATATAATTAGAGAGATATGGATATATACCACATGCATAAATGTTAAGATTGTAGTATTTATCCGGTGTTTTGCTTTGTTTCACTTGAAAATGAGAGAATTTAAAACAAAATGTAGTTAGTACACAGACATATAATGAAAAAGGGTCATTTCATCCCTTTTGCAGAGTGTCGAGATGTGTGACCTTGGGGAGATTATTTTTCCTCTTAAAGCTTCAATTTCTTCTTTTGTGACATGCATGTAATATATCTACCCTATTTTATGGGATTATAAGCTCAAAGATAACAACAGCAATAATAAACTGTAGCCCCTGAAACTCTGCTATGTTTCTGACTCACACACATTTTTATCATTAGGATTTTTTTTTAATTAATTAATTAATTTGGCTGAGGAAATGACAACCTACTCCAATATTCCTGCCTGGAGAATCTCACGGACAGAGGGGCCTGAAGGGCTACAGTCCCTGGGGTCGCAAGAGTCGGACACAACTGAGCATCTAAACCACAAACCACCACTACCCACTGGGTCTTAGTTGCATGCAGCACGTCGTGTCTTCCATCTTCCTTGTGGCATGCGGGATCTTTAGTTGAGGCATGTGAACTTTTGGCATATGGGCTCTAGTTTCCTGACCAGGGATTGAACTCTAGCCCCCTCAATTGGGAGGGTGGAGTTTTAGCCAGAGAACGACCAGGGAAGTCCCTGTCTTTATGATGTTCTAACCAATCCCATAAAGTGGGTGGTGAAGTCTTGTTTTCTAGATGAGGAGATAGAGCTTTGAAGGTATAATGTGGATTTCCAAGGCCAGATGGGAGCAGGGGGTCAGCTGGGTAGTGATCCCGGAGTTCATGTCCTTCCACTGCTCTGGGCTGAAATTCTGAATGTGAGAGGGATGCCCACCTTTACAGGGCTACAACATCTTAGCAACAAATGTTTGCTCCTCTCATTTTCTTGAATTAACTTTCCAAACTGTTAGTGCTTCAGAAGACCCCTTCTCCTTCACATTGATTATATTACATATGTCACCTGCTATAAGAACTCTGAAGCCTCATGGAGGCAGCATCCAGACAGAGGTGAACTCATTAAAATGTCCTTGCAACCTTGCAGCATTTCCAAGGTTTAAAAGGCTGAGGAAAGTAAAGAATAAATTTTATACTAGTTTGCATTCCCACCAACAGTGTAAGATGGTTCTCTTTTCTCCACACTCTCTCCAGCATTTATTGCTTGCAGACTTTTGGATCACAGCCGTTCTGACTGGTGTGAAATGGTACCTCACTGTGGTCTTCATTTGCATTTCTCTGATAATGAGTGATGTTGAGCATCTTTTCATGTGTTTGTTAGCCATCCATATGTCTTCTTTGGAGAAATGTCTATAGTTCTTTGGCCCAATTTTTGATTGAGTCATTTATTTTTCTGGAATTGAGCTGCAGGAGTTGCTTGTATATTTTTGAGATTGTTAGTCAGTTGCTTCATTTACTATTATTTTCTCCCATTCTGAAGACTGTCTTTTCACCTTGTTTATAGTTTCCTTTGTTGTGCAGAAGCTTTTAATTTTAATTAGAACCAATTTGTTTATTTTTGCTTTTGTTTCCAGTATTCTGGGAGGTGGGTCATAGAGAATCCTGCTGTGATTTATGACGGAGAGTGTTTTGCCTATGTTCTCCTCTAGGAGTTTTATAGTTTCTGGTCTTATGTTTAGATCTTTAATCCATTTTGAGTTTATTTTTGTGTATGGTGTTAGAAAGTGTTCTAATTTCATTCTTTGACAAGTGGTTGACCAGTTTTCCCAGCACCACTTGTTAAAGAGATTGTCTTTACTCATTGCATATTCTTGCCTCCTTTGTCGAAGATAAGGTGTCCATAGGTGTGTGGATTTATCTCTGGGTTTTCTATTTTGTTCCATTGCTCTATGTTTCTGTCTTTGTGCCAGTACCATACTGTTTTGATGACTGTGGCTTTGTAGTAGAGCCTGAAGTCAGGCAAGTTGATTCTTCCAGTTCCATTCTTCTTTCTCAAGATTGCGTTGGCTATTCGAGGTTTTTTTGTATTTCCATACAAATTGTGAAATTGTTTGTTCTAGCTCTGTGAAAAGTACCACTGGTAGCTTGATAAGGATTGCATTGAATCTGTAGATTGCTTTGGGTAGTATACTCATTTTCACTATATTGATTCTTCTGATCCATGAACATGGTATATTTCTCCATCTATTAGTGTCCTCTTTGATGTTTTTCATCAGTGTTTTATAGTTTTCTATGTATAGGTCTTTAGTTTCTTTAGGTAGATATATTCCTAAGTATTTTATTCTTTTCATTGCAATGGTGAATGGAATTGTTTCCTTAATTTCTTTTTCTACTTTCTCATTATTAGTGCACAAACTAGTACAGCCACTATGGAGAACAGTGTGGAGATTCCTTAAAAAACTGCAAATAGAACTGCCTTATGACCCAGCAATCCCACTGCTGGGCATACACACCGAGGAAACCAGAATTGAAAGAGACACGTGTACCACAATGTTCATCGCAGCACTGTTTATAATAGCCAGGACATGGAAGCAACCTAGATGTCCATCAGCAGATGAATGGATAAGAAAGCTGTGGTACATTCACAGCAGGATCCTGTATGATCCACCTCCCAGAATCCTGGAAATAAAAGCAAAAATAAACAAATGGGATCTAATTAAAATTAAAAGCTTCTGCACAACAAAGGAAACTATAAGCAAGGTGAAAAGACAGCCTTCTGAATGGGAGAAAATAATAGCAAATGAAGCAACTGACAAACAACTAATCTCAAAAATATACAAGCAGCTTATGCAGCTCAACTCCAGAAAAATAAATGACCCAATCAAAAAATGGGCCAAAGAACTAAATAGACATTTCTCCAAAGAAGACATA
>SJXQ01010041.1:0-13035 GCA_006408695.1 Aepyceros melampus
CTGAGTTTTCCAAATTTGCTGGCAAATTGAGTGCAACACTTTCACAGCATCATCTTTCAAGATTTGAAACAGCTCAACTGGAATTCCATCACCTCCACTAGCTTTGTTCGTAGTGATGCTTTCTAAGGCCCACTTGACTTCACATTCCAAGATGTCTGGCTCTAGATTAGTCATCACATCATCATGATTGTCTGGGTCATGAAGATCTTTTTTGTACAGTGGTAAAAAAAACTCTGCCTGCCAATGCAAGAAATTCACAGGTGGGTTTGATCCCTGGTTTGGGAAGATCCTCTGGATAACATCCCTGGGTCCAGAAGATCCCCTGGAGAAGGAAATGGCAACCTACTCCAGTACTCTTGTCTGGAAAATTCCATGGATGGAGGAGCCTTATGGGCTACAGTCCATGGGGGTTCGCAACAGTCAAACACGACTGAACAATTTCACTTTCACTTTCTGGATAAAATGGCAACCTGCTCCAGTATTCTTGCCTGGAGAATTCCTTGAACTGAGGAGTCTGGTAGGCTACAGTCCACAGGGTTGCAAAGACTCAAGACACAACTGAGAGACTGAACACACACATAAAATGGTACACCCATCTGCTGAATGCTGTGTAATCCTCTATGTGGACCTAAGAAATTGATTTCAACTCCCACACATTGGAGGCCTAAGTATATGTAGATCTTAGATTGTTGTCAGGAAATAACAAGTGATGGAACAGCTGACTGGCCTTCTAAGTGGTCCATGACACCCCTTTCCATGGTTTCAGGTTGTCTGCAGGATGAAGAGTGATGGCTGACAGTGAGAACAGCCCATCACAGCCTCCATGAAGCAGCCACACCTGTTTTGCAGCTCACTGTATGCACTGCTCTGTTGCTGCTGCTGCTGAGTCACTTCAGTCATGTCCGACTCTGTGTGACCCCATAGACGGCAGCCCACCAGGCTCCTCCATCCCTGGGATTCTCCAGGCAAGAACACTGGAATGGGTTGCCATTTCCTTCTCCAATGCATGAAAGTGAAAAGTGAAAGTGAAATCACTTGGTCGTATCCAACTCTTAGTGACCCCATGGACTGCAGCCTACCAGGCTCCCCCATCCATGGGATTTTCCCGGCAACAGTACTGGAGTGGGGTGCCTCCGATGCATTGCTCTATCCATAGGCAAACACTTCAAGTTTCTGGAACATTCCATATGTTTACCCTTCTGAGAAAGCTCTCCAGAACCCTGTGCCCTCCTCATTTCACTTCACTTGGCTTACTCACCTTGGGTGGGAGCGCTTCCCTAATAGAGCACTTTGCATAGGATTAATTCATACTGGCTTTCCCTGGCTACATTCCCAATTTTCAGCGTAGGAACATGGTCCTCGCCCAGCATGCGAGAGAATGAGACAGTACTGGAGTGGGGTGCCTCCGATGCATTGCTCTATCCATAGGCAAACACTTCAAGTTTCTGGAACATTCCATATGTTTACCCTTCTGAGAAAGCTCTCCAGAACCCTGTGCCCTCCTCATTTCACTTCACTTGGCTTACTCACCTTGGGTGGGAGCGCTTCCCTAATAGAGCACTTTGCATAGGATTAATTCATACTGGCTTTCCCTGGCTACATTCCCAATTTTCAGCGTAGGAACATGGTCCTCGCCCAGCATGCGAGAGAATGAGATCAGCAGCTGGGATATTTGTGTCTCCTGACCTTCGTCTAACTCTTCAGAGAATTGTCATCTCCAGGCCTGGCAGCTTTTTCAGTTCCCCATCAAGAAAGAGCAGACGGAAATGATGGAAAAATATGTTTCTGTAACAGGTAATATGCTATCATCCAGGATCAGAGTGACCTCATTTCTGATGTTTGGAAAGTTTGCTTTTTTCCTAATCGTTTGACCTAACTATTTCTACTGCTAATAAAAGATCAAATTCCCAGTTGAAAGTCTCCAGGGAATTTGCATCCTTACTCCTTCCTGATACGTAGGGACTAAGCAATCACCTGCAGAGTCATCAAGTTTACGCATCTCTGTCCATCTGTTCATGGCCCCATGCAGAACTTGGAAAAAAATAAATGACACAGACACAGTCCTGCCCAGCAGTATTCAGCCAGTTCTGACAATCGGAGGAGCGACTGTGTCTTGCGCAATGGGCTCATCTCGTGTTCCGCCACACCGTCTCCAAAGTGGGGATGGATGTCCTTTATAAGAAAAACAGAAAACAGAACAGGAATCAATGTAACTAATTAATTTTACTTATTTATTGTTTGGCTGTGCTGGGTCTTTGATGTGGCATGCAGGCGTTTCTAATTAAGACACAAGGACTTAGTTGCTGCACAGCATGTGGGGTCTTAGTCCCCGACTAGGGATTGAACCCACATCCCCTTCGAAGGCAGATTCTTAACCACTGGACCACCAGGGAAGCCTCAACCCAGGAATTTTCTAAGCTGCTCTGTTCATGCCTGACTTTTCCCTTTGTGATCACTGTCCTCAGAGAGGTAGTGTGTGCACTTGGGGACTGATTTAAAATAACAGTTTTTATTTAGTTTTTTCTCCATGATATTCCGTTTAACTTGTCACCCACTGAGGCTCATGTGCTTTACTGTGGTCATGGGCCCCCTTGACAGACAAATTGCTGGGAAGATGAAAACCAGTAGCAATAGTTCTAGTCTTTCTAGTTTTGATTTCCGAAAAAGCTTGGCATGGTCAGGCAGCCTATTTTTGCTGTTGTTTGTTTGAACAAAAACTCTGAAGAGGTTATGGAAGGAGCATCACCAAATTCTTATTTCCTAAGAAGGTGCTCCAGGTCCAGGCATTTTTGCATGTGAGCTGTGATACCCACTCTAGGTCATCCATAGTTCTCAACACTTGGCTACTCCTAGTCCGTGTGTTCTGTCCTCAAAGCCACCACCTCCAGGAAGCCCTTCAAAATCCCTTCCTCTGGATTAGGTACCTCCTCTGTGTGATCTGGCAACACTTAGTGACTTGCTCATTGAGGTTCTTATTGAACTTTCCAACAATTTCATGTGGGATTGTCAGTCTCCCCAGGAGTTCTTCAGTTGGTTGGCCATGTTGTTTTTGCTTTTATCATTGTGTTTCTTGTCATCAACAAGAAATATTCAAGTTCAATATGTATTGATAATTTAAGACACATAATATACATTCGATAAAAAGTCTGTTTCTTCTTCCTCAGTTTTTATTTAGTATTAAAGATGTGAGAATGAAAGCTTCTTGCCATTAATGTTTTTACAAAAAATGATAAAGTCTGTTTAAGTTAAAGTACATTATGAAACAAAATTAAGCTCCAAATGTTCACAGAAAATGGCTGAACTAGATGGCTCATCTCCTGATGATTTAGAGAAAGTACCTTAGAATGTTGATGAGAAAACAGAGGACAGAAACACATGAATCAAATGAAAGTGTAAATTTTTCAGTCTCGTGATGTGTATGTGTATGATAAAGCTACACGTGCACAACCTACACAATGACAAGAAAGCTTTCTCTTTTCTCAAATAAATTTCAGTCTCATTGGCTATAAATTCAGCATTCAAGGGGTGATGACTAGAGAAAGAAACCATTTCTGATTAGTTTAACTCAGAGGATTTCAATATAATAATTATAAATCATTTTGCTACAAACATCTTGACATTATCTTCACAGATAAACAGAAGACAATAAATATAAAATATGAATAATGCTGGATTTAAAAGACTACAAGGCAAAATAAAATTCTTAATTTTGAAGAGTTGATATTCATATACTGTTAGTCAAAATTTGTGTGAAATAATTATAGCTAATGAATTATTGAATAAAAATGAAAAGTATAAGAGTTTCTAAGGATCTATAATTTAAAAATAAAGGATGTTAACTTAGCAAGACTTAATTATTTCATTAAATATTTAAAGTGAAGTATGTCCTAAATTGCATGTGGAATTTAAATGTTTCTATTTTAAGAAGTACATAATAATTTTGTACAAAATATGTTTTATTTTCATGTGCTATTTTTTATTTTTCTCATTTGAGAAAAATTAACAAATTCTGTAAACTGCATTGAACTTATCTTTATTTAAACAGCAACATAGTTAATATGATACAGATACAATAAATATCTTTGTGGAAAATTTATTTTACATACTCATTTATAAAATTATTATATATAATGGTTAATACCACCAATATTTTTGTAAGACATTTGTCCACATTTACTTGTAATTTGTTTAGCATAATGTAATAATGATACATTGACGTGTTTACCCAAACTCAAATTTTCTGGATTGCTGTGTAGTAAACACATAGCTTAGTGATGACTATCACTGTATCATTTTTGAATTGGAGGCTAGAGGAATTATTTGCAGACATAAAATATAATGGTCTGTTTGCTTCTGTTGCACGTGAGACTTTTCCTCAGCTATGTCTCTAGGCAAAGTTAACACAATGATTTTTTTAAAGCAATTTTTAACATTAACTTTAAGAATCAATAAAACTCTCTCACCTATATACAAACACAAGTGTAAAAAAAATAAAGGATAATCTCTTCATTCAGGAAAATAATTATTTTATTAGATATAAAAATACATAACACCTAATTCCTTTAAATTTTACCTTGTTAAAGTATGCTGGAAATCTACATACATTCAAGGATGCTGTATGCCTGCTTAGTCTCTCTGTCGTATTCGACTCTTTGTGCCCCCAGGCTCCTCTGTCCATGGGATTTCCCAGGCGAGAATACTGGACGGGGGTTCCATTTCCTTCTCTCGGGAGTTTTCTTGAATCACACGGGAATCAAGCCCTTGTCTCCTGTGTCTCCTGCATTGGCAGGCAGATTCCTTACCATTGCATCACCTGGAAAGTCTATTCAGGGACAAAAGTTGGAGAAGAAGCAGGTTAATTGAACAACATTCACTATTAAAGGCAGGTACATTTTAAAATGTGAGGGGCATAAATGGAAAAAGTCAATTTGCATGATCCAAGAACACCACCTGGGCTTCCCAGTTGGCACTAGTAATAAAGAACCCACCTGCCAATGCAGGAGATTTAAGAGATGGGGGTTTGATCCCTGAGTCAGGAAGATCCTCTGGAGAAGGATGCGGCAATCCAGTCCAGGATTCTTGCCTGGAAAATCCCATGGACACAGGAACCTGGAGGGCTACAGTTTGTAGGGCTGCAAAGAGTTAGACACGACTGAAGCGACTTAGCATGCGAGAACACCACAGAAACAATTTTCTAGAAATCTTCCAGTTCGTTCCTAAAATACTGTCCAAATAACTATCTGCTTAGTCATTTATTTTTTTAAAGGCAGTGATTTAATGTGAGCACATTCGATGGTATAGGTGCAGGACTAAAATATATTTATGTGCAACTTTATTTATTTATTTATTTTGGCTACTCAGCATGCGGGATTTTACCTCTCTGAGCTTGGATTAACCCTTGCCCTCTTCAGTGGAAGCGTGGAGTATTAACCACTAGACCACCAGGAAAGTCCTATATGCAACTTTCATTAAGAACATATATTTCAACTTTGAAAAACATCATGACTGCATAGCTTTCTTTTATCCAATAAGAGCAAGTCAGTATCCCCATGGGACTGATTCCTTGAACAACTTCTATATTCATCCCTCTAAGTTCCTTCATGTTCTGATTTACAATGCTCTTCAAGAAACTATGCTTGAGCACTCAGACACAGTGCTCTCATAACTGTGTGCCAAGTATTCAGTATACTGAAATCACACCCAACAATGATAATGCTCTCCCTCTGTGTACATCGGAGGAGTAATTTGTTAATGTTATTCAGTCACTAAGTCATGTCTGACCCTGTGTCCCCGTGGACTACAGCACACTGGGCTTCTCAGTCCTCCGTTATCTCCTGGAGTCTGCTCAAACTCATGTCCACTGAGTCGGTGATGCCATCCAACCATCTCATCCTCTGTCTTCCCCTTTTCCTCCTGCCCTCAGTCTTTCCCAGCATCAGGATCTTTCCCAGTGAGTTTGCTCCTCACATCGGGTGGTATTGGATTTCAGCTTCAGCATTAGTCTTTCCAATGAATATTCAGGTTACTTGTGTGAAGTAATAACTTGTGTGACTTTCCTTTAGGAATGACTAGCTTGATCTCCTTGCTGTCCAAGAGACTCTCAAGAGTCTTCTCCAGCATCATAATTTGAAACATCTATTCTTCGGTGCTCAACCTTCTTTATGGTCCAACTCTCACATTCATACATGACTACTGGAAAAGCATAGCTTTTACTAGATGGGCCTTTGTTGGCAAAGTGATGTCTTTGCTTTTTAATTTGCTATCTAAGTTTGTCATAGCTTTTCTTCCAAGGTGCAAGCGTCTTTTAATTTCATGGCTGCATTCACGGTCCATAGTTATTTTTGGAGCCCAAGAAAATAAAGTCTGTCTGTTTCCATTGTTTCCCCATCTATTTGCCATAGAGTGATGGGACTGATGCCACGATCTTCGTTTTTTTGAAATTTGAGTTTTAAGCCAGCTATTTCACTTTCCTTTTTCACCCTTATCAAGAGGCCCTTTAGTTCCTCTTCACTTTCTGCCATTAGAGTGGTATCATGCCCCCAACATGGTCCAACAAGCATGAGATGTCTCCCTCATTTCATGCTTTATACCAGGCACCTGGTGATGGGATATGACTTGGTGATGGCCAACACAGAGTCACAGTTATAATTCTGGAGGAGGCATTTTGAAGAACCGAGGCTTGATTCCTTCCCAGGATGGAACTCCTGACTGTCAGGTTCTCATGGATTGTGATCAGACACTGTGAGGGCCAAAGGTACGGCCATGATGAAGTAACAGCTTGTGTGACTTCAGGGCTGGTGCTCAGAGGGGACGCTAGTGTCTTTCCACCCTGGAGGCTCACCACACCTTGTGATCTCTACACCTGCCAGCACTCTCCCCATCTTCTGGACCTTCTGGCAGATCAGCCACCCACCGGGTAAACATTCCAAAGCCTGTCTTTTCTTCTCATGACAAACTTGCTTTCCAAACACTATGTTACCAAAAGGTATGGGGTCCGGCTGCTCGCCACCCAAAAGCCAATAAACCGGCCAGGTTAGTGGAAGGGAAAGTTGGCTTTGTTTCAGATGCAGGCTTCTGAGCAGGAGGATGGACATCTGCCCAAAGGCGGACTCTCCTTCCTCTACCTCCCCCACCCCTTGACAAGCGGGGCATGAGAGATTTTATACACAGGAGGGGGCTACATGCAGAAAGAGCACAGTCATCTCTGACAGTCATCTTCAAATTGATCACCTGTGATCAGACCAGTGTCATCTTGATTGTTGTAGGTAGAGTTAATTATCAGTTCCAGGAGCCACTTTTTCCCTTTTTTTTTTTTTTTGGAAGCCAGTTCTTGGAATTGCAGCTGCTTATGTCGTGAGTACAGTCTGGTCATTATGTAGTTAAATTGCTCCCATCTGGGTTTCAGTCTCTAAAGGACAGTTCACAGGATGTGGCTGGAATACTATCTATTAGCCCTTGACAAGGAGCTAAAGGTTCTTGGCTTTGCTTAAGGACTGCATTATTATTATTTGGCCTCCTTTGACTGCTTCCCTTTGCCTCCACACATTCTCATTTCTCTGATTCAACTTATTTTTGACTAAGACTCTCCACAGACAAAAGGCAGGCAGAGAACATGGGGGAGGACCGTCGGGTCCTCCTCTGTTCCAGCCAGTCATGATGCATCTGATTCATTTCCAATGGCTCTTCTACTCATGTGGCCTTATGTGTGTGCTGCTTTTTTTTCTTTTTAAATTTTTTATTGACTTTACAATTTTGTGTCAGTTTCAGGTGTACGACAACGTGAATCAGCTGTGAGTATACACATGTCCCCCTGTCCTGTGCCTCTCCCATCCCCACTCCTTATTCGCCACTCTTGGTCATCACAGAGCACCAGGCTGAGCCCCTTGTGCTACACAGCAGCTTCCCACTAGCTGTCTGTTTCACACATGGCTGTATATATACGTCAGTCCTCCCCTCTGAACTGGCCCCACCCTCTCTGTCCCACTGTGTCCACCAGTCCATTCTCTATGTATGGTTTAAACATTATAAAGGTATTTACTCAAATAAGGCATTCTCATCTGTTTCACTGTAATCCCACCATTGTACTCACCAAGCAGCTTTAGAAGTGCAATGCATATTATTAGGTGTTGTGTGAAAATATGCATTTCTAAAATGTGTTTGTGAACCACACTGTGCTGTCAATGTAATGAAAGGTTCTGAGACTTTATTTATGAAGAGGACTGATTAGAAATAAACATGACAAAATTGTGTGCGTGTATGTGTGTGTGTGTGCGCAGAGGGAGAGACATTAAGAGGGTAAAATGCCAGTTTCAGAAGCACCACCGGAGCGCTGCCCTGCAAGTTCATGCCCTTATTATCTCTGCCTCCTCTCTCCATCTCTAGTCTTTGCTTGTTCTGGTTTATCTTTCACACTTCTGCCACAGTGCCCTTTCTAAAATGCAAATTTGATCTTGTTTCTCCCTGCTCAAGGTCTTTCAGGATAAAATAACACATTCTCAGCAGGCATCCAGCCTAACTTTTGCCATCTCTGGTTTATAAGCACTCCTCTGGCCGGACCTGGCTACCTGGGCTTGTGGGACCCAGCAGATCCCTGGCGTTCGCCTGTGCTGCTGGGCTGCCTGACCTCCCTGCTTGCGTCTTGGGCGTTTCATCCTTGATGCTCCCATGACAAGCCGATGCTCAGGGAATTGCAATGCTTTGTGTCTGTCCTCCGTCCCTTCCATTAAATGACACACTTTTTGGATGAAAATGAGTTGCTAAGTTGTGTCTGACTCTTTGTGACCCCAGGGACTGTAGCCCGCCAGGCTCCTCTGTCCATGGAATTCTCCAGACAAGAATACTAGAGTGGGTTGTCATTTCATCGTCTAAGGGATCCTCCCAATCCAGGGTTTGAACCTGGGTCTCCCGCATTCAGATAGATTCTTTATCACCTGAGCCACCAGGGAAGCTCCTCTTGAGTGAAAGCCCTATGATATTTACATAATACTTTTGTTCTCAGGGTCTGGGACATAAAGTGATCTTTCATTTTTTTTTAAAAAAAAAAGCTGATTTAGATACTTGCAAAGTATGTTCCAGGTAAATAAAATTATCCAAACCAGGTCAGTAGACAACATATTCTCATAAAAACTATTTTCAGAAAACTTGTATCAGTTGTTGACAGGCATGATCTAGTTTTTATAAAATACAGCTCTTTTTTCAACTGATTTTCATTTTGATCTTGAAAATGACCTCTTTGCTCTCTTTAACTTTTGGGACTGGAATTTCTGCATGGCCCTCTCTTTTAAAAGGCTCATTCATAAAGGAAAAGGCTACAGTATTCCTCTATGAATTCCTCTTTGCGACCTCGAGGACTATAGCCTGCCAGGCTCATTTGTCCATGGAATTCTCCAGGCAAGAATACTGGAGTTGAGTTGCCATGTCCTACTCAAGGAGAGCTTTTCAACCCAGGGATCAAACCTGGGGAAAATCTGGGGAAAAATTTTGACCATCTGAGCCATCTTCCGAGTCTTCCTGGAAATTAGGTGAGATGCAGCAAGTTGTGGAGAGGTGGGGAAGAAAAGCTGAGTGGGATAGGAGTGAGGAGACATATTTCATGGTGTCTTCTTGAAGGACAAGTGTCCTTATGGTCAGATAAAAGCCATCTGTACCAAGATAATCATCTGAGGACTTCTTATGATCATACTAGAGGAACATACAAAAGAATCTTTAACATTACTCATGTACAAGAATGTCATCTCTTTGACAGATAATCTTATAGCACTAAGAACATCCCCATTTTACTCTAAAGCATTAGCTGGAAAAAAAATGGGAGGGGGGCAGCCGATCTATTAAGAGCCTTGGTGCAAATAAGGATTTAAAAACACAGCTTTTGTCTTATAAGCAGCTTTTTGGTAGTCTTTAAGGACAACCTAGCCTAAAGATCCTACACATTATATGAAATAAACATAAAGAAAGTGATTCCTAAGAATAGATATCACCAGACATGTTAGAAGAGTCCAGAGAGAAAGCATGAGGATTAGACATCAATCCTTTCGAAGAACAAGAGCTTCATCCCCCACAAAAAATGAAAAGGTGTCTGCTTCTCCCTTTCCACATGAGTAGATAAAATTTCCTCTAAATATCAGTAAAATCCCAGCATGAAATAGATGGATTTGCATTTAAAATACTGCCGTGAACCAGCATGGCGTCAGCTGCTGACACGACTGTGCAGGGGTGCTGATGCTGACCTT
The DNA here is from genome assembly GCA_006408695.1 of Aepyceros melampus. Classification (NCBI taxonomy): domain Eukaryota; kingdom Metazoa; phylum Chordata; class Mammalia; order Artiodactyla; family Bovidae; genus Aepyceros; species Aepyceros melampus. Next base: position 10,230 of record SJXQ01010041.1, read on the forward strand.
GCTGATGGTGGTGTCACCGGTATATGTGTTGACACTGAGAATGATGGGAGGGCAGGTGGGGATGTATCAAAGGAACTGGCAATAATACAAAGTTACAGGAGTGCAGCAGAGAGTTGAGGAAGAGCTGAGAACACCGCAGCTACGCAGGAGCGTAGGGCAGAGGTTCTTACATCTTGACCCGTTAGAGTTATTACAATGCTGATGGGAGGCCCCCATGCACAGAGAAACTAGGAACAAATTGAAGATGGCAAGAAGTTCACCTTGCAGCCCCTCTAACCTCCAACAGAAGGAATTAGGAGGCTGGGGCTCACGGCTTATTAAAGATACTACATTGCAAAGAATCGGGTTTTTTTTTTGCAAAGTATCGGTCTTAATCACTAAGGGACTTCCCTGAAAACCGTAACTCATCATAGCAGGGTCTTAGGGCTCAAGGAGATGGGAAATAGGCAGTGACCTTAATGATAAATAAAAGCTTTTGAATGTTAATGAGTATTGATTATTTTCAGTATGGAAAAGTCTCAACCATCCCCAAATCTTATTTAGAATTTAAATTATATAAAAAAGAAGCTTTCACAGAGGTTCACCTTCTAACACTTTGTAATGAGCATACGAGGGAAGGGGATATTTGAAATAGTTAACAGGACAAATTGTACATCCTGAAACTCTATGTACTCGCTCTTATTAATAAATGGGTAAATAACTGTTAACTGCTTACTACCGCACAGTCCATAACAATCTCTATGGGAAAAATGAATGCCCTATTTTGAAATAGCATAAGGGACTTGAAAATCATACTGCTTTATTTTAATTCAATTTCATATTAAAACATTTAATTGGCACAAATTGCTCTACCTTAATTAGTTTGAGATACTGTGACTCTATTTTTTTTTAACATGAATCTTGAGATTTATTTATTTTTAATTTAAAAAAAAATTTGGCCAGTCTGCAAGGCATGTGGGGTCTTAGTTCCTTGACCAGGGATCAAACACATACCCCTTCCCCCAACCCTGCAGTGGAAACTAGGAGTCCTAACCATTGGACCACCAAGGAAGTCCTTGATTCTACTATTTATTTCAGAAATAGTTCATAAATTCTGCATTTTTTCTGTAATGTTGCAAAATTGTAAGGAGAGGGAGCCCTATAAAAATATTCAATCAGTAAAAGACTCAATTGTAATTTTGTTCTCTGAAGAAAAAGAAAAGATTCCAAATAAACGTAGAGTTTGTGTTTCATGCTTTAAAATAACCAAGGTTTTGTGAAGAATTTTCACTATTTGTCTAATAAAAGCAGTCCTTTCACAGTGATGTCCTGATATTTTCAAAGATGTTGGATTCCCTGGCAGGATGGTTGCATTTCAAACATTTTAAATACATATAGAAAATCATTATTATTACTGCTTTCATCAGAAAAAGGTGTATCAAAGTTACAACCATAAAAACCAACAGCAAAAACTATTTAATTTGCAATTTCTTTTATACCAGTCAGCTCCTTTCCAGTTGTATTCAACTGTAGCACTCCATGACTAGCAAATTGACCCCTTTTTTGGTAATGTAGTTCCTACATTATCTTCAAGCATTACTTTCAGCCTAGCATCGTCCTGCTTAGTCCTTCAACTCCTCAGTTCCTTCGTTCACTCACAGAGAAAACTGTATAAACAAGGGCCTCTCCCTCCCAGTCGTCCCATCTTTAATACAATCCACACCGTCCAGGAGGACTGCTCAGGGCCCTGGGCATGGTCCTTCCACACACACACACACACACACACACATATAGATGCCTAAAAAGAAGATGGATATTGAATGGAGGGAGCAATATAAACAGTATGACATCTCAGGATGCCCCTAGTGGTCCAGTGGTTAAGAATCCACCTTCCAGTGCAGAGGATGGAGGTTTGATCCCCGGTCAGGGGAGCTAAGATCCCACATACCAGGGGCAACTAAGTCTGTGTGCCATAAACGAGAGAGAAGCCTGCATACCACAAGGAAAGACCCCCGCACGCTGCAAGTAAGACCCGACACAGTCAAGTAAGTAAATAAATAAGTATTTTTAAGAAAACACATGAGATCTCACAAAGCTCAGATGCTCTCTATTGCTTTGTTGGGAAAAACAAGAAGAGGAATTAAGAAATGTATCTTTATGTTGATCAACCATACTCCAATAAATTTTTCGCAAAAGGAATATACATTTGGCTCTAAGAAGAAAACTCTATGTGTATGTGTCAGTGAGTGATTTAACTTTGTTTATTATAAAGGTTTCTGGGGAAAACCAGTAATATATATGATTATAATCACTCAAAATTCTCCTGGTTAAGATTCTTACTTATTCACAGTTGTGAGGCAGATTATAGCATAATTAAAGAAGATTAACTAAGAGGTTGAGTTTATATTTTTTGTCTAAATTACAGAAGTAGATACTTACTCCCTGAGGTCTATCAGCCACATCATTCTTTGGTAGCAGAGACTGAATACCCTGATTTCTCATCTGGTTAATAATAATATAGGATCCCCTGAACCTAGAGCCTGTTATAACAGAATGAAGTAAGTCAGAAAGAAAAAACAAATCTCATATATTAATGTATATATATATATGTATATATGGAATCTAGAAAAATGGTACTGATGAATTTATCTGCAGGGCAGGAATAGAGATGCAGATGTAGAGAACTGACTTGTGGACACAGTGGGGCAATAGGAGGGTGAAAAGAATTGAGAGAGTAGCATTGAAACATAGACATTACCATATGTAAACTAGATAGCTAGTGGGAAGCTGTTGAATAGCGCAGGGAGCAAGACAGGATACTCTGTGA
>SJXQ01010041.1:17949-41899 GCA_006408695.1 Aepyceros melampus
TCCCTCTTAAGCCTCCCTCCCACCTCCTGCCCCACCCCACCCCTCTTCACTGTCACAGAGCACTGGATTTGCGCCCCCTGTGTCATACAGCAAATTCCCACTGGCTGCCTATTTCACATATGAGAGAGTATATGTTTCCACGCTGCTCTCTCAATTCATCCTATTCTCTCCGTCTCCCACTGTGTCCACGAGTCTGTTCACGATGTCTGCATTTCCATTGCCCTGCAAATAGGTTCATCAGTACCATCTTCCTAGATTCCATATATATTCATTAATATATTGTATTTGCCTTTCTCTTTCTGACTTACTTCACTCTGTATAATAGGCTCTAGGTTCATGTACCTTATTAGGACTGACTCGGTGTTCCTTTTTATAGCTAATATTCCATTGTATATACTGGCTCAGACACTAAAGAATCTGCCTGCACTCCAGGGATTCAATCCCTGGATCAGGAAGATTCCCTGGAGAAGGGAATGGCAACTCACCCTTGTATTCTTGCCTGGAGAATTCCATGGACAGGGGAGCCTGGCAGGTCCATGGGTTTGCAAAGAGTGGGACATGACTGAGCAACTATCACACACACACACACACATCACAACTTCTTTATCCACCTGTCAATGGATATCTAGGCTGCTCCAATGCCCTAGCTATTATAAATAGTGCTGCAGGGAACATTGGCGTACATGTGTTGTTTTCAGTTATGAAAATTGAGGAGGAGACTGGACTTACTTTTCTTCTCTACCACTTTCCCCTTTATTCTTGGACTGAAGAAAACTCACTCAGCAGGTACAGGGGGACCACTGCCTTCTACCATGTTCACAGTCATCTGGGAGCCTCCGCCGAGCCTGAGCCCAAGAGTGGCTTCAGGGAAGCAGTCATTGGCTTGCTTTGTCACCCTGGACTGAGCGGGGTCAGGTTCCCGGGGCCGTGAGAAAATCATAAGTCCTGGCTGAAAGTCGCTGTAGCTTGTCCTTCCTCTCCACTCGCTGATGGTGCCATACCAAGGTCATCTGTTACTCAGCATCACTCATTTACCACACTAGATGGTGACTGGCTCAGTAGAGGCATTGTTATATCCACTCCTAAGACTGGTCATAATTGGTTCACATAAACAGGATCCTAATTAGAGGCCAGCTACCTAATTTGTAGGGCCCTGTGCAAAATGAAAATGTATGACCCTTTGTTCAAAAAAGAAAAAATATGTATTTTTCTTCTGCCAATTTTTTCTTCTCTCTCTGTCACATTTTTTATTTGGTATTCCCAACCACAATCCCTTGGACACAGAGGTAGTTCTGGGGTGAAAGCAGTCCATCACAGCTGCTAGGGGTCCCACCCTGTATATGTTCAGACCCTGCTAGGGCAGAAGGTGGCAGAGATCACTGGGTGGGGGCAGAGAGGTGAGTGGGCAAGAACCTATTCTCAGGAGGTGAACCACACACACATAAGGAGAGGCTCCAAACCCCATGCATTTTTTTTTTTTTTGTCCATTTCACTTAAGAATGCCCCAGTGTTCATCGCAGCACTATTTACAATAGCCAGGATATGGAAGCAACCTAGATGTCCATCAACAGATGAATGGAAAAAGAAGATGTGATATATATATATATATATATAGTGGAATATTATTCAGCCATAAGAAGAACAAAATAATGTAATTTGCAGTGACATGGATGGACCTAGAAACTGTCATACAGAGTGAAGTAAGTCAGAAAGAGAAAATAAATATCATATGTTAACAAATATATGTTGAAAAATGGAATAGATGGTCCTCTCTGCAAAGCAGAAATGGAGACATAGATGGTGAGGACTAATTTATGGGTAACAAGGATGGTGGGACAAATCTGAAGATCGAGATTGACATATGTACACTATTGATACTATGTATAAAATAAATAACTGATGAGAACCTGCTGTAGAGCTCCACTCCCTGCTCTGTGCTGACCTAAATGGAAAGGAAATCCCAAAGAGAGGGGATATCTGTATACATGTAATTGATTCACTTTGCTGTACAGCAGAAGCTAACACAACACTGTAAAGCAACTATACTCCAATAAAAATTAATTAAAAAATAAAACACAAATTCAAAGTTAAATTATTAAGAATTTCAAGATGGAGTTCGCAGAGCATGAAACCAAGTTTGGGTCTCCCTTCCAGAGCGTGGAGCCCTGGAAGCTGACCATGCTTCTCAGGCAAATGCTTCTTCATGTTTTGAGGGAAAAGAAAGAACCTAAAAAATTGCTATGTTCTTCTTTAAAATGAATTTGGTGTCTAGGTCAGTTGTTTCAAGTTTCTCAACTTTTTCCTTGGTGAATACACAGAGAAATATATCTAACAACACAATTTATATTTTTACAGTGGATGGAGGTACAAGGTTGATAACACTTATTTCTTCAAATTATTCAAGTGCTATGATGTTTTAAAACCAGTTAAGAGCTTCGTGTGGAAACACCTGCGAGTATCCATGTGGCCAATTGCTCTTTATCCTGTTTTGTTCAGATCAATGTCCCGCTACAGCCAGCAATTTTTAAAAAGTTGTCAAAATAATTGTCCCTTGATAATATCTACCGGAAGCATTTATGCTCTCATACATAAATTAATATAAGCCGCCAGGAGCCTCTCATGGCTCGAGTACCATCACATCAGCGGTGTTGCTAAGAGCCCAGCAAAGCAAGCAGTGCATGTAGTTAGCCCAGGAATAAAATCACGTAACATAAAACAAAAATAAAGCATGCTCTCAACTATGAGAGGCAGCATACATTTTCTAAGATTCAATCCAATTACTTTATTGTCTCAGGATTTTTTTAAAAAACTCATCTCCTTCTAAATGTTTTCTCAGGGTCATTTAGTAGAAGCATATTTATCTTCACTTTCATCCAACACAGGCTGCAAATATGCCCCTTACTCGACCCAGTCTATTAATTTTGAAATGCCTAAAGCCAAAACTGACAGTGGAAGAAAGTCTTTCTGGGTTGAAGCTCCTACTGCTGGAATAAGGTAGCTGCTTCAGTAAAAATGCAAGACGCGTGACTTCTCTTTCGGGAAATGTTAAGCTTTTCTTGAAAGGAAAAAAAAAAGTTTTAGAATAAATGAAACCAATTTCCTAATTATTGAGATGTGAGGTCTTTATTTGTCCTCTATTTTCGTGTATACAATTATGCTACCATAAATGTTGGCCCTAGGATTCTTACTCATACTAGAAATTTTTGCTGATTTCTTGTGCTAACATATATTTGCTGATAAACCATTATTTCATTCAGAGATGCATGTGACTATTTCCTCTGGGTACCACTGTCCTTACTCTTAAGAACTGAGTAAAGACTGGAATGGCTACCATTTTTCACAATTAATGTTAACGCCCACAAGGTCTAGAATGGCATGTTTTTCCTAACTCTAATCCTGATATTTAGTTTCTGTTTTTACTTCCTCTTCTTCCCTGTAGAATACTGCTCTCAGAACCAGACCATACAGCCTTTATTGCAATTCTAATATTCCACACTACAGAGTGGTAAAGAAACAGAGCCTTAATGGAGCTCATCCAGATGAAGTTTATCCAATACAAGGACAGTCCTCTCGCCAGGCTCAGCAGGTGTTTCTGCACCAGGAGTTATTTGCCTTCTGTTTTTCCAAGGTGATAAACCCTCTGCCAACCAACCTTTCCACCACTGCACTTTACTGTTTTGGATCTTGAGGATAATTTAGATTTCCATAGCCCCTTTTGAGAGCCTACCAGGTAGCTCAGTGGTTAAAGAATCTGTCTGTGCTGGGTTGGGAAAATTCCCTTGGAGAAGGAAATGGCAACCCACTCCAGTGTTCTTGCCTGGAGAATCCCACGGACAGAGGCGGGCTACAGTCCATAAGGTTGCAAATGGTTCGACAGGACTGAAGTGACTGACCGCAGAGTCCATATTAAAAGAAATATTCAGTAGTTCCCCATTCCAACATGAAACTCTTGTATCGGTACTCTTTTATTTCCCCAATTCTAGATTCAGTGCTAAATATTGTTCATGATTTAGCTAAGCATAATAGTCAAATATGAAAATGTCCCGAATTTGAGGAAGGATGGAGGAAGCTACAGAAGGGTTTGGGGCCGACTCTTTAAAACATTTTTGGCTTTATTTCTGATTTTTTTAAAAAAAACTGTATTTATTTATTTGGCTCTATTGTATCTTCATTGCTGCCCATGGGCTTATCTAGTTGCAGCAAGTGGAAACGCCTCTCTAGTTACAGTGAGCGGTCTTCTCTTTGCAGTGGCTTCTCTTGCTGCGTGCACTGGCTCCAGGGCGTGTGGGCTTCAGCAGCTGGAGCTCAGGAGTTTAATTGCCCCGTGGCATGTGGGATCTTTCTGGACCAGGGACCGAACCTATGTCCTATGCATTGGTAGGCAAATTCTTAACCACTAGACCACCAGCAAGTCTGAAAGAACTACTCTTAAGAAGTACAAATACATTAAAGAGTTTTACTAGCAAGGACACAGCACTTTAGTCTATACTTCCTGTTTTGGCTTTGTCAAACCCAAATCCTTCGCAGGCTTCAGAATTTCAGCACAAGGGCATCCCTGATATTCAGACTTCTCTGCTCAGTTCACTAAGCAAGTCCTGTTTTCCTACAGAGTGTTTCCCACAGTGGGTTCTGAGGAACAGTCACAGTCCCAGGAGATGCTGTTTAACAAAATATTTCAATGATCCGGAAACTCAGGGGAAACCTGAAACCCCCCCACAACTCTCTCAGAGATTCACAATGCATGCCAGCATTTTAAGGACTCTGCCAAGCCCTACTGAAAAGGACCCTGCTTAAAATGTGTTTAACAGTTTCCTAGGACTGTTTGAATACAGAACCCTTGTCCGGAGCAACAACCAGAGAGAAGGATGTAAGAGGCTTTGTTCTTCAGGTACAAGGGCTCGCGTGCGTTAGCAGGGCAGTCCTAGCCACACTCTCCCCGCTCCACCTCCATCTCTGCCTTGAACTTTGCACCTCACCCTTCAGCTGTGCTCGATGGAATCCTCTGACCACAGCAGCAGCTGGGCTTCACTGCCTATGGATTTTCTATGTGAAATGCTCGTCCCGCACATCCTGTGTGGGCCCCTCCAAATGAAAGGCTCCCCTCACCTGGCTTATGGGATGCCCTTTGTCTTCTGGAAAAGCTCCAGAGCAAGACTGCCCATGTTTGAATCCTGGCCCTGGCATATAAGTGCTGTGTGATGGAAGCAGGCCACTTGGCAGCCTTGTCCCTTCATGTCTTTACCTACAAAGGGAGAGTCAAACACAGTACTTACCTCTTGGGGTTTCATTGAGGATCGAATTATTGATCTGCATGAAGAACTAAGAGCGGTGCCTGGCACAGTCTCCCTCAGTGAGCGTCAGGAGTGCTGTAATCTTCCTCGTGTACATCTCTGCCATTCTATTACCGTACCATCTTCATCACCTTGCGTGATGATTATCTCTTAATACCTGCATATTCACCAAAGTATATTCAGCTTGAACATGAGGGCTGTAGATGATTCATTTTTTCCATTCTTAGTGTCCGACATGGGCTTCCCAGATGGCATTAGTGGTAAAAATTCACCTTTGATCCCTGGGTCAGGATATTCCCCTGGAGGAGGAAATGACAACCCACTCCAGTATTCTTGGCTGGGAAATCCCATGGGCAGAGCCCACGGGGTCTCAAAGAGTCAGACACAACTGAGTGACTGAGCACAGACATACAGTCTCTAGCACATAATAGGAATTCGGTAAAGACTGAATCATGGATTTATCTAATAACGATTATTCAGACTTAAGGAAATGTGTTACACCTGTAGTCCAGGTAAACTTAAATTATCTCATGATTCCAGAATATGATGCCATTATACTATTGTAATATAATATAATAGTAACGCTAATTACTATTTGGGACTAATTACTGAGTAGGACATGCTCAGTCCATGAGCCTCTGCTTTAGAACGTTAGTGCAATTATGAGGAATCCGATGTTGTCTTCACGAATTGCTGGAGGAGATTAAAAAAAATGTATGAGACAATTTCTCTGGTCTCTTTCATCTTAAAAAATCTGTGGTCTTATGATTGATGAGCCAACTCAGAACAGATTAGAAAACTGGAGGACGGTCAGTGTCATTTTGTAGATGTCCTTCAACTTCGTGATAAGACAGTAGCATGATTACCGCCTTTTACTTATTTGATTCTTTTAATTGCAAGAAATAATGTCGTAAAAGAAAAAGAGCAAGTAGTAAAATACATGTTTTTTGTCCTTTGCCGTTCTTTGGGCTTCAAACCGAATTGTTTTTCAGTTGTCATTTCTTTATTCAATTTTTTTCAACTTTATGGAGATCTAATTGACAAATAAAATTGTATATGCTTAAGGTGTAGAATATGATGATTTTACATATGTATTCTTTGTGAAATGATGACCACAATCAAGTTAATTAACATATATATCAACTCTCACAGTTAACACTTTTGTGTGTGTGGTAAGAATGGTTAAAGTAGACTCTCAGAAAATTTCAAGTACATGACATCTTGTTTTTAACTATAGTCACTATGTTTTTTTCTTTTTTATTAGATCCTCAAAGCTTATTCTCTGACACCTAAAGTCTTGTACCCTTTGACTAGCATCAGCCCATCTTCCTTAAACTCCAGCCCCTGGTAATAATCACTTACTCTGTTTCTATGAGACTGACTTTTTTTCTAGATTTCAGGTATACGTGAAATTATACAGTGTGTATCTTTCTTTGGCTATCTTCACTTAGCCTAATGCCCTCCGGTTTCATCACTGTTGTTGCAAATGACAGGATTCCCTTCTTTCTTAAGCCAGATAATATTCCTTCTTCTTTATCTATTCATCCATCAATGGACATTGAGGCAGCTTCCATTGTTCATTGTCTTGATTTAAATTCAAATAAGAACAGCTAGCTTTTCTTTGCTCTTTTATTTCTCTTCTTAACATAACCTCCTAATTCAGTGAGTCACAGAACTCAACATGATGTTCTACCTTGAGCTTCTGCTACACTCAGGGATGTCAGAACTGAAAGCCCATGAATCTGATGCAAGAGAGGGTGTGACACTGTGCTGTCAGCTTTTTGTCTCAATGTCTGCCTGTCTCCAAAGCCCCTCAGTGCTCCCTAAGTCCCCCTACAGCCCAGCCCTTGCTTCATATTCAGCCCAGCTTACCAGGCCACCTCTTCCTCCTAATCTGTTTTTTCTTGCATGATATACCAGTTCTCGTTCAGCTTCTTCACACCAGAAGACTAGGACTCTGCATCAGGCTTTGCAAAAACTCCCTCTGGGGAGCCGACAGGATTGACAACCTGTATGGATTTCTCATAAATAGTGTGGTGACCTTGGGCTCCCCAGTCTTGCTTAACTATCTCATGAAATGATGATGACATCTCCCATCTCATAGTTTCATTTTGAGAGTTAAATAAGATAAATGTGGAGCCACTGGCCTGGGTGAGCCACCCAGGAATCTTTGGTTCCTTCCTGCCCTTTCAGGAAATCTTTTTCTTTTGTGGGGGGAAAAAAAAAAAAAAACCAACCAAAACCCAAAATGGATCATAACTAGGAGCAAATGAAAGTGTTTGTTAGTTGCTCAGTCATGTCTGACTCTAAGACCCCATGGACTCTAATCCATCTGACTCCTCTGTCCATGGAATTCTCCAGGCAAGAACACTGGAGTCCTGACCCAGGAGTTGAACCCCTATGTCTTGTATTGCAGGCAGATTCTTTACCACTGGGCCACTGCTGCTGCTGCTGCTAAGTCGCTTCAGTCGTGTCCGACTCTGTGCGACCCCATAGACGGCAGCCCATCAGGCTCCCCATCCCTGGGATTCTCCAGGCAAGAACACTGTAATGGGTTGCCATTTCCTTCTCCAATGCATGAAAATGAAAAGTGAAAGTGAAGTCGCTCAGTCGTGCCCGACTCTTAGTGACCCCATGGATTGCAGCCTACCAGGCTCCTCCATCCATGGGATTTTCCAGGCAAGAGTACTGGAGTAGGGTGCCATTGTCCCCCCAAAGAGCAAGGTAGGTCTGAAGCCTGAGAATGACCATGATTCTATGGCTGCATTCTGATAGAGGCAGTGGGCTCCTGTCTCCCCTTGTCCACTGATTCACCTTCCATCCATGTTCCTTTCCTCTGTAAGGGAAAGGGTCTTTGAGGCTCATTCTAAGTGTACTTACTTTCATGCTCAAAAGCTGCAAATCTGTCATTGGCACCTAATCAAAACATGCTATCACTGACTTTGGAAACTCTCTGCTTCCCAATTTAGACATCACCCTCCTTACTCCCTGCAGGTCCTCTGTATTCTCAGCAAAAGGCCCTGCTCATGATTCTCTGAGCATGGCCACCAGGTCCCCCTCTGCTCTGCCAGGGCTGTGCCCAAAGTAGATGGTATGTTGCACTTTCTCTTGGTGGTAAGAAAAACCTGCCTGCTCTCAGGTCCTGCAAGCTGTCAGATGGATGATGGCTACTTTGATCACAGTTTCAATGATTCTTGACAGTTTTGGATTGAGTAGTTCATAAATCTCATCTAGGCCATCCCCACTTCATCTTATTGATGACAACACTGATGTTCAGACCTTTAACGGTTTGAAGACTGTTTCCCTCACCTAAACCCCAAAGCGTTTTAGGACACCCACTAGGTAACTGGAGAGACTTGTGCACATTTCTCAGCTCATCGTATGGACTGACCTGTATCCCACCAAAATTCAAACGTTGAAGCCCTAATCCCCAGTGTGACTGCACTTGGAAATAAGGTCCTGAAGAATCCACCTGTCAAGCAAGAGACCCAGGTTCCATCCCCCAAGTCAGGAATGTCCTCAGAGAAAGAAATGGCTACCCACTCCAGTATTCTTCCTGGGAAATCCAATGGACAGAGGAGCCTTCTGGGCTACCGTCCATGGTGTCAAAAAGAGTCAGACAGGACTTGGTGACTAAAGATCAACAGCAACAAAGAGGTCGTTAAGGTTACATGAGGTCATCAGGGTGTAGTTCTAATCCAATAGGATTTGCGTCCACAGTGTTCTTGCCTGGAGAATCCCGGGGACGTGGGAGCCTGGTGGGTTGCCGTCTATGGGGTCGCACAGAGTCAAATATGACTGAAGTGACTTTGCAGCAGCAGCAGCAGCAGCAAGAAAAGGAAAAGCTTCCAACAGCAAGCACACAGAGGAAGGAGAGTGTGAGGGTCCAGTGAGAAGGCAAGCATCTGAAAGTCAAGAAGATGTTCTCGAAGTCGACTTCGCTGATACCTTGATTTTAGACTTCAAGCCTGAAGAACTCTAAGAGAATAAGTTCTTCTTGTCTAAGCCATTCAATATGATTTTTTTATGACATTACTAACAGACTAATACAACTCCCTTAGGAAATTAAATGCTTCTTAATTATATAGCCTTTGAGTCTCCCAGGGTTCCTGGGGGAGGGTGTGATCTAATAAATATTTGTGTAATAATAGAATTTTATCAGTGATGACTATTTCATAACACGCATACACACATAGACTTTCATCACCCCATAAGTCATATTTTTTATCCTTTTTTAAATGATAAATATTGCTTATTTATAAGCACTTTACTTGGAAATAAATTATCCTTTAAATTAGAAATACATATCATTCAGGGCTTCCAAGGTGACTTAGTGGCAAAGAATTCACCTGTCAATGCAGGAGACATAAGAGACTCAAATTTGACCTCTGGGTTGGGAAGGAAATGGCAACCCATTGCAGTATTCTTGCCTGGAGAATCCCATAGACAGAGGAGCCTGGCGGGCTATAATCCATAGGGTCACAAAGAGTCAGACACAACTGTGCAACTGAGCATACATTTTGTATATCTTTCAGAATATGAATATCAATATTTCTGGGTGAATTTCACCTCCATTTATGCTTTATAAGTAGGTGTAGGTGTCCCCAAATAGTGCCACATTTGTCCAAATAATGAATAAATATTATTTGACTATAAATATAATATGAGCCTTTTTGAAATCAGTCTCATTGTGGAGTTATTTGTTCCATCAAGTCTTCTTTTCAAGTTGCTGCTGCTGCTGCTAAGTCACTTCTGTAGTGTCTGACTCTGTGTGATCGCATAGACAGCAGCCCACCAGGCTCCCCTGTCCCTGGGATTCTCTGGACAAGAACACTGGAGTGAGGTGCCATTGCCTTCTCTGCTTCTTTCCATGACAAGAAGTAAAAAACTGGTACAGTTTCAAATTGGGCAGATAGACACAATTTGTCATAGATTAAAATGTATTTAATTATTGCCAAATGGATTATCATTGATGCAGAAGTGATTGAGTAAAGTAATTTAGAAATAGTCTGGCTATTAAAATAAATCTGAAAACTTTGTGACCTATTGTTTTATTCATTAAAAAATCACATGTAAGTGAATGAAATAAATCAGGAATTTTAAAAGGAAGTAAATATTCTCAGCTAAGTCCACCACTCTTTAGCTATCAACCACTGAAATGTTTCTTACTACATTCACTGCTAAGATCATATTTATTTTCTAAGTGAATAGGGTTATAGGGCATGTGGTCGGTTTTAGGATCTGAAATACCAGGACCAATAGCATGTGCAACATGTTTCTTTGGAGTCCTAAGATTTTCTGCATTCTTTGCTAACTACCCCCTACACCCTGTTCACAAATGCATGGTCTGCCGCTATTCTACAGCATTTTCATTGATGTCAGGTATTTGTGGGGAGGGATATTCACATTTTATTTAGTAACTATCATAAGCAAACAGTTTTCTGTGATAAGCAAACATGATAATGCTCAAGTTGGACTAGTTTTTCAATAGTAAGAAACTCAAGCATCCTTAGTATGTCAACCAACTCCTTACCAAGAATTTAAGGTAATATTTTAAAAACAGTTGTGTCTTTTTTATATGCACTGTGCCCTTTCTCAATGTTATAAAATATCCCCATGTTGACTCACTGTACATTGATTTTAATAGGCATTCTCTACAGAGCAATATGAATATCATTGGAAACTGTATAATACAATTTTCTACCCCTGAAATGCTATAGAAAACTGCACATTTTATACTGACACGTGCCCCATCAATAATAGAGTTTTTATATCTTATTTGTAGTTATTGATCTCAACAGCGTAATGAAAAATTGATTGCGACGAAGTGCACAATTTCTTAAGTATAAATTTTAATGTCAAATTATTTTTATCTATGCTTCCCAATTATACATGAAACTTATACATTTATATGTTTGCTTCCACAAAACTCAACAGCAATAAATATGATATGACAAGAATCTACTGAGCAATAGAAATCAAGTTTCTGTTACTAAAATCTGATTCTAAAATTAAATACCCTAGTTTCATTCCTTCATTATAAAGAGAGTTGGTGTCTTGATATATAGAACCACCTTCCTATGCAATTTAACAATTTGAAATGAGGTATTAAATCTTCTGGGGATATGAACACACACATACACGTGCTACACACACACACACAGAAAAATAAGCACCAGAAAACCATGCTCTCATTTGGTAATCCACATGACACCATAAATGAGGTGTGATCTCTTGAGACCTTATTATTTTAGAGAAAACATTTTGCTGGGAAAATGCATAGGTGAGACAAAATGTAAGAGAAGCAATGATGCTTCTTCTCAGTGATGATCCCCAAGTCCAGAGTCACAGATGTGGGATGAGTTAGGCCAAAATCCACAAATCTAAGCAAAATCAACGAATTTTCTACCCTTAGTGAATAACACCTGTATTACTCTCCAGGAAGCAAAGGGCCTAGAGACTGAGAAAAACTCATTTCCTACATTAACTCATCCCTTTTATGCTGTTTTAAATTAAAACTATTGTTTAGAAAGTTGCCAGTTTTTTTCCTGATATATGGGCATTTTAAAACATGTGTTGCTTAATGGTTGACCTCCCTGGTGGGCCACTGGTTAAGACTTTACCTTACAATGTATGAGGTGCAGGTTTGATCCCTGGTCAGAGAATTAAGATCTCAATATGCCTCGTGGCCAAAAATCCAAAACATAAGATAGAAGCAATACTGTAACAAATTCAATAAATATTTTTTTAAATGGTCCAGGTCAAAGAAAAGTATTTAAAAAATGCATTACGTAATGAAATGCATTAATACAAAAGAAAATACAGAACTTATATATTTTGACAAACATTTTTCTAGCACTTATGTCTAAGTGTGTGTTCTTGTGTCCTGGAAAGTAATCACTCTCTCGCATATTCACTGATAACTCAGTTTGTGAAATAATTGTGCCCTTTCAACCTTTTCTGAAGAATTTGTGTTTGTACTCAGTTGCTCCTTATGTCCAAATCTTTCTGACCCCATGGACTGTTGCCTGCCAGGCCCCTTTGTCCATGGAATTCCAGGCAAGAATACTGGAGTGAATTGCCATTTCTTCCTCCGTGGGAATCTTCTCAACCCAGGGATCAAACCTGCATCTTCTGTGTCTTTTGCACTGCAGGTGGATTTTTTTTACCTGCTAAGCCATCAGGGAAGCCCTCTGAAGAGGGTACTTATCAGGATAGTTCTTGTCAGGAGGCTTGGAGGGCTATAGGATTCTCTTAATTTTTTTAAACAGATTTATTGAGATCTAACTCACATATCATAAAATACAACTATTTAGATTGTCCAAGTTCATGCTTTTTAGTATTTTCACAGGATTGTGTACCTATCTCCATAATCTAGTTCTATTCTTTTTGCAAGAGTTTAAATTTTTGACAATGGACCATTTTTTTAAAGTCTTTATTGAATTTGTTACAGTACTGCTTCTATCTTATGTTTCAGGTTTTTGGCCAAGAGACATGTGGGATCTTAGCTCCCCAGCCAGGGATTGAACTCACACCCTCTGCGCTGGAGGGCAAATTCTTAACCACTGGACAGCTAGGGAAGTTCCACCATAGTCTAATTTTAAAACATTTTCATCTTCCTTAAAAGAAACCCCATATCCATAACCAGTCTCTCCCTCTTCTTCCCTCTGAACTGTTAAACTGCTTTTCTGTCTTTCTGCTTCTATGAATTTGCCTATTCCTGACATTCATATATAGGGCAAAGTATTTCTATTAAATGTATGATACTTTTCATTTGAGTTCTTTCATTAGCCTCATATTTTTAAGATTCATCCACATTACTCCTCATTAAACCACGTGACGCTAGTGGTAAAGAACCTGCCTGCCAATGCAGGAGACACAGGGGACGCGGGCTTGATCTCTGGATCAGGAAGATCCTCTAGAGTAGGAAATGGCAATCCACTCCAGTATTCTTGCCTGTGAAAGACAGAGGAGTCTGGAGTCCATGGGGTCACAAAGAGTCAGACATGACTGGGGTCTGAGTATACACACGCACCGCATTATAGCATGGATCAATACTGAGTTCTTTCCTATGTAAGAGTATTACTCCTTTCGCTTCTCCATTTACCAGCTGATGGACATTTGGGCTGTTTTCACATTTTAGCTGTTAGCAATGACACTGCTATGAGCATTAACATCTGTATTTATGAGGACATAATTTCCACCTCTCTTGGATATTTATCTCTGAATGGAATCACCGGGTCACTTAAAAGTGGCCGTCACTCCGTTGTGTTCACTTCTTTGAGACCCCACGGACTGTAGCCCACCAGGCTCCTCTGTCCATGGGATTCTCCAGGCAAGCACACTGGAGCGGGTAGCCGTTCTCTTCTCTAGCAGATCTTCCCGATCCAGGAATCAAACTGGGGTCTCCTGCGTTGCAGGCAGACTCTTTAACAGCTGAGCCACCACGGAAGCCCCTGGGTCACGTGGTGATTCTATATTTAACTTTTTGAGAACCTACAGTTTTTCAAGTCGCTGTATTCTTTTATACCTGCATCAGAAAAGTATGAGAGTTCTAACTTCTCCGCATTCCTGACAACTGTTGTTATTGTCTTTATTTTTTGACAGTAGCCAGCCTGAAGCTGTATAGTGTGTTTCTGATTTGCATTCCCCATTATATCCTTTGCAGCCAAAGATGGAGAAGCTCTATTCAGTCAGCAAAAACAAGACCAAGAGCAGACTGTGGCTCAGATCATGAACTTTATATTGCCAAATTCAGACTTAAATTGAAGAAAGTGGGGAAAACCACTAGATCATCCAGGTATAACCTAGATCAAATCCCTTATGATTATACAGTGGAAGTGAGAAATAGATTTAAAGGTCTAGATCTGATAGATAGAGTGCCTGATGAACTATGGAACGAGGTTTGTGACACTGTACAGGAGACAGGGAGCAAGACCATCCCCAAGAAAAAGAAATGCAAAACAGCAAAATGGCTGTCTGGGGAGGCCTTACAAATAGCTGTGAAAAGAAGAGAAGTGAAAAGCAAAGGAAAGAAAGATATATCCATTTGAATGCAGAGTTCCAAAGAATAGCAAGGAGAGATAAGAAAGCCTTCCTCAGCGATCAGTGTAAAGAAATAGAGGGAAACAACAGAATGGGAAAGACTAGAGATCTCTTCAAGAAAATTAGAGAATCAGAGACACCAAAAGAACATTTCATGCAAAGATGGGCTCAATAGAGGACAGAGATGGTATGGACCTAACAGAAGCAGAAGATATTAAGAAGAGGTGGCAAGAATACACAGAAGAACTGTACAAAAAAGATCTTCACCACACAGATATTCACAAAGGTGTGATCACTAACACTCACCTAGAGCCAGACATACTGGAATGTGAAGTCAGGTGGGCCTTAGAAAGCATCACTACGAACAAAGCTAGTGGAGGTGATGGAATTCCAGTTGAGCTATTTCAAATTCTAAAAGATGATGCTGTGAAAGTGCTGCACTCAATATGTCAGCAAATTTAGAAAACTCAACAGTGGCCACAGGACTGGAAAAGGTCAGTTTTCATCCCAATCCCAAAGAAAGGCAAGGCCAAAGAATGCTCAAACTACCACACAATTGCACTCATCTCACATGCTAGTAAAGTAATGCTCAAAATTCTCCAAGCCAGACTTCAGCAATACGTGAACTGTGAACTTCCTGATGTTCAAGCTGGTTTTAGAAAAGGCAGAGGAACCAGAGATCAAATTGCCAACATCCACTGGATCATTGAAAAAGCAAGAAAGTTCCAGAAAACCAAAGCCTTTGACTGTGTGCATCACAATAAACTGTGGAAAATTCTGAAAGAGATGGGCATACCAGACCACCTAAGCTGCCTCTTGAGAAACCTGTATACAGGTTAAGAAGCAACAGTTAGAACTGGACATGGAACAACAGACTGGTTCCAAATAGGAAAAGAAGTATGTCAAAGCTGTATATTGCCACCCTGCTTATTTAACTTCTATGCAGAGTATATCATGAGAAACGCTGGGCTGGAAGAAACACAAGCTGGAATCAAGATTGCCGGCAGAGATACAATAACCTCAGATATGCAGAGGACACCACCCTTATGGCAGAAAGTTAAGAAGAACTAAAGAGCCCCTTGAAGAAAGTAAAAGAAGAGAGTGAAAAAGTTGGCTTAAAGCTCAACATTCAGAAAACTAAGATCATGGCATCCAGTCCTATCACTTCATGGCAAATAGATGGGGAAACAGTGGAAACACTGACTTTATTTTTTGGGCTCCAAAATCACTGCAGATGGTGACTGCAGCCATGAAATTAAAAGACGCTTGCTCCTTGGAAGAAAAGTTATGACCAATCTAGACAGCATATTAAAAAGCAGAGACATTACTTTGCCAACAAATGTCCATCTAGTCAAGGCTATGGTTTTTCCAGTAGTCATGTATGGATGTTAAAGTTGGACTATAAAGAAAGCTGAGCACAGAAGAATCGATGCTTTTGAACTGTGGTGTTGGGGAAGACTCTTGAGAGTCCCTTGGACTGCAAGCAGATCCAACCAAGCTATGGTTTTTCCAGTAGTCATGTATGGATGTTAAAGTTGGACTATAAAGAAAGCTGAGCACAGAAGAATCGATGCTTTTGAACTGTGGTGTTGGGGAAGACTCTTGAGAGTCCCTTGGACTGCAAGCAGATCCAACCAGTCCATCCTAAAGGAGATCAGTTCTGGGTGTTCATTGGAGGGACTGATGCTGAAGCTTAAACTCCAATACTTTGGCCACCTGATGCGGAGAGCTAACTCATTTGAAAAGACCCAGATGCTGGGAAAGATTGAGGGCAGTAGGAGGAGATGACAGAGGATGAGTTGGTTGGATGGCATCACCAACACCATGGACATGGGTTTGGGTGGAATCCGGGAGTTGGTGATGGACAAGGTGTGCTGTGGTTCATGGGGTCGCAAAGAGTCGGACATGACTGAGTGACTGAACTGAACTGAATGGTCAGTTCATCTTTTCATAGGATCTTGGCCATTTGTGTGTCTTCTTTGGAAAACTGTTTATTCTAATCCTTTCTTCATTTAATAGAGTTATGTGGCTTTTTGTTGTAGAGTTGTAAAAGTTCTCCATATATTCTGGATACACAGGTCTTCTTATCAGATATATGACGTTCCAATATTTTCTCCCACTCTGTAGCTTTTTTATTTTCACTTCAGCCAAGTTTTCAAATGTAGGGAATTGAAAGTCCTACCAACGACAATAGTAAACAAATATGGTGCCCTCATACCAAATGGAGATAGATCCCTCTTCTATGGGGAAGAGGTGACTTCAGTGGGATTTCAGATGATGTAATATGAAAGTACAGCCTGTACTGTTACGAACTGAATTCCTGTTGTACTAGCCCCATTTTCAATTTACTTAGCAAAAGCGTCAGAAAACTGTCAAGTGTCAAAGTCAGTCACATGTCGACAAAAATCTGTGAAAGGGTGTAAGTAAATGAAGAGTAGAGGGAAATGTGCAGTATTAAAAACAAGGAGTTTTAGAGGGAAGCTGAAGTGCTATAGCAACTGAGTATGAGAAAACCAGCAATTTGACGGAGGGGAAGTTATAATTGTAACACTTCGTTATTGACAGATGGGGGGCCCAGAAGGGAGCTTGGAGTCAAAACAGAGCACCAAACACAGGAATAACTCGTGAGAGAGTGGATGAGATCAAATGCATGTTTATAAAAAGATAATTATTTTAGAAGAGGATCTAAATCAAGTTCCCTCAGCCGGGGAGTGTTCAAAGCAACACTTATTTTCATTCTCTTAATTTTTCAGTCACTGACATTGATGGTCTGGTTGAGAGCAGTCGCGTTTTACTGCTTAGTGGCATGCTGCTCTCTGAAAAAATGACTATTCCACCGGGGAAGAGGGAAAACCAAGCAAGAACTCAATACATGTAGGTTTGGGGTTGTAATCTCATCACTCATTCATTCATTTCCTGTGTGCTTTACAAAGAACCTTATGTTTCCAGAGCTTTGGTAAATCCTGGGGGTAAAATACAAAGCAAGCCGTAAGCCATACCCTCTAGCAGTTTCTAGTTTAGTGACAGACAAATAAAAATATAATTTCATGTAACAAAATGTCATCTCCCCAAAGGCATGCTTGCTTGCTTGCATGCTGAATCACTTCAGTCATGTCCAAGTGCGACCCTATGGATGTTAGCCCACCAGGCTCCTCTGTCCATGGGATTTCCCAGGCAAGAATACTGGAGTGGGGTGCCCTTTCCTTCTCCGGGGGATCTTCCCACCCAGGGATTGAACCTGCATCTCTTATGTCTCCCGCACTGGCAGGTGGGTTCTTTACCACTAGTGCCACGTGGAAAGTACCCCCAACCAAAGGCATAGTCCTTGTGTTTTCTTGATGTCCAGAGACACGAGATATCAGGAAGTCATGAGTCAGTTTGATTCTCGAAAGGAAATATTTGAGGGACGCAGGGAAGGAGCAAAGATGAATGTCTCCCTTGCAGGTACGACACTCAGGTCTTCCCAGGATGACTCTCTCCCCTGTTCTTCTTGCAAATAAAATTTTGCACTCAGAACCTTGGTGAGGAAGCCTGAGCACGCTTGAGGAGAGGGTTGGGGAGGAAAACGCCTTATCCTTATCGTAATATAACAGCTCTTTCATTTTCGCATGAAGGGACGGGCTCAGACTCTGAAGCCAAATTGCTTTGGTTTAAATCTTGACTCAGAGGCTTCCCTGGTGGCTCAGTGGTAAAGAATCCGCCTGCCAATGCAGGAGACACGGGTTTGATCCCTGGGTCAGGAAGATCCCCTAGAGAAGGAAATGGCATCCCACTCTAGTATTCTTGCCTGGGAAATCCCATGGACAGAGGAGCCTGGCGGGCTACAGTCAATGAGGTCGTAAGAGTCAGACATGATGGAGTGCCTAAACAACAATAGCAATAGCAAAATCTCAACTCCACTGTTGAACAGATATGAGATTTTCAGCAAGTTGTTACATTTTTCTCTGCCTTAACATTCTCACTTATGAAAAAGGGGATACAAATATTACCTAGATTCTAATGCTATCATGTGTTTTGAATGTGAATAAACAAATAGAGTTTAGGGTTGATATCTGGATTATAGAGAGCTCTCAAAAGATTTTATGTCTAATCACACTGAGGATGTGATGGAGAGTTTTTCTAAGAACAGCTAAAGCAGCTTCTATGAGGAAATTTGTGTGTGTTTGTGTGTGTGTTGGGTGGGGGTGTGGGATGGTGGGGGGAAGACAATATGGGGGCAGGGAACTCTTTATGGACTTTTATTGCATAGCTGGTGAGGAAGAAAATTCACCATCAGTAACCTAAGGAAGAGGGCATCTGTGTTGCCTGGAGGGATTGCCAAGTGACATTTGTAGGGGAACTGTTTTTCTTCTTTCATTCCACAAAAGTGTCTCGACAGCCTATTCTGTGTCTCATTACTGTGTTTTACTTCTTCCTGAAACTTATGCTTATCTGGAATGATCTTACTTGTTTCCCCGTGTATTGTCTGTCTTCCTATGAGAGAATATAAACTCTGTGAGTGCAACACGACAGGGTTTCATCCCTATGGATGGCATAGGTGGGTGAAGAATATTTTCTCAATGATGGATTCCCAACAATGCACCAATATTGAGCTTGCTCATATCAGGGGAACGAGGACATCCAGCTCAAGATTCGATTAGGAAAACCCAGCATGTTCTAGCCCTCTCCGTGGAGACAAGCTGTATCCACTGCCCAGGAGTTAATACTCTCCTCACTGCACACAATATTTCTGTTTTGTTTTGTTTTTCTTGGATTGACTCGTGTAACATCTGGGCCCATATAGAGTAAAGCTATGTTATAGGAGGAAAATGTATAACTCAGATGTTTGGATTCTGTGTGCCTCAGCTTGAATATGCCTCTCCTTCTGTGGGGGTGACAAGCTTGAAGCTAACGGCACGTACTAGCAGATTAACTTTACTATCCAATGACTCAGTTCATGTGGGCTCAGCCTAAGATCCAAGTGTTTTCCCTAACTTCTGTTCTGCAAAACAAAAGAGCAAAAGTGTCAAAGCAAGGTGCTCTCTCATAAGATTCTTCCTTATTTAGATTTTTCAGGTTAAAAATGGTTAGGATTTGATTTACCTCTGTTTTTAAAAGCATTTTAAAATTCTTTATGTTACAAATTATTATTATTATTATTGTGTATGTGTTTAAAATTTTATTTTTAATTGGATGATAATTACTTTACAACATTGTGTTGGTTTCTGCCATACATCAACATGAATCAGCCATAGATATACATATGTCTCCTCGCTCTTGAACCTTCCTCCCACCTCTCACCCCCCAACCCCAGCTTACCCATCTAGGTTATTTTCCCAGAGCACTAGTATTGAGCTCCCTGCATACTATCCCAAATTTCCACTGTCTATCTATTTTACATACGGTGATGTATATGTTTCAATGCTATTCTCCTAATTTCTGTATCACAAAAACCAAGAAAATACTGAAATAAATACCTTTGTCACCCTGTTTATTTAACTTATATGCAGAGTACATCATAAGAAATGCTGGGCTGGAAGAAGCACAAGCCAGAATCAAGATTGCTGGGAGAAATATCAATAACATCAGATATGCAGATGATACCACCCTTATGGCAGAAAGTGAGGAGGAGCTAAAAAGCCTCTTGTTGAAAGTGAGAGAGGAGAGTGAAAAAGTTGGCTTAAAACTCAACATTCAGAAAACTAAGATCATGGCATCTGGTCCCATCACTTCATGGCAAATAGATGGGAAACAATGGAAATATTTGCAGACTTTAATTTTTTGGGCTCCAAAATCACTGCAGATGGTGAGTGCAGCCATGAAATTAAAAGATGCTTACCCCTTGGAAGAAAAGTTATGACAAAGCTGGACAGCATGTTAAAAAGCAGAGACTCCATTCACTATTGCAACAAAAAGAATAAAATACTTAGGAATATATCTACTTAAAGAAACTAAAGACCTATATACAGAAAACTATAAAACACTGATGAAAGAAATCAAAGAGGACACTAATAGATGGAGAAATATACCATGTTCATGGATTGGAAGAATCAATATAGTGAAAATGAGTATACTACCCAAAGCTATCTACAGATTCAATGCAATCCCTATCAAGCTACCAGCAGTATTTTTCACAGAACTAGAACAAATAATTTCAAGATTTTTATGGAAATACAAAAAAACCTCAAATAGCCAAAGCCATCTTGAGAAAGAAGAATGGAACTGGAGGAATCAACCTGCCTGACTTCAGGCTCTACTATAAAGCCACAGTCATCAAAACAGCATGGTACTGGCACAAAAACAGAAATATAGATCAATGGAACAAAATAGAAAGCCCAGAGATAAATCCCCACACCTATGGACACCTTATCTTCGACAAAGGAGGTAAGAATATACAATATTTTTGAGATTAGTTGTTTGTCAGTTGCTTCATTTTCTATTATTTTCTCCCATTCAGAAGGCTGTCTTTTCACCTTGCTTATAGTTTCCTTTGTTGTGCAGAAGCTTTTAATTATTTCAAGATTTGTATGGAAATACAAAAAACCTTGAATAGCCGAAGCAATCTTGAGAAAGAAGAATGGAACTGGAGGAATCAACCTGCCTGACTTCAGGCTTTACTACAAAGCCACAGTCATCAAGACAGTATGCTACTGGCACAAAAACAGAAATATAGATCAATGGAACAAAATAGAAAGCCCAGAGATAAATCCACACACCTATGGACACCTTATCTTTGACAAAGGAGGTAAGAATCTACAATGGAGTAAAGACAATCTCTTTAACAAGTGGTGCTGGGAAAACTGGTCAACCACTTGTAAAAGAATGAAACTAGATCACTTTCTAACACCATACACAAAAATAAACTCAAAATGGATTAAAGACCTAAACGTAAGAACAGAAACTATAAAACTCCTAGAGGAGAACATAGGCAAAACACTCTCTGACATAAATCACAGCAGAATCCTCTATGCTCTACCTCCCAGAATATTGGAAATAAAAGCAAAAATAAACAAATGGGATCTAATTAAAATTAAGAGCCCCTTACTCTTATTCTGGCTGATCCTCTTGCATCACTCTGAAATTTGTTTGGCTATCCTGTTTCTGTTACATCTGCAATCACTCCACCTGGATCTGTCCTGCCATGCCTTCCTCCCTGTCCCCCAGTGCTTAAACACTTCAGGGGCCACTATTACTCTTTGTTGTTGGTGTTCAGTTGTTAAGTCATGTCCGACTCTTTGCAACCCCATAGACTGCAGTGCACCAGGCTTCCCTGTCCTTCAGTATCTCCCAGAGTTTGCTCAAATACATGTCTATAGAATTGGTGGTGCTATCTAGCCATCTCCTTCTCTGCCATCCGCTTCTCCTTTTGCCTTTAATCTTTCCCAGCATCAGGGTCCTTTCCAATGAGTTGGCTCTTACTATTACTCTTAGGATATCATAAGGAAAACACTGTTCAATGTGGCCTCCAAGCCCTACACAGCCTGGCTTCTGCATGCCTCTGCATTCTTAGCTCTTGCTTGCTCTTCTCTCTATCCTGTAGACACTGGAGTTTCAACCCCTCAAACACATCTTGGGTTCCTCCTAGTAAACGGCCTTGCATGAGCTCTTTCCTCTTTACTCTTCTCTGCCATCTTAGTTTATTTCTATGCAGAAACCTTCCCTGACAAGCATCATTTCAGTAGGGAAACCTTCCCAGGCAAGATCCAATTCTTCTGCTGTAGACTTCTAAGGCCTGCCATGTGTCTTTTCCTTGGCTCTTATCATAGTTTCCATTTTATGTTTAGTTTGTGTCATTGTTTGATTAATGTCTTTTCTCCCTCACTAATGTATAAACTCCATGAAAGCAGGAAACTGTATGATTGTGCTCATCATTAAATTCCAGAGGCTGACCCAGTGTCTGGTACTTCAGAGATTTCAGAAAACACTTGTTAGGTAAAGAGAAGTGGCATTTCTTGTCTCAGGGGTCACTTGTGACTTTCAAATTGTCACCTCCTCTTTTTCTAATCTTATCCTATTTGAACTCTGCCATATTTGGCTCTGCTTACCACACTATCATTGAAATTATTTCTTCGTTTCTTTGTGACTTACTCACTGTTTCTCTTATTACTCTTCTCTCTTTTTTGTCTCTTTTACTATCTTTTTTCTCTTTCCATTTACAAATTCATTGTAGATAATAAATACTTGGTGGAGGAATGAATGGAATGTTAAGTTTTCCTTAGGGTTCTATTATTGGTCTTTTTCTCTTTTTTTCCTTCCCTCTTTTCCTTGGTGATCTTATCCAACTGTAGTGGATAGTGAAGCCATGATAGTGATGGCTTCACTATCATCAATATGCTGGTCCAGACCTGTGTTTCCAATTGATTATCTTCATGGAATTATCCTCTGCGTGCTCAGTTGCTCAGTCATGTCCGACTCTTTTGCAACCCCATGGACTGTAGCCTGCCAGGCTTCTCTGTTCATGGAATTTTCCAGGCAAAAATACTGAAGTGGGTTGCCTTTTCCTACTCCAGGAGTTTTCCAAGAGGACTCTTAAAATCAGCCCAATTCAAACCAAAGGGATTCTCTTTCCTAAATGTTTTTCTCCTGTAACCTGCTCTCAGTAAAGTTCCTTACTACCCAGTTGGGAGGTTCTAAGCACAAGACATAAGATCATCCTTCACCCTTTTCTTCCTCTAGTAATACCAAATTCGATTGATGCAAGTGAAATGTCTCTCCCTACTATCTGATTTACATGTTCCTAACTGCTGTTGTGGGCTTCCCAGGTGGTGCTAGTGGTAAAGAACCCACCTGCCAATGCAGGAGACATAAGAGACGTGGGTTCAATCCCTGGGTTGAGAAGATCCCCTGGAGAAGGGCATGGTAACCCACTCCAGTATTCTTGCCTGGAGAATCCCATGGACAGAGGAGCCTGGTGGGCCACAGTCCATGGGGTTGCAAAGAGTCAGACACGTTTGAAGTGACTTAGCATCAGTTCAGTTCAGTCACGCAGTCGTGTCCAACTCTTTGCGACCCCATGAATCGCAGTACGCCAGGCCTCCCTGTCCATCACCAACTCCTGGAGTTCACTCAGACTCACGTCCATTGAGTCTGTGATGCCATCCAGCCATCTCATCCTCGGTCGTCCCTCTCTCCTCCTGCCCCCAATCCCTCCCAGCATCAGAGTCTTTTCCAATGAGTCAACTCTTCGCATAAGGTGCCCAAAGTACTGGAGCTTCAGTTTTAGCATCATTCCTTCCAAAGAAATCCCAGGGTTGATCTCCCTCAGAATGGACTGGTTGGATCTCCTTGCAGTCCAAGGGACTCTCAAGAGTCTTCTCCAACACCACACTTCAAAAGCATCAATTCTTCTGTGCTCAGCCTTCTTCACAGTCCAACTCTCACATCCATACATGACCACAGGAAAAACCATAGCCTTGACTAGACGGACCTTAGTCGGCAAAGTAATGTCTCTGCTTTTGAATATACTATCTAGGTTGGTCATAACTTTTCTTCCAAGGAGTAAGCGCCTTTTAATTTCATGGCTGCAGTCACCATCTGCAGTGATTTTGGAGCCCAAAAAAACAAAGTCTGACACTGTTTCTACTGTTTCCCCATCTATTTCCCATGAAGTGATGGGGCCAGATGCCATGATCTTC
>SJXQ01010041.1:42099-138243 GCA_006408695.1 Aepyceros melampus
TTGAAGGTGAGGGAAGGGATCTTGGAGCAACCCCCTTAGCCCAATGAGGCAGTACTAGAAGATGTTATGGTTTGAAAACTACTGGCCTATGTGATTGCAACAGCCTTTAAAAAATACTTAAAATTTTTTCATGGGTACAACACAGAATAATACCCAAGAGAGTTATTGTGAAAGTTAAATATAAGGCCCTTGGCATGTGGTACACACTCAGCAAGTGAGAGTTGAAATCATTATTATTCCTTGTAATCTTTTTTCAAACTAACGTCCTAATTAGACTGTGCTGTTTTTCTTAGGCATACTCAGTTAATCACTCAGTCTGGATACGTCTTTAATGGCACTTACTTATGTCTGCCCTGGGTCTTGGTGGTTATGTGCGGGCTTTTTCTAGTTGGAGTGAGCAGGGGCTGCTCTTCCATGCAGTGTGGAGGCCTCATTGAGGTGGCTTCTCTTGTTGTGGATCAGAGGCTCTAGAGCACTGAAGCTTCAGCAGTGGTAGTGCACAGGCTTAACTGTCCCCTGTGGAACCCTCCTCGACCAGGGATCGAACCCCTGCCCCCTGCTTTGGCAGATGATTCTTTTTTTTTTTCTTTAATTAATTTTTATTTTTTAGTTTGTTCTGCTTTACAATACTGTATTCGTTTTGCTACACATCGACATGGATCAGCCACGAGTGTACATGAACTCCCAATCCCGACCCCCACCTCCCCCCTCCCGCCCCACACCCTCTCTCTGGATTATCCCCGTGCATCAGTCCCAAGCATCCTGCATCCTGCATCAAACCTGGACTGGCAATTCGTTTCACTTATGATATCACACATGTTACACTGCCACTCTGCCAACCCATCCCACCCTCTCCCTCTCCCACAGAGTCCAAAAGGCCGTTCTATACATCTGTGTCTCTTTTGCTGTCTTGCGTACAGGTTTATCATTACCATCATTCTAAATTCCATATATATGTGTAAGTATACTGTATTGGTGTTTTTCTTTCTGGCTTACTTCACTCTGTATAATCGGCTCCAGCGTCATCCACCTCATTAGAACTGATTCAAATGTATTCTTTTTAATAGCTGAGTAATACTCCATTGTGTATATGTACCACAGCTTTCTTATCCATTCATCTGCTGATGGACATCTAGGTTGCTTCCATGTCCTGGCTATTACAAACAGTGGCAGATGATTCTTTACCACTGGGTCACCAGAGAAGTTCTGCATACTTCTTAATATTTTCTTTCTTTCGTTCTCATGTTTGCAGTCCAGCTTCTCATGGTCTCACTGTCTTATGACTAAACTGTCTCCTAATTAGCCCTCATTCTGCCCATCCGTCCCCCTATAGTTCATCTCTACGTTTTATTACCAGGTCAAATACACTTCTCAGTTCTATACTAACCATGGGACAAAGTTCAGACATCTTTGCTTCATAACTACCATGCTCTGGGACTGATCCTTACTTTCATGCCAGCATTTTCTCCTTTTACTCCCTCACACAGACCTGTTGAAGGCAAGTTAGGTTCATCATTGCTCTGGAACACACCAGGCATATTCATGCTGCTACTCCGTGCTTCTTCCTCATTTACAGTGGAAGAAGCACTCTGATTCTTGAAGTTCTAGGTGCCATGGATTATATCGTCCATTCTGTCTTACCAGTACCTGAGAGACTCCAACTGGTTCCACTTTTGCAGTTTGGAGCTTTGTTAAATGCACACCAAACCCCAATTTATCAATTGATTCATTCATTTATTTAATAGGCATTTATGAAATGCATACTGTGGACTGACCATTATAGTAGGTGCTGTGAATATCATAGTGACAAGATAAGTGCAGCCCCTGCTCTCAAGGAGGTTCTATCTAACAGAGATGGCAGAGGAGAAAAAGCAATTATACAAAGCAAAGTACTCTGATGGAGGATATAAGGAGCTGTGGATTACAGAGAAATAGTGCAAGGGCATGTCAGAGGGTATGTTAAGGATGGCTTCCTACAGAGAGAGACTGTTAGACTGAGGCCAGGAGGATCAGTGGAGCTGAGTGATGAAGAGGAGGGAAGATGTTCCAGGCAGGGGAAATATCGTTGTTGGTGTCTTAGGGAGGGTTCATTACTGGGAGGTAGAAAGCAGGAAGGATTCCCGGCAGGGCTCATCTTTAGCTTTTAAAGAAACAGGGAAACTCTGGAGAGGCGGGCTCAGGGTGTAATGCTTTCTCCATCCCTTCCTTGTCTCCTCTCGCCTCCCTGCCCCCTAAATGCACACATACCTCTTGCTTTCAGGTTTGGTCCTCTTAGGGATTAGTTCTGAGCCAATCATTTGATCTGAAGCAGATGACTTTCAGCAAACCCCCAGGAGTTTGCTCCTTCTCCACCTCTCTGTGACAAGCCCAAGCAATTCAGACACGCAAACTCTGAACTCACCCAAGCCCCACCCAGAAGCCTCATAACTCTTTTAAAAAATCTTCCTCAAACAGAGGAATTTTGTGGCTTTGTTTGATCTTTTTATGTTGCTGTTTTCAGGATGTAACTCTTCTGTTTTCTTCTCAAGCCTGGTCTCCAGGCAGTTATCCAAGAGAGGAGAGCTCTGAAG
The DNA here is from genome assembly GCA_006408695.1 of Aepyceros melampus. NCBI lineage: Eukaryota > Metazoa > Chordata > Mammalia > Artiodactyla > Bovidae > Aepyceros > Aepyceros melampus. The sequence continues at coordinate 44,670 of SJXQ01010041.1, forward strand.
TCCTTGGCCCGTCCCAGGACACACATCACAACAGAGATGAAAATATAGGCAAATGGTCTGGGATGTCGTTATGAACACCACTCAGATGACTTGGCTGAAATCTTCCCCTTACATCAGAACTCAATGGTTTTAACAACACAGTTTGATAAAAACATTTTCTTTAACAGTCATGTTACAGTCATTAAGGTGTAACCTTGGGAACTCTATGCATGATTTAGTTCCTTTTTGAACTAATTGCTCTTGTTTTATAGACATATCCTGGGTTTCTTTCCAGGTACATGAGGATTTTTTAAAATGACAGTCATATGGATTCTCTGCTTAGCAGGATTCTCTACTAAATAATTTTGAATGTTTTTACTTAGAGATTATTATTACACACAAAGCAGCATAAAAGTTAATTTGAGATCGAACCACTTCCAGTTTTCAAATGAAGATAATAATACAGGTTTTCAAGTTCTTGTCTGAAACTTTTGGAGCCACATATATTTAAGAATTCAACTTATGATGGTGCATGGAAAATAAATTTTTGGTGGTGAGCATGGTGTAGGGTAGCATGATTTAGTTCCTTTTTGAACTAATTGCTCTTGTTTTATAGACATATCCTGGGTTTCTTTCCAGGTACATGAGGATTTTTTAAAATGACAGTCATATGGATTCTCTGCTTAGCAGGATTCTCTACTAAATAATTTTGAATGTTTTTACTTAGAGATTATTATTACACACAAAGCAGCATAAAAGTTAATTTGAGATCGAACCACTTCCAGTTTTCAAATGAAGATAATAATACAGGTTTTCAAGTTCTTGTCTGAAACTTTTGGAGCCACATATATTTAAGAATTCAACTTATGATGGTGCATGGAAAATAAATTTTTTGTGGTGAGCATGGTGTAGGGTGTACAGAAGTAGAAATATAATGTTGTACACATGAATCTTACATGTTATAAATCAGTTACCCCAATAAAATTTTTTTAAAAAGAATTAAAACTTTTGTAGATATTAGAGAGATAATATGTTGCTATATTACGTAGTTCCCCAGTCAGGGTCTAGGGTAATACTGCTAATCTGATGTGGAACCTCTGAATACTCACAATACATCAGATAACCTCATGTTAGCTCACCATATGAGGTTTTCGTGCCAAACTTAGGAAATAAACTTTGGGTTTTCAAAGCATTTAGAAATTACTGATGAGCAATTCCTCATCTTGCTTCACTGAGTTGTATCAGATGTGGCGTTAATCTAAAAATGTTATTTCAACTTAAAATATTATTTTAGAGCCACTGGAGCATCTTTGTCCTTTTTGACACATATATTCTTATGACATCCTTTTTGGTTATAAATGAAGTAATTCCTCTATCTGGAAGTTCCATGTACTGCTCTCCCACCTCACTGATGATCTATCTGTTGCTCTTTGCTGAGCTGGCTGGCTTTCCAGTACATATTTCCTTTACTACAAAGCGCAGGGTTGCTCTTGCTAGACATCCTGTTGCACATGGCCTTTATGTCTCTAGCATCTGTTTTGAGAACCTTTCCTAAAGTTAATTGTTTAGTTGACTGTGTTTGTCCAGTGGGTAGCTCAGATTTATTTATCTAGAAACCATGCTACTTGGGGGAAAGAGTAAAGTACTTAAAATACTCTGAACTCCTGGAACTTCACTTTATTTCTGGTTCTTTCTAGCTATGGTGATGCTGACAGACAATTCGTTGGATTTGTCTAAATCTTAATTTCTCAACTTCAAAATGTGTTCCTTTGCTACTTCTCAGTCATGATGTGAAGTGAAATGAGAAGATGTTGCTGCAAGCAAGGAGATTCACTAAAATTCAGATTCAAGACAAGGAAATGATCTAAACTAAGGTCTATGCATACTTCGTGAAAAGAAAGTGTTAGTCTCTTAGTCGTGTCCCACTCTTTGAGACCCCATGGACTGTAGCCCACTAGGCTTCTTTGTCCATGGGATTCTCCAGGCAGGAACACTAGAGTGGGTTGCCATGCCCTTCTCCAGGGGATCTTCTTGACCCAGGTTGAACCCGCATTGCAGCAGATTCTTTACCATCTGAGCCACCAGAGAAGCCCTATGTATAATTCAGTCAGTATCTATTATTAAGTGTTGTGTTATATGGCTTTATTCTTGCTTAGATCTGCATACTGACCATTTATTGTGTGTCTGGTATATCAGGATAATTTACTGTGTGTCTCTTTTGAAGTGGCTGCCATCATTCTCCTTTGGAGAGATGGCAGAGACTTGGCCAGTGTCACATCACTGTCTAGTGCCTGAGCCAGATTGAAAACCAGATTTCTTTGAAGGTTGAGTCAGCACCCCTTCTACTTGCAAAGACTATTATGCAACAGTGAATGTTTTGTGGTTGTTGTTTTGTGTTTTGCAAATTGAGAGCAAGAGAGGATTCATAAAAGTTTAGATAATCTTTTTTTCTCTTGAATATAAACTTCAGATGGTATCAATAAGTCTCACACTTTGGAAGCTCACGGGAAATTAGCCATCATTTGGTGCACTGGAAAATCTTCATTTTTCTCTTCATTCACTCATTCTTTATATGGAATTTATTCTCATCATACAATCCTTATAAACAAGCAGAAATGTTTTACTAGCTTAAAAAGCATTTATCAGTTTAGTCTTTGCTTGTAAGTCTCAGAAACAGTAAAACAACATCATTTTTCTTTACTGTTCTTTTGGTCTAATTGTTTACTTGCTCTGAGGGAACTGTTGAATTGAGAAACCCAGATGAACTTCCTAACGCATACTCTTTTCTCATTTCCAGTAAGTGGCCCAATTTGCGATACTCTTTTAGCTATCAGTGGCTGCATTTACTGAGACCCATATTTTGAAGTTGAGAAATTAAGACTTGGACAAATTAAATGAATTGAGTGCCATCATCACCATGGCTAAATAGAAGCAGAAATAAAGTGAAATTTCAGAGATGAGGACCTCTGGAAGAGGATGGGTTGGGATGGGAGACTGACTAATAAGCACTGGCATGTCTCTTTATTTTAGTCTCTCTCTTTTTCTCATTTAAGACAATCAGAGCAGGTCTTGCTGGCTGGAGAAATATAGCCCAAGGGTTGTTAGAAGGCCTATGGAAGAGAGACATAAGCGATGCAAGTTTGATCCCTGGGTTGGGAAGATCCCCTGGAGGAGGGCATGGCAGCTGCTCTGGTATTCTTGGTTGGAGAATCCCATGGACAGAGGAGTCTAGCAGGCTATACAGTCCACAGAGTTGCAAAGAGTTGGACATGACTGAAGCTACTTGGCATGCACATGGCCCACAAAGACCTTCCCTAACTCGTCATTTTGTCAACTAGGATTTCATTCTAGAGAGTAAGAGCCTATTTATGGGTTCAGAAGCCTCCTGGAGGCATCTTGCCAACTGTCAATGATCGTTATCTGTCCATGGCTCTAATTAGGTAGAATATCTAGAAGAAATTTGTCTTTGTGAAAAGGACTTTAAGTGAGAATAAATTTGAGAAAAAGAGAAGACAAGTTGGATTTCCATATTTCCTAGGATTTCCTCCTGGGTGGTGACTGTGACCACATGGAAGTAGGATGTGAGATAACTAAGAGCTTTCCTGGAAAGTGTCACATTCTTTTAGAGACTCCATGGCCTTTGATAGCCTTGATTTTGTTCCATCTGTGTCTTTCATAATCAATTAAAAATCAATGATTGAGTACCTCATATGTAGCCAGGCATACTACCTCAGATCACATGCTAGTGATTAAGGATGTAGGTAGCCCTTGCTCTCCTGGAATTCTCTAGTCTAGTACGGAAGACGGATTTTAATCAAATAACTACACAAATATTGTGAAACTGTGACTGAAGGACAGGGAAGCCTGGTGTGCTGCAGTTCATGGGGGCACAGAGAGTCAGACACAACCGAGTGACTGAACTGAGTGACTGAAGACGTTTATGGTGCTGTTAGAGAAGACTTAATTTTTTGTGTGAAGGATTAACCTTGTGGTGGGATTGCTGTACCCTATTTTCTTATAAATGTCCAGAAGCCTAGATACTTTTATTAGGTATTAAAAGGAATATTCTGGCTAAAAAAACGATTAATTATGTAGTTTGTAATGGACTACTGCACTGAACTAGTTTTAAACACACAGAAAAAATATATCTGTGTGAATATATATACATGTAAATTTTATATACATTTAATTTTTTTTTAAACTAGTATCTTTCCCTGATTTGGGGCTTCCCTCATAGCTCAGTTGATAAAGAATCCACCTGTAATGCAGGAGACCCTGGTTCGATTCCTGGGTCGGGAAGATCCGCTGGCAAAGGCACAGACTACCCACTCTAATATGCTTGGACTTCCCTGTGGTTCAGCTGGTAAAGAATCTCCTTGCAATGCAGGAGACCTGGGTTCAAACCCTGGGTTGGGAAGATCCTCTGGAGAAGTGAAAGGCTACCCACTCCAGTATTCTGGCCTGGAGAATTCCAATGCACTGTATAGTCCATGGGGTGGCAAAGAGTCAGACACAACTGAGTCACTTTCACTTTCTTTAACTTGATTATAAAAGCAGTGTAAAGTTGTCAAAGAGTCTTTGGAAAATCATAAAAAGTACAAAGAGAAAAATAAAAATTTCCCAGAAATAGTCAGTGTTAACACTTAAAAAAATCATGTATCTATTTATTTGATTTTTGGTTGCACTGATTCTTCATTTGGGAGCATGGGCTTCTGCTAGTTGTGGCGAGCAGAGGCTGCTCTCTAGCTGTGGTGTGTGCGCTGCTTATTGCAGAGGCTTCTCTTGCTGGGGCACACAGGCTCTAGGTGCACGGGCCTCAGTGGCTGCAGCACGCAGGCTTCGTAGCTGTGGCTCACGGGCCCTAGACGAGGCAGTTTTCAGTAGTTGTGGTGCGCGGGCTTAATTGCTCTGTAGCACGTGGAATCTTCCTGAACCAGGGACGGAACCTATGTCCTGTGCATTGGCAGGCAGATTCTTATCCACTGTACCATCAGGGAGGTCCAACATTTTGACATATATCTTTCTAGTCCTTTTTCTAGACATGCATATGTTTAAAATATAATTTGGATCATATTGCAAAAATTTTTTTCAATTCAATTTAAAAGAGATTTTTCATTGAATTGAAGCTTTATTTACTGCATTGTATCCTATGTTTATATCATAATTTATTTTTTAATTTCTTTATTGTACACAATAATATATCCCATTTTGCTACCATAAATAATACTATGAAGTACAATTCTCTGTAATTTATGATGATTTTCTCAGGCTAGATTTTGAGACAGAAAGAAAGCAAACCACGATCAAAAGAATGAAATTATAAGGTCTGTGATGCTTTACAGGTAGATAATATAAATCTAGTACCATTAGCAAAATATGAGAATGATTATTATTACTAATTACACCTGTCATCACTGAATATGATCACTGTTTTGAATAGTTGAAAAATATTTTCTTTTAATTTGCTATTTTAGTCTACTAATGAGACTGATTTTTAGAATTGTTTGTTAGCCATCTATACATCTCTTATGAATCTTGGTTCATGTTCTCTACGCATTCCTTTATTGTGTTTTTTAGTGTTTTTCTTATTGCTTGGCAAGAGCTTTTTATTTATTAAGGATACCAATCTTTTGTCCTATGCAAAATTTTTCAAGTGTTTTTGCTTACAGAAGTTTCAAATTTTCATGTAGCTAGATTTACTTATTTTTTCTTCATGGTTTCTATTGCTTTTATGCTTGGAAAGTCTTATTGATCAGATCCCATTTTGTCTATGTGTTTTTGATCTTGGTGAATTTTCACTGTGGGGCTCATAAGATATTTCCGCAAACTTATGCAGTGCCTAACATGGCACTTCTGAATATAAGGTATGTTTACTTCATGTTTGGCTAATATTTTGATCTCAGTAGACATTGGTCATTAGGACAATTCTTCAAGCCACCTCTTGAAAGAGGAGAAAGTATTACCCAGTCAAACAAAAGGGAGAAGGATGATAAAGGATGGAAAAGAATCACCAGGTTTTAAGCATGAGAGGAACACTGAATAAGCTGACAATGAGAAATTTAAGTAAATTATTCTATTTACTCTAAACAGCAGAGAAGAGGATTGGGAGGATAAGGTTTGAATCTGGACAACCTTAGGAAAGAAATGTTACCTTTATCAGTGATATTTAAGAAATGGGGAAGGTAGTCTTGTTTGGGCTAGAGAGAGTCAAGAAATATTTAGATGGTAGGATTTGTCCACTCCACCCCTGAGCTTTTATGGGTTTTAATTGTGGACAAAAATGGCAGTACAGCATAGAGGAAATACTTTCCAGTTGGGAATAAGGACCTTGGCTCTGACACCAGCATTGCCATCTTTAATAGTTTTCCTCTGAGAGTTTCCACTTCTTTATCTTTATAAGTGCTTTCTGGACTTATTTCTGGACTTTCTATTTTGTTCCGTTGATCTATATTTCTGTTTTTATGCCAGTACTATACTGTTTTGGGCTCCAGAATCACTGCAGATGGTGATTGCAGCCATGAAATTAAAAGACGCTTACTCCTTGGAAGGAAAGTTATGACCAACCTAGATAGTATATTCAAAAGCAGAGACATTACTTTGCCAACAAAGGTCTGTCTAGTCAAGGCTATGGTTCTTCCAGTGGTGATGTATGGATGTGAGAGTTGGACTGTGAAGAAAGCTGAGTACCGAAGAATTGATGCTTTTGAACTGTGGTGTTGGAGAAGACTCTTGAGAGTCCCTTGGACTGCAAGGAGATCCAACCAGTCCATCCTAAAGGAGATCAGTCCTGGGTGTTCATTGGAAGGACTGAGTTGAAGCTAAAACTCCAATGCTTTGGCCATCTGATGCGAAGAGCTGACTCATTGGAAAAGACCCTGATGCTGGGAAAGATTGAAGCCAGGAGGAGAAAGGGACAACAGAGGATGAGATGGTTGGATAGCATCACCAACTCAATGGACATGAGTTTGGAAAAACCATAGCCTTGACTAGATGGACTTTTGTTGGCAAAGTAATGCCTCTGCTTTTCAATATGTTGTTTAGGTTGGTCATAACTTTCCTTCCACAGAGTAGGAGTCTGTTAATTTCATGGCTGCAGTCACCATCTGCAGTGATTTTAGAGCCCTCCAAAATAAAGTCAGCCACTGTTTCCTCATCTATTTCCCATGATTGATGGGACCAGATGCCATGATCTTCGTTTTCTGAATGTTGGATTTTAAGCCAACTTTTTCACTTTCCTCTTTTCACTTTCATCAAGAGGCTCTTCAGTTCTTTTTCACTTTCTGCCATAAAGGTGGTGTCATCTGCATATCTGAGGTTATTGAGCTTTCTCCCAGCAATCTTTATTCCAGCTTGTGCTTCTGCCAGCCCAGCATTTCTCATGTTGTACTCTGCATATAAGTTAAATAAGCAGGGTGACAATATACAGCCTTGACGTACTCCTTTTCCTATTTGGAACCAGTCTGTTGTTCCATGTCCAGTTCTAACTATTGCTTCCTGACCTGCAAACAGATTTCTCAGGAGGCAGATCAGGTGGTCTGGTATTCCCATCTCTTTCAGAATTTTCCAGAGTTTGTTGTGATCCACACAGTCAAAGACTTTGACATAGTCAATGAAGCAGAAATAGATGTTTTTCTGGAACTCTCTTGCTTTTTCCATGATCCAGTGGATGTTGGCAATTTGATCTCTGGTTCCTCTGCCTTTTCTAAAACCAGCTTGAACATCAGCTTAGTGTTTCAAAACTCCAAAGTAGCCTGAGAAATGTGAAAATAGGAACCTGTACTTTTCTAGGATTTTTACTTTCTGTTATTATAAAATTCCAGCTAGAGAGGACTTAAGAAATGTCAGAATGGAGCCCCTGCCTGCTGCTTGGTCAGCAGAACAGAATAGGTTTCTGATGCGAAAGGTGAGGCTTGTTTAACTGACAGCAGAAGCAAGCCCTCTTACCTCTTCAGTGAGTCTTATCGTTGGCATCATCATTACATCCTGCTGTCTTGTGACCAAAAACCAAAATGAAGACATGCTCAGAAATGATGGCCGTGTAGTAAACTAAATACAACTATCAGAAATTAAAAAACAAAAAACAAAACTGTGGTTAAAATTCGTTGGCAATTTTGGTAAAATTTGGGGTTTGATTCATTCAGTTTGAAAATGCTTGCCTAACTCTGAGGCTAACTACATACTGAAACAGTTAGCTTTCTGTCATTTTAGTCTTCAGTGGGGGCAGACAAACTGAAGGATGCCTTGCGTTTTGTGAGAGCCTTGCTCTTTGTTGTTTAATTTGCTATTTTCTGTTATTTTTGTCTTGAAGCATTAAAATTGAGTCTGTTGTTGTTCAGTAGCTCAGTTGTGTCCGACTCTTTGTGACCCCAGGGACTGCAGCAAACCAGACTTCCCTGTCCTTCACCATCTCCTGGAGCTTGCTCAAACTCATGTCCATTGAGTCAGTGATGCCATCCAACCATCTCATCGTTTGTTGTCCCCTTCTTCTGCCTTCACTCTTTTCCAGCATCAGGGGCTTTTCTAATGAGTCTGCCCTTTGCATTCTGTGGCCAAAGTATTGGAGCTTCAGCTTCAGCATCAGTCCTTCCAGTGAATATTCTGGGTTGATTTTCTTTAGGATTGACTGATTGGATCTCCTTGCAGTCTAAGGGACTCTCAAGAGTCTTCTCTAACACCACAGTTCAAAAGCATCAATTCTTTGGCGCTCAGCCTTCTTTATGGTCCAACTCTCACATCCATTCATAATGACTGGAAAAAACATAGCTGAAGAATTGGATCTACATTCTACTTTCTGCTTTAGGGTCTTATCAAAGGAGTATATAAGCAGCTTAATCCTGTCAAGGGGAGATTGTACTTAAGATTCCTTTTCAGGAAGCACCAGAATTCCATTCCTCAAGCCATTAGCTGCGTCTTGCTTACATGAAGCTTATCCTGCGACCCTAAGAAAATTCCCATCTTATCATGGATTGCATCATAAATAATGAAAAAAACTGTCTGAAGCAGTTTCAGTGTTTTCTTAGATTTTATTTGGAAATTTCCAGCTTTATGTACTAGACAGGAGACCTCTGACCTCAGGGATAACAGCATAAAGGGGAGGTGTGGTGGCTCCTTGTGAGTCAACTAGAGCCTGTAATTGCTCTGCAGATGCTTTCTATTATTTTTTGTCATGAAGTTTCTGAGTGGAGTCACCAAGTGCATGGGACATGAATTTCTTTAGGGAAGAATGCTGAGCAGAGAGAATTCATTCCTCAAACGGAAAACTTTTAAAAGCCTGTTATTTATCTCCCTGTGCTTCCCAGGCGTGCTAGTGGTAAAGAACCTGCCTGCCAATTCAGGAGACGTAAGAGACACCGGTTTGATCCCTGGGTTGAGAGGGATCCCCTGGAGGAGGCCATGGCAACCCACTCCAGTATTCTTGCCTGGAGAATCCCATGGACAGAGGAGCCTGGCAGGACACGACTAAAGCGACTTAGCATGCAAGCAATCTTAAGAAGGAGTTTTAGCTGTTGTTACTGAAAATTTATGAGTTATTTTTAAGAAGCAGTCTTAAGAAGTAGGTTAATATCTAATTCTTAATGAATTTAAAATTATTCTAGGTAAATTTAAAATGACAAAGTTTATATTAGTTGTTACAGGTTGCCAAAGGCTTAAATATGAAATTTTCTCAGTCCTGTCACTTTTTCTTTCTGAAACTTTTTGCACACAATGAAAATCTTTGTTTATTGTGAAGTCACTTTTTCTACCTTTGCTTCCTGGTCTAAAATAGAAGCAAAGGGATGGTTAACTCTCAGTGTGCACTTTGGTTAGCCCTCAATTTTGTTCTTTCCGTCGTCCAATCTGAGATGTCCTTTCCTCTCAATTTCTGACTGTAAAAATTCTATTTGTGTTTTAACATTCAGATCAAATGTTACCTTCCTCTAGCTCATAGGACAGGTTTTTGAGAGGAAAAAGAAGAGGTTGTGAACATTTAGGAAAGGAAGCAGGGGTCACTGGTAACCTGTGTGGATTTTGATAAAGAAGTCATTCCACACTAATATCATCTTCTTTAAAAAACCATATTTTCTTTTTAAAAACATTTTTCCTTAAAAAATTTTTTTTTCCTTTTTGACTGTGCTGGGTCTTCGTTGCTGCGAGCAGGCTTTTCCAGTTGTGGCGGTGCAGGGGGCTTCTCTGGTGGTGCATGGGCTCTAGGCACGTGAACTTCAGTAACTGCAGCACTTTGAGCTCAGTAGTGTGACTCATGGGTTTAGTTGCTCTGCGGCAACTAAAGATCTGGGGTCTTCCCGGATCAGGGATCAAATCCATGTCCCCTGCATTGGCAGGTGGATTCTTAACTCCTGGACCACCAGGGAAGTCCCATCATCCTTTTTTATTTTTGCATTATTGTTCCTCTGACAAATAATGGCAGTGCAGCAGATGTGATATCTTTGGATTTCAGTAAATCTTTGATAAGGTTTCTTTTGATAGCCTTGTGGTTCATGTGATTGTATTATGCATTTAGGTGGATTAGTAATTGGTTAAATGGCTGAAGCCAGAAATTACCGATCAATGGCTTTTGGCCTCTGAAATGCTTCGCTTTGGAATGCTGCCAGTCTTTGTCCTTGACACCATTGTAGAGAAAAATTTTATTAATGATGAATTAGTTGGGATGGGCTTTAATCCATGCTGAAATAACAAACAACCCTCCAAACTTAGTGGCCAAAAGTAATAAAGGTTGGCTTTTCTCTCAAACAGCCAGGCCATCCTGGGGAGATGGGGATCTTGCCCTGTGCCTTTGTTGCCGTCATCGTCCGGAGCGTCGCTGGCTACACACAGCCACACTCAATCTCACGTGCGCAGGCCTGCAAATTGTGCCTGAAAGGAGAGAGCCGCCATTTTTTGAACTCCGCTAATGCCCGCCACACTGACTAGACAAGTGAAAACACAAAAGCACAAAGTATTAGTGGATGACATGAAACTGGTGGTATAGTAAATGGGATTTCTGGTCAGAAGACCTGATAATGGGTTCTGAACTCTTCCACTTATTATTTTGTATGACCTTGAGAAAATCATTTAACTTTCCTAAGTCTATTTCCTTACCTGTAAAATGAGGCCATTAATGATGGCAGTATCCCAGGGTTATTCTGTGGTATACTGCTGTCTGGTACTGGCTGGTACTGGTATCTCTGAATTTAGAATTAGCTGTGTATATATTGGTGTTTTATTCTTTTATATAATATCAAAGATTTCTACTGCAAGGTATTATCCATAATAATTTATTATCCCTTTACAATTTTTACTTCCTTTAAAATTTAATGTAATTTGTTTTGAATTCCATCTTACATTTACTTACCTTGCCAATCTTAAAAAAACAGTATGTGAACTCTCTTATAGACAGCTTGTTGTTATTTATCTAGTCTGAAAGCATTTTTTTTGTATAGCCATTTGATCCATTTACATTTGTTCCCATATCTTTTAAACTAAATTTTCTTTTGGGTGGTTTGATTTATACTTTTTGTTTCTATATTTCCCTTTCATTTTGACTTATGCTATATATACCATTTGCTTTGCGTTTTACTCCAAATGTAAACATTCTGTTTTTTCGTTCTACTGAAATATACCTTAAAGAAACAAAACCTAACCCCATGAAAGCTGTCTTTTTTTGAAATATCAGAATCAAGAATGAAATAATTATTTATAACCCCAAACTTTGAACACTGGTCTTTCTTCTCATCTGTATGCTTTAGAATATTTTCATATGCCCCGGTTTATTTCTCTTTACTTATCCTATGAAGGACCAATGTTCAAGAATAGACAAGACATGGAAGCTACCCAGTGGTGCATAGTCTCACTTAAGTAAGATACGAAGATCCTCTTTGGGATTAGATAAAAAGACTAAAGGTAATGAATTGACAACCAAGTGTTGGTGTTGCTGGAAAAAGTGGCTTCCACTCTGAGATTTCATTTCATAGAAACCGAGTGCCTTTGGCCCAAAGCGCAGTGGCTCCTAAAAGAGAAGACTCACTGGTTTTCCCCTAGTCAACAAATGACCGCTTCCTGACCCCACAAGCAAACTAGATCAGCCGGGAGCAGGCAGAGGCAAACACATCGGTAGAAGGAAGTCAATACAAATGTTTTCTGTGGCAATGTGGAAGCAAAGTGGTCTCAGGGTAACACAGGACCTAAGACCCACACCAGAGCCTGAAGCACTGAAGTGGAATAAGCACAGATGCTGGTCACCTGCCGTGTATTAAGGATTGTTTAATTTTGCATCGGAATCCAGAGTGCTGTAATCTCTAGCTTCTACATTACTTCATGGACAGTTTTTCTTATTTCATATTTCCTTTGTTCATGTAAGTGGTTTTGGTGGAAGGGTTTTTGAATGTTCTCTCATTTCTAAGCCAGAAGCCCAAGGGCATTTCTTTCCCTGAGAGAACAGAGGTCCAACTCAAAGCATTTGTACTTAGGATTTTCAGGCACTAGTTGGTAGACAGGGGCTTGTGTCAACTCTCCAATCTGAATTTTGGATGGATCTAAGGAATCATTTAAGGTACAAACTTAGGTGACACCTCTGGGTGAGTTTCTGAGAAAGTATTGGGGCAGACCAACTCGATCCTTGCAGCCATGCAAAACACTTGGCAAAATTCAAGCACTTTTGTGAAACACAAATACACAATATGTAGCAAACAGAATTGGGATGTGTCTTGTGGAGCTAAAGGCATTACCAAAAAAAAAAAAAAAAAATTCCAAGATTTTAATAGCTAGGCAAAAACAGCTTCAGGATCAGCGAGCAGCAGCTACAGTGTTTAAATAAACACCCAGCCTCTGCACGTGCATACGTGGCAAGGCCTGTCAGTATCACTTTTCAACCACACCTGCGCTCCCAGGTGGTGACAACTGCCACCAGCAGCCTTGGCTCTTTAAGGAAGGACAGTCCGGATTGTTTCACAGAGGTTTACAGATGGGAAAATAACTACCCCTCACCTCAGGCCAACACTGGCAACATTCTCGTGCATTTCCTTTATCATGCGTTAGAAAAGGCCTCACTGCCCTGCCCCTCTCTCCCCAAAGACACCAGTTCTGAGAGCTTCAAGTCTTTTGCGATAAGTCTGAAACACAAGGCCATTCATTGGTGTTAAAGTGGATTTGCTCAGTCTCCATGAAAACTGTCAGGGGCGAGGTGGGACCCTGATGGCCTAGAACCACGGACGCAGAGCTGCTTCTGGGATGTGAAGTAAGAGACATTTGCTGAGTTGCTTGGGCTAAATCTGAAACGACAATTCAGCTGCCCATGTTCTTTGACTTCTGGAAACTCTCTTCCTCATGGCTTTGCCAGTAAACCCATCTCTTTTACCTTCTCTCTCTGTATGTGCTTTCTTATCCCCTTAATGCTGACTTTCCCCAGTTCCTACAATGTAGCAGTCTTCAGAGCCATCTCCTTGGCTCTTATCCTTTCTTCCTCCGCATGTTGTCTGTAGGTCATCCACATTCCTGCCTTCAGCCCCACACCCACACAGCCAGCTCCCTTTGGGACATCTTCTCCTGGGTCTCCATCAGCCCCTCAAACTTCCCTTGTCCTAACTGTGTTCTCTGTCTTGGTTACGAACTGCCCCTGACCCTCCTGAGAAGACCTATCTTTCTTCACACTAGCCTTATCCTCTCTCTTTTAATTTTTCTGTTTTTAGCACTAGTGCTCTTGCTTTCTCATTTGGAAAAATCTTTATTAAAAAAAAAAATCCTGTTCATAGACTAAAAGCTCCGTGGAACTTTACCCAATCCTCCTCCCTCTCTGCTGGAATTAATTGCTACCTTCATTGGTAAAATAAACATTACTGAGGACCTGCTGGGCTTGAGGCACAGGGCAGGCACTGGGGACCCTCAGGAGTCTGGTGCAGGAGGCAGACTGTGGTCAGCTAGCATTTGAAGTGGTGCAATAAAGGTATGTGCTAAGTGCTGTGGGAGCACAAGGGAGGGCGTCACTCACGCTCCATGTTCGGAACTGCCCACGGTTGGGAGCTGGGAGCAGAGTGCAGTGAGTATAGAGCATTCCCAAGTGAACAACTCAGCTCGCTGGGCACTTCCTTCTTGACTGTCTCTCCTAGGCTCTGACCTGTCTCTCTCCCCCCAAACTCATCCATCCGTTGTCTGTTACTGCCACTGGGAAGCTCTGCAGAGTGAAGACAGTTTCATCTCTCTCTCTTTTTCTTTCCAGATCTCAGAGTCAACTTGTGACTTTAATAGTTTTAACTCCTTAAGTATGACATGGTGATGTTGGGGAAAATATAACCTGCAAACTAAAGCAAATCTTAAATGGTGCAAACTCATGGTGAATCTCCAGGGTCGTGCCCTTTAAAAGCTTCTCATTGGAGATCATCCCCTGCCCCGTTGCCTGTTCATCTCTTTCCTGTGGGCTTTGTTGTTTGATTCATGCCATTCTGATCATGCTGTCCTGTTCTTTCTGGTGAAAATGATCATGGGAGTACTGTCTAGGTAGCATCACTACTTCATGCTTCACTATTTAACGTAGCCTATCAAATTTTTGTTCTAGATGAGTAGAGAGACTAGGCCCCATTTGGGAGCTGAGACAGCAAGGGAAATTAGGCATCCTGGTAGCTGTCCCATTGCATGGAATCTGGCATGGAGTTGGTATATAGGATGAACTCGGGAATGATGAATTAGTGAGATAGAAGATGGTTTAGGAATCATCTGGTTCAAAATGGGAATTAAAATATCAGTCAATGGAATGATGAGAAATTAGGGGGGTGAACTTTGTGAGATAGTGTATTATGAGATGGCCTTCCCTGGTTGCTCAGTAGTAAAGAACCTGCCTGCCAGTGCAGGAGATGTGGGTTTGATCTCTGGGTCAGGAGGATCTCGTGGAGAAGGAAATGGTGACCCATTCCAGTATTCTCATCTGGGAAATCCCGCAAACAGAAGCAACCTGGTGGGCTACAGTCCATGGCATCACAGAAGAATCGGACAAGACTTAGTGACCAGACAAAAACAATGACAAGTTCAACATGTTTGTTTTACAAATGGCGGAATGGAAGCCATTCTGCTAAAGAGAGCTAAAGTGATGTGTTCATGGTTTACAGAGAATCAGGGGCCAGTTTGCCTAATGTCCTGTTCAGTGGTGCTCTTTCTACTTCACTGTTGTCCCTGGAACTCTGTAGTTGCTTATAAGTAGTAATCTAATTATTATAGTCCTAGGTTTATCCTAATTTACAGTTGAGGTAACTGGGGCACATAGAAGGTAAATAAATTACCCAGTATCACACGGAGCCCTTTTTAATAATCTACACATCCTCACATACAAAATGGGAATTAAAGTATCAATCTATGGAATTACAATAAATTAGGGAGGAAAATTTGTGAGATAGTATATTGTGAGATGGGCTTCCCTGGTGGCTCAGCGGTAAAGAATCCACCTGCCAATGCAGGAGACACGAGTTTGATCCCCGGGTTGGGAAGATCCCTTCGAGAAGGAAATGACAACCCACTCCAGCATTCTTGCCTGGGAAATCCCATACACAGAGGAGCCTGGAGTGCTGCACTCCGTAGGGAGTTGGACACAACTGAGAGACTAAAGGACAACAATGTATCATGAGATATATATTTATGTGTTTTTTTCTTTCACACTTCCTTTTACTTTGTGGTCCTCTTTTATTTAGGCAGCTAAATAAGAGGGAATCAGAGAATTGAGCCAGATATCAAAGAATAAAATTCTTGACTCTTAGTTTTAAAGAGTCTTGTCCTTGCAGTGGTTATTTACTTTGAGGACCCTCTTATTTTAGGGATTCCTCAATCACACAAGTCTTGGTTGAAGGTAGTCTCCTGTCCCTCACTGTGGGAATACGTGGGGGCTGAATAGTCCATTTTCCTCCTACCTGGCAGCTAGCTTGTGGACATGTGAACTACTCTTCAGTTCAGTTCAGGCACTCAGTTGTGTCCGACTCTTAGTGACCCCATGAATCGCAGCACACCAGGCTTCCCTGTCCATCACCAACTCCTGGAGTTTACTCAAACTCATGTCCATCGAGTCGGTGATGCCACCCAGCCATCTCATCCTCTGTCGTCCCCTTCTCCTCCTGCCCTCAATCCCTCCCAGCATCAGAGTCATTCCAATGAGTCAACTCTTTGCATGAGGTGGCCAAAGTATTAGAATTTCAGCTTTAGCATCAGTCCTTCCAATGAACTCTAGGACTGATCTCCTTAAGATGGACTGGTTGGATCTCCTTGCAGTCGAAGGGACTCTCAAGAGTCTTCTCCAACACCACAGTTCAAAAGCATCAACTCTTCGGCACTAGGCTTTCTTCACAGTCCAACTCTCACATCCATACATGACCACTGGAAAAACCATAGCCTTGACTAGATGGACCTTTGTTGCAAAGTAATGTCTCTGCTTTTGAATATGCTGTCTAGGTTGGTCATAACTTTCCTTCCAAAGAGTAAGTGTCTCTTAGCTTCATGGCTGCAATCACCATCTGCAGTGATTTTGGAGCCCAGAAAAATAAAGTCAGCCACTGTTTCCCCATCTATTTCCCATGAAGTGATGGGACCAGATGCCATGATCTTAGATTACTTAATGTTGAGCTTTAAGCTTACTTTTTCACTCTCCTCTTTCACTTTCATCAAGAGACTTTTTAGTTCCTCTTCACTTTCTGCTATAAGGGTGGTGTTATCTGCATATCTGAGGTTACTGATATTTCTCCCAGCAATCTTGATTCCAGCTTGTGCTTCTGCCAGCCCAGCATTTCTCATGATGTACTCTGCATAGAAGTTAAATAAGCAGAGTGACAATATATAGCCTTGACGTACTCCTTTTCCTATTTGGAACCAGTCTGTTGTTCCATGTCCAGTTCTAACTGTTGCTTCCTGACGTGCATACAGGTTTCTCAAGAGGCAGGTCAGGTGGTCTGGTATTCCCATCTCTTTCAGAATTTTCCACAGTTTGTTGTGATCCACACAGTCAAAGGCTTAGGCATAGTCAATAAAGCAGAAATAGATGTTTTTCTGGAACTCTCTTGCTTTTTCCATGATCCAGCAGATGTTGGCAATTTGATCTCTGGTTCCTCTCCCTTTTCTAAAACCAGCTTGAACATCTGGAAGTCACCGTTCACGTATTGCTGAAGCCTGGCTTGGAGAATATGGAGCATTACTTTACTAGCGTGTGAGATGAGTGCAATTGTGTGGTAGTTTGAGCATTCTTTGGCATTGCCTTTCTTTGGGATTGGAATGAAGACTGACCTTTTCCAGTCCTGTGGCCACTGCTGAGTTTTCCAAATTTGCTGGCATATTGAGTGCAGAACTTTCACAGCATCATCTTTGAGGATTTGAAATAGCTCAACTGGAATTCCATCACCTCCACTAGTTTTGTTTATAGTCATGCTTTCTAAGGCCCACTTGACTCACATTCCAGGATGTCTGGCTCTAGGTGAGTGATCACACCATCATGATTATCTTGGTCATGAAGATCTTTTTTGTACTTCTTATTGTCAAATTCAGACTTAAATTGAAGACAGTAGGGAAAACCACTAGACCATTCAGGTATGACCTATATCAAATCCCTTATGATTATACAGTGGAAGTGAGAAATAGATTTAAGGGCCTAGATCTGATAGATAGAATGCCTGATGAACTACGGAATGAGGTTCGTGACGTTGTTCAGGAGACAGGGATCAAGACCATCCCCATGGAAAAGAAATGCAAAAAAGCAAAATGGCTGTCTTGGGAAGCCTTACAAATAGCTGTGAAAAGAAGAGGAGAAAAGCAAAGGAGAAAAGGAAAGATATAAGCATCTGAATGCAGAGTTCCAAAGAATAGCAAGAAGAGATAATAAAGTTTTCTTCAGCAATCAATGCAAAGAAATAGAGGAAAACAACAGAATGGGAAAGACTAGAGAGCTCTTCAAGAAAATTAGAGATACCAAGGGAACATTTCATTCAAAGATGGTCTTGATAAAGGACAGAAATGGTATGGACCTAACAGAAGCGGAAGATGTTAAGAAGAGGTGGCAAGAATACAGAGAACTGTACAAAAAAGATCTTCATGACCAAGATAATCATGGTGGTTGGCTCCCACCAAAGACTGTGTGTGAAGCTGGTGATCCAGGGATACCCAGTGGTTAGTTACTGTGGTAACAAGGACATGCTCAGTTGTGGCAAGGTCCTCACAATTTCAGTGTTTGGTTTCTGCCATTCAGCTTCTTTAAACTCTTAGCTAATTCTTCAGGCTTCCAGTGATTCTGTGACCCATGCAGTATTAGTTTAATAAACTCCCTTTTTCTGCTTAAGTTAGCCGAATCTGTTCACAGCAAGAACCTAGACTGCTATGATCCAAGTCTAAGACAGAAATATTTGAAACTGAACCTACAGAACAAATTTTCTCCAACAAAGAAGTGACAGAGCCCTTGGTGATAGAGAATTAGAGAGTATGTGGTGGGATTTCCGAGAATGGACTGTATGTCTTGCCCCGCCCTCTCCCTATAGAATACAACACATGGAGAAGTTGGTGTGCAAGAGGAAAGCATGTGACTCATTCTCCTTGAAACCTGGGAGGAGGCTTCCTCCTATAGGTTCCCTATGCTGCCGGGAGTGGAAGTGAGAGTTAAGACGGCTTCACTGGGTACCAGGCAGAGAGGAGGCCACAGCTGCCCATATGGTTTTCTATTACTCTCGGAAGAGGTGAGTTTTCCCACGTTCCATGGAAGGTGTGGAAGTTGGCTGACGGGAAGAGGAAGGAAGAAACTAAATAGCACCAGAAAGCAGGAGGGCCAGTGGAACTGAATGGGTCTTAGGATTCTGCCTAGGGGGTCTTTGAAGCTGAAGATAGTTCTGGTCCTGTAGTCAAGGACAAGGTGGGTATACAGACAGTTCGCAGTCCCAGCCTAGAAAGATGTTCACACATGGAAACCAGATGGGACTAACCAACTCAGGTATCCTGGGGAGGAGAGAGGAGAATCCCACACCCAAAACACCTCTATCCCCAACACTGACACCAAGACATTCTATAAACACCCTAGAACTGAGGTTAGTCCAAGGGAGAAGAAGATGAGTAGAGGAGAAAATCTGGAGCTGACTTAACAAAACTTGCAATGATTGAGAAAACCCTGAAGGTTTTATTTATCTGGAGTCAACTAGATTATGTGTTCTGCCATTTGTGAACTGGAGTTTGAGATGGAAAAGCAGAGTGGCATTCTTGCAAACTTGAGACTTGTGGCCTTTGATCACGATCATTTGCTTTTAGTGATTCATGCTTTAAGCTATTACTAAGAAGTTGTCCAGTGCTATCCTGGATAGGAGGACCACACAGCTAAATAGCTTCCTCTTTGAGTCACTGTGGTGATGGAAATGGGGCAACCTTCAGCTTTCTGGAGATACCGTTCTGGTGCATGCAGCCTTATACAGCTGGGATGTAGCCACGTTGGTAAACAATTAAGGGGATGCACAGGACGTCTGAGAAGCGTGATGAAAACCACAGTCAGAATACCAGTATCCCCAGTACACAGTGGAGCTGCTGGCACCTGGACAGCCACGGGGCATTCCATTCCTGTTTTTCTTGACATTTTATGTTTAAAATTGTTTTCTTTAACTTTAGAGACCTTTCCAGGATAGCAATTGCGAGCTGGATATTGAGAATATCTATGACTCCTTGTTATGGATTTGAAGGACTGGTTAACTAATGATCTGTATGGATTTGGCAAACTAGTATGTTTTAGAGATGCTTAGTGTCATCTGAAGTTTTCCATCACTTTCTATTGTTCTTTGAGGTTTTCTCCAAAGCATAGATATTCAGTGAGGAGATTGCCTATGTAGGAACTTTCATCCTGATACGACTGACGGTAAAGATTCGGCATTGGGCCTTTGCCAAACACTCACAACTGAGAACTACCCAAGAGTAGTTAACGTGGTAAACAGAAAAAATAGCAGGACTAACGACAATTACTAACTCTTGTTTTCCCCATTTACATACACTCATGTGGACCAGTTCCCTTTCAACACAGCCCTGAGTGTGTCACTTGAAAATACAGGCTGTCTAGGTGTGTACTCTCCTGCACTAACTCTGGAGTCTGAAGGTCCATGAGTTGAGAGATGGGAATGAGAAGGTGAATTTGGAGTTAGTATAAGACATGAAACTGCAGCCTGGGATTCTGGTAAGGCTGATATTTTTTTTTTTGAAGCTGAATCTGGTGCTTTGGTCTGTGCTGGAGTGGAAATAGGAGTCGGCATAGTCCAGACCACATGGAAGTAAGTTAATATACCTCATTGAATGAGGCTTAGAGGATCTGGTCATTTGGGGGACCTTTAGACTGAGGGGGGCTGGTGTGTGAAGGACCTTTGGAGATGCCTGTGAAACACGTCCTGGGAGTTTCAGATTACACCTGAGTGGGGAAGGTCAGGAGCCAGAGTTCTGTGGGTCTCCTGTGACTGGTTCAGAGAGGTACCTCGACCTAACCAACGAAGCCCATCCCCGAGTTGGGGCAGCAGGAGACTTCATCACAGCTCTGCAGTGAGACTTTTGCATGGTGTCCTGACCAGTCCTGGCACCTCTTTGTGCCTCAGTTTCTCCTCATGGACAAGAGATCATTTAATAGTTCCCTTTCTCCTAGAGGATTAACTGAAGATGGGATCCTAAGCATCCTCACTCATCAGGTGCTTCATGAGTGCTTAAGAGCACTGTTATCCCAGTGGCGTTTCATCTCTAAATGTTAGTTTAATATATATGCTGTCTACTGGCTGTGATAATTCTTAAGATAAATAAGTGGTAGATTTCATGCCATGGAAGAAGAGTTTCAGCCTGTACTTGGACTTCCGAGGCTGGGCCAGCAGATGCAAAAAAGTCAGACACGAAGCACTGAGTCAGTCATCAGATTCTGGCTTCTTGATACTGTGTAGACAGATTATCCAGATGATGACACTGTCTCTCTCAGCACCCCGTTTTGGAATATGTCTATGTACGTCTGCCTGTGCATTGTGTTGTGTTTCTGTCCAGTGTGAGGTGCCAATCATAAGTGAGCCAAATCATGCTTTCTAGTGATGTGTCCAGGCTCACAGCTTAGCTTTGTGGCAAATGCTGGTTCTCTTGCTCGAGTGTTGCAGGTGCTGATTTCTGTTTCTCATTTCCTCCTCTGATGCCTCATCTCTTTCTGTTCTTATGCCTCTCACCCTGTGGCTGGAGGCTGATGGGCTAGAGTGATGAGGCCCACAGATCCCTAAGTGCCAGGCTTGCTTCAGCAGCACCTACTCCTCCTTTATTTCTTGTTTCTCTCGACCTCAGATCTTGCCCTTACATTCATCTGCCATTTGGCAGCCACCCTACCTTCCATTCCATCACCTCAGGGATGAGGCCAGGGGCAAACCTGAAATGGCAGTTGCCTTGGTGGATAGACCAACTTTCCAGGAGCCCACGGCCCAGAAACTCAGGTGATGGTGCAGCCAGGAGAACAGGTCAACAGCGCGTGACTAGGCCACATCTAGAGATTTAGAAAATTACTTTTTCTGTGCCCTGCCACTAAATTCTACTTGCCTTGATTAATATTCACAGAACAGACAACTTTTTTTTTTTCAAATGTGGTTAAAATGCACATAACACAAAACTTACCATTTTAATAAGTTTTAACTGTACAGTTTTGTGGCATTATGTACATTCGCACTTACGTCATCATTATCATCATTCATCCTGAGAACTCTTTTCATCTTTGTAAAACTGAAACTATACCATTAAACAATAATGATTAAAAAAAAAACCCATTCCGCCTTCTCCCAGTCTCTGGCAACCACCATTCTACTTTCTGTCTGTATGGACTTGACTACTCTAGGTACCTCGTATAAGTGGAGTCATGCAGTGCTTGTCTTTTTGTAACTGGCTTATTTTACCTGGCATAGTGTCCTCAAGGTTGCAGAATGTGATAAAATTTTCTTCCCTCTTAAGGCTAAATAGATTACACTTTGTTTATCCAATTATCCTTCCATGGATGTTTGAGCTAAGGATGTGCAACTTGTATATGAGTGCTCCATTTTGGGAGCCAGTATGTATGTAAGGTGGTAGAAATATCACAAAATTTATGGTCAGACAGACTTGGGTTCCAGTTGTGGGTCCATTTGTTCTTAGCATGATCATGAAAACGTTTCTTAGCCTCTCCTTAAAAAAGTACTTAAAAAATTCAAAGTAAATCTTATATACAGAAAAGAGTATGGCTTACATGTTTTGTTTGAAGAACAATAATATATAATAGTAACACAAAAATAAAAAAAAACATCTGGTGGGTGTGAAATGGTCTTACACTCTCTTTTCAAATACTTAATCTCAGTTATCTTTATCAAACATTCGATGGTAATAATTGCAATGTATATGGTGCACCAATGAGAATTATTTTAAAACAAGATTGTTCTTCCATGAATGTGAACCTGGTTGAACAGCATGACAGCATAGATACTTGCTAACTTTATGTAGAGATGATCTATTGTCACTGGGAATCAATACTAATATAAATATTGATTAACCCTAGATTGACTTCTTCAATAATCCAAGGAGGAATAAAGCCTTTACCTCACTCCCAGATCCAAACCAATGTGTCAGTCATCTAGAAATATCTATCAGGCTTTCAGTTCAGTTCAGTCGCTCATTCCTGTCTGACTCTTTGAGACCCCATGGACTGCAGCACGCCAGGATTCCCTGTTCATCACCAAATCCAAGACCTTACTCAAACTCATGTCCATCGAGTTGGTGATGCCATCCAACCATCTCATCCTTTGTTGTCCCCTTTTCCTCCTGTCTTCAATCTTTCCCAGCATCAGGGTCTTTTCCAAAGAGTCAGTTCTTCGCATCAGGTGTCAAAGTATTGGAGCTTCAGCTTCGGCATTAGTCCTTCCAATGAATATTCAGGACTGATTTCCTTTAGGATTGACTGGTTGGATCTCCTTGCAGTCCAAGGGACGTTCAAGAGTCTTCTCCAAGACCACAGTTCAAAAGCATCAATTCTTCAGCGTTCAGCTTTCTATATGGTCCAACTGTCACATCCATACATGACTACTGGAAAAACTATAGCTTTGATTAGACGGACGTTTGTTGGCAAAGTGATGTCTCTGCTTTTTAATATGCTGTCTAGGTTTTACCCATGGACATAAAGCATATAGAAAATCCAGGTCTCAATTTAACAGAAAAGGGGAAGAGAAACATGAGGGAAGAGTGATAGGTACTTTCCTGTGTGTTAATCCCCACAATATACTCTTCAAAAGAGGTGTAACATCTGAGCTCTTAGAAATGGGGATCTAGACCCAGAGAGTTGTCAGTCAACTAAAAATATATTTCAGTTCTGAGTGTGTTCCAAACAGTGAATTCAAAATGAATATACATGGTTCCTGCTCTCAAGAATTTTATACTCAGCCTGGCAAGGAAAACAGATGTCAATACAACTGTAATTGCATTTTCATGTGTTAAGAGATATGATAGAGGTAAATTCTAGATACAGGGATGGCTTCTTATGGAGGAAGACACATGAGACAAGCTTGGAAGGATCAGTAAGAGCTGGTTGGGTAGTCGAAGGGACACTCCAAGTGGAGAAGACAGCATGAGCAAAGTCATGGGCATGAGAAGCAGCACTCCTTTTCTCAGGAAAGTGCAAGGAGGCAGTATCTGATGGAGGGATATTACAGTATCTGGGAGCAGAATTTGAACTTAGGGGATCCTTCAGCAAAACAGGGGAGTAACTTGGTTGAATTTTGGCTCTAGAAAAATCACTTTGATGCCTACATAGATTGGTAGGCATCAAATGTATGGTAGATACATACAATGGAGTGCTATTCAGCCATACAAAAGAATGACATTTTGCCATTTGCAGCAACATGGATGGATCTGGAGGGCATTATGCTCAGTGAAATTTAGTCAGACAGAGAAAGACAAGTACTATATAATATTCCTTATATGTAGAAGCTAAAAAAGATACAACAAACTAATGAATAAAACAAAAAAGAAGCAGACTTACGGATATAGAGAACAAAATAGCGGTTACCAGAGGAGAGGGAGGAGGAGCATTACTAGGGGAGGGTAAAAAAGAGTTATTTTGGGATTATATGAACTCATGTGTGTGAAACTTTTGAAAGTTGCAAAGCACTATAGAATTTAAGAAATCTTTAATTCAGAAAAAAATCCATTAAAAAGTCTGATTTCAAAAGGTTAAAACAGAAAGGTGAGTGGGTTTGGGGTGGGATGTGACAATGCTATCAGGAATGAACATATTCAATTTGTGGTGCCCGTAGGACATTGAAGTAGAAATGTCTGGTAGGTGCTTTGAGTTTCTAGGCCAACTGACTCATTGTGGTTTGCCTGAGACTTTCTCAGTCTTAAAGTCCCAAGTCTCAAGAAATCCTTCAGACCCAAGGAAACTTAAATGGCCTAAAGATCAGTAAAGTCTGGGCTAGAGAAAATGGTTAGGAATTTACAAAAGCCAAATGCATGAATGAGCATCCATAGGGAAAGTGGAGAGTGAGAAGAAAAGGTGACCAAAGATGGCTCCTGAGGAAACCGACCTTTGGCAAATAATAGAGGAAGAGGAATTCATGAAGAGCTCAGAAGGAAAGCCTAGAGAGGCAGAGATCTGAGGGGATGAGGTTGTGAAAACCAAGGTGGGGGGAAAATTCTGTAAATGAAGAAATGGTCAACTGTGTTGAAGACTGCAGAAAACAGATGATTAGATTGGCTTTTGGAAGTAGTCAGGGCTGTTTGTTGGAGAAGGCAATGGCAACCCACTCCAGTACTCTTGCCTGGAAAATCCCATGGGCGGAGGAGCCTGGTGGGCTGCAGTCCATGGGGTCGTGAACAATTGGACACGACTGAAGCGACTTAGCAGCAGCAGCAGCAGCAGCAGCAGCAGGGCTGTTTGTAAGGACAGAGTCATTTTCTTCTTAGGAATGAAATCAGCATAGGAATGGCCAGCAGGCAAGGAATGGGACTAGACTTTTAAGAAACCATGTGGTGAAGTGACAGAGAAGGATTATCTAGAAGAGAATACAGTGATGAGAGAGAGTTTTGAAAAAATTAGCGGGAGAGGAGCTTGTATATATGATGAAAGGAGGAAGTTAGTGGGGAAAGAGAGACTGAAGGCACAGGGAGGATAATTGTTAGAGTAAGTGGGAGGGATGGGGTCAAGAAACGGGTTGAACCAGAGCAGACTCCTCTTTTGAGACCAGAGGTATCAGTGTGTGTGGGGAGTTTGTAGCAAGGTCATGTAGCCACTTAGCCACAGAGTTGGGATTTGAGTCAATGAGTGCCAGACTTCAAAAGCCATATTATTTCTACCTCATCACAGGAAAATACATTCAAGCTCAATAAAAAATGTCTACACATATGCATAGTCACTTAGTGCTACACACAGACAGATATGTGCTGTTGGTGAAATTGGGGAAGTAATTAGAGCAATTGGAACCAGGTGTATTTCATCTGGGGAGCTTAACAGGAAAGGTGAACTTTGAACAGAATTCTTTGAGAATTGGAAAATATGGTGAGGCCAGAATTAGTTTAACATTTAGAAAATTAAGTTTTTCAAATTATAAGAAATTTGTTTTGGCAAAATAAGAAATTTGCTTATGTTCTTGTAGAATGTAGATTTTTGGTAGATGAAATTGATGTAGAAGTGTATTTATTGTCCATGTAGCAGCAGGACTGCTAGTCACCACCTCTCCCATTTCCACTTTTCCTCTTATTTTACAGCAATTGAATTTTTAAGTGAGATCATGGCTACTCAGCTAACCACTACTAACATTTCTTGCTAATGTTCTTGACCAAATTCTGGCAAATTGGATGTGATCAGAAGTGATATGTACAACTCCTGGTTGTGCTTTTAAAGAGAGAGATGTGTCCTTTTGCCATCATTCCTCCACCCTGCTGCTTGAATGCAGAGTAGTAATGGTGAGCCATCCTGGACCATGCAGATGAAGGCAATATCGTGGGGATGGTGGAGCAGCAACGTAAGTGGGGTTTGGTCCTTACCATATAGAAGCCGTTGGTAATTTGGATTTGTATTACAGCATTTCGGCTATATACCCCGTTGCTAGTAGTAAGACTCACATGTGCATGCGTGTGTGTGCTAAGTCACTTCAGTTGTGTCCACCTCTGCGCGACCCTATGGACTGGGTCTGGCTCCTCTGTCTATG
Organism: Aepyceros melampus; assembly: GCA_006408695.1. Taxonomy (NCBI): domain Eukaryota; kingdom Metazoa; phylum Chordata; class Mammalia; order Artiodactyla; family Bovidae; genus Aepyceros; species Aepyceros melampus. The sequence continues at coordinate 70,778 of SJXQ01010041.1, forward strand.
GGATTCTCCAGGCAAGAATACTGGAGTGGGTTGCTGTGCCCTCCTCCAGGGGATCTTCCCGATGCAGGGATTGAACCCACATCTCTTATGTCTCCTGTATTGGCAGGCAGGTTCTTTACCACTAGCGCCGCTTGGGAAGCCCTGAGTTACTTATTTTCTTTGCATGATTCATATACATTTATAGTATTATACTGATGTCTGAACTCTTTGCCTGTTTCAGCTTCCAGCTTAGTTCTTCTTTCTCAGAGTTGCTTTGGCTCTTCAGGATCTTTTGTGTTTCTGTACACGTTTTAGGATTGTTTTTTCCACTTCTGTGAAAATTGCCATTGGAATTTTGATAGCGCTTACATAGAATCTATAGGGTGCTTTGGGTGTGCATGCCAAGTTGCTTCAGTCATGTCTGACTCTTTGCGACTCCATGGAGTGTAGCCTTCCTGGCTCCTCTGTCTGGAGATTTCCATGTAAGAATACTAGAGTGGGTTGCCATTTCTTCCTCCAGGGGAATCTTCCCAAGCTAGGGATCGAACCCTTGTCTGTTATGTCTCCTGAATTGTCAGGTGGGTTCTTCACCAGTAGCTCCAGCCGGGAAGTCTCCTCCTTTGGGTTAGTTAGTTAGTTAAGTCACTCAGTTGTGTCCGACTCTTTGCGACCCCATGGACTGTAGTCCACCAGGCTCCTCCATCCATGGGATTCTCCAGGCAAGAATACTGGAGTGGGTTGCCATTTCCTTCTCCAGGGGATCTTCCTGACCCAAGGATCAAACCCAGGTCTCCCATATTAAAGGCAGACGCTTTAACCTCTGAGCCACCAGGGAAGAAGTATGGACATTTTAACAATTAATTCTTCAAATCCATGAACATAGAATATCTTTCATTTGTTTGTGTCTGCTTTAATTTCTTTCATTAGAGTCTTACAGTTTTCTTTGTATGATCTTTCACTTCCTTGATTAAATTTATTCCTAAGTATTTTATTGTTTTTGGTGCTATTGTGAATGGGATAGTTTTCTGTATTTTTTAAAGATGTTTTGTTGTTAGTGCATAGAAAATGCACTGATTTATTTCTGTATGTTGATTTTATATATTATAAGTTTATTGAATTTATTCATTAGTTCTAACAGTTTTTTGGTTGAGTCTTAGGATTTTATATATATAAGATTGTATCATCTGCAAATAATGACAATTTTACTTCTTCCTTTCTGATTTAGATGCCTTTTATTTCTTTGTCTTGCCTAATTATTATAGCTAGCATTTCCAGTAATATTAATATGTTGAATAAGAATAGTGAGAGTGGTCACCCTTGTCTTGTTCCTGATTTTAGAGGAAAAGCTTTCAAATCTTTCACCATTGAGTATGATGTTAGCTGTGAGATTTTTGGAGAAGCTATCTACATTTTAGAATCAATTTGTCATCTTCCATATGCAAAACCCTTCTATTGACTTTTTATTTGTTTATTTTTATTTTTGGCTATGCTGGCTCTTGCTTTGCAGTGACTTCTCTTGTCACATAGCACAGGCTCTAGGTCCGTGGACTTCACTAGTTGGAGCATGCAGACTCAGTAGTTGTGGCTTGCGGGCTCTAGAGTGTGGCAGGCTCTTAGTAGTTGTGGCGCAGGGGCCTAGTTGTCCGAAGCAGGCGGAATCTTACTGGACCAGGGATCGAACCCATGTCTCTTGCGTTGGTGGGCAGATTCTTATCCACTGCACTACCAGGCAAGTTCCAGTTGACTTTCTTTTAAAGAAGTTTCCTGTAAGAGCCAACTGGTGACTTCTCTTTACATCTCATTAGCTAGAACTACATCCTATAACCATCTCTAGCAGCAAGAGTGACTGGAAAATCTATATAGACATACCGTACTCTGAATAAAACTGAGATTTTCCTCATAAGAAGAAAGGAGAGAATAGACATTGTATAGGCAACTGGCAAATTCTGACTTAGTTGCTAATTCTTCCAAAATTATTGGAGATGAAGGAAGAAGCGAGGAAGTGATACTTTCTCCAATTATCAAATGAGCAGAGTTCCATGGCTTTTGCTGTCCAAGCTGGAATCACATTGCCACAACTCAGGGAATTGCTGTTTCCTATTATTCTCTTGTCTGTTAGATTGAACTAGACTGAACAGGAGTGAAGAGCCTAGCAACTCTTCTAGTAAGATCTTCTGCTCCTGACTACAGTAGTTTCATCTATTTCTTCTAGACTGTACAGAAACTAAGGAGCCTCTATTTGTATACTGAGACTCTAGCTTTCCTATATTTGTTGAAAGGGACTGAGAATGAAAAATCAAGCTGCGTTAGTCTGGTTTCTCTGAGAAGCAGATACCAGGATGGTGCAAGGATTTTATTAGGGGAATTTGTGCAAGGCTTTTATTAGAGGGAATGCCTGTATGAGAGAAAATGGAGAAGGAGCTGGCAGAGCCATCAGACTCTGATGCAAGTCTAACCACAAGTGAAAGAGAGAAGGAAGGAAGGTTGGGTAGAAGTGACCTTGACCATCGTGCAGCCTAAAAAGGTTCAGCAGAGCCACTGTGGAATCCTTGAGCCAGCGTTGGCTACCAGAGGAGCCTGTTTCCCCAGAACAGGACTGCCTGCCATACCCTGTCATTGGCTGGGAGCAGCCTGTGGCAAGTGTGGCCTTGGTACAGAGGTAACAGTCTATATCAGGGTGCAGCAGGTAGAGACCTTGGTTATGATATTCCTATAGTTGGAGATCTGCAAGGCACAGTCTCCTGGCACTCTCAAAACCTTAATAAGCTTTTGCTGGAAATTAAAGAGAGTGCTGGATGCCACTTACTTTTGTGAAGTATAGAAATCCAAACTGGTTGACATCTGTTGCCATGAATTACTTTAGGAAAAAAGTGAAGTAATGGTGAATCAAAATAGAAGGGATAAAGTATATTGGAAGTCCTCAGAAGTCTATAATATTAGAACTGAGTGATTCTTGAATTATTTTCTTAAGTTCAACTGAGTCTTCTTGATTAGGTGCCATTAGCTTTCTTAAAAATTTGAACAAAAACTTTTTGAATAGGTTGACTTCTCAGGTGCAAAATCATCTGTACCAGACATTTGGAGTGTAATGACAGAGCAAAACAAAGAGGACAGGGTTTCCTATGACTTGTTGATAGATTTACAGATAAGAATGCTTTTGTTTGAAAAACAGACAGTCTGGGCATCAGACAAGCCAGATATCAGACATCTGAGAATCAACTTTTTGCTAGTAGTTTTATTTTGATTTTTTTACACTATCAAGTCCTAGCGTGGGCAAGCATAAGAAAGCACCAAACACTAAGCTCACCAAAACATTGCCCAGACGGGCATGTGATATCCACAGCAAAAGGACTTTCAAACCTGATTTATTCTTCTGTCTTCTCTCTAAGTCACAATTTGTGCTGATAAGATGACCTAATTTACTTAAAAGTGAAATGGAGAAGCTCAATAAAAATTGAGCAAATCCCGAGTTTATGTGTTCAACATCCCCATTTGCAGAAAGACTACAGGCAGAGGGTGAGAGACATGCAGCCTGAAACAGGTTTCACTCTGGTCAAGATTAAGAGATGAGAAAGCACACAAAATGATTCACCATTTTGCAGCCTGGAAGACCTAGAAGAAGAGGAGGAGAATGTTCTAAATAACCTATTTTTCTGATTCTTTTCTCCCTCTTTACTATAAATGGTCTAGCTGATAGTTTTCTTGCCATTTCTTCAGGGAGCTAGTCCTCAAGAAAAAGCCATCAGTATCAAACAGTTTTCTCAGATGATTTTCATTTTCTCTGATGATTTTTTTAGTTGCATTAATCTAGAGTAATCCTGAAGTTCTTTTTGTCTTTTCATTCATTCTCCCAAGATACCTATGAACCACTATTCATCCTTTTAACCTTCCCATCACCTGGTTATGGCTCTTCTTTTCTGACTTGTGGGCAAGTCAAATCCTTTGAGAGAATTTACCAAACATATAATTTTATCAATGGCTGTTGGACCCTTCTTAGCTCTTGAGAGGTCCCACAGCTTGTGACCGAATGGCACATTTTAGTGATTTCTTCCCAAAGGAACTTATTGAAATGCAAAATAATCTCCTTGCATATTTGAATCTTCTCCTACAGCAATTTGAAGCTGTGAGCCCCAGCTCTGTGAAATGGATTATTAGATATCACCAGAGTCTATAAGGCTTGGAAATATTGCAAGACATTTGGTATTGAAAAGCAGCCTTGCGACTCTCTTCAGTATACAGGGGCAGTTTCAACACATTTTACAAGAGAAAGTAATGCAGAGAAAGTAATTTCAGTCTCCTCTGCTGATTACCACTCTTAGAACTCTCCCTCTCCTCCCTCCAAGGGGGTTAGCAAGGGCAGCCGGTTGCAAGGCTGCAGCTGTTCTTAATTGTTGACTTTAACTTTGCAGTGGTCCCTGGTGGGAGAGGATGCCATATCTGCCCCCTGGAGTGGACTTACAGGTGTTGGAGAAATGTTTTCTTTCCTACGGGTTACTTGACACTCTTAACAGACAAGTTATTATGATATACCAGCTGACGTTGGGAGACATGAGCTTAAATAGTGCTGACTTCCCCCGCTCCTTTCACATATGGACCTGCTGAAAAATATATGCTTTCTCTGCATTTCCCCATACCCTGCCCCCTGCAGACGGGCAGGATACCTCGGCAGCAAAAGAGAATGTCAGGTGGAAAATCGTTAAGAACTTGCTCAAAGCAGGCTCAGATTAAAATGGGTTCCAAACTGAAGTGTCTCGTTTTAAAAAAATGAGTATATGAGAAATATTAGCTTTTTTTAAACAAAAAGTAAAAATGCTGCTTGGGAAAAAAATCTGGTTTTACTTTTATTTGTTTTCTAAGAGTGAATACACTAGAATTTGTTTTCTAAGAGTTGGGGCAGGGTATACCTTCATGCTTGCTCTGTTGATGTCATGATGGAGTTTCACTTACTGGCTGTGGATGTCGCATGTGCAGTTAGTAGCACAGTGAATGTGTTCATTTGAATATATTAATATTAGCACAGTAGTTGCTCCTCCTTCCTCCCTTAGGTGTTGAACACCCAGGACTCCTTCCCTGGACTCCAGGCCTGTTCTATCCACCTCTGACCGACCCCTCACTCTTACCCTGACAACCCACTTCTAGACCAGCACCTAGACTTCTATGTCTAGCCTGGTGTGCACATACTTCGTTCTGAAGAACGGCTCCATTTGAAGGTGGAATGAGAGGAGTCAGGACCTGCACATGCGTGTGATCAGAGTTCCTCAGGTGCAGCTGAGAGCAAAGAAAAGATGCCCTGGACCTGGTCTCCACGTGTGTTCTTGCTGGGATCTATTACTGTTAGGGATGGGCCTGCATGCTACCTCTCCTACTGGCTGGTGCAATACTCTAAAAAAAAAAAAAAAAAAAAGGCAAACAAACATGGGTTTTAATTTTAAGACTAGGTTAAATTTATCACTCATTCTAGGTTTTAAGGCAGTTAACATAGGAAAGTAGTCTCAATGGAAGCAGAAAGTGAAACCGACCAATTTGGGTCCCCTTTTAAAGATACATGAATTGCTTCCTTTGGCAGACAGTGCATTATTCTGATGTTATTTGAATGTTTGAAAGTTTTTGATATTTTAGTAAAGAACATCCAAAGGATGTATAGTGACACTTTGTTGCAGTGCAGTGAATGTTGAACAGTACTTAAGAAACCCACAAGTGGTGCCGTCTTGACTGTTGTTTAGGTCCAGAGCTATGATGATAAGCATGATCACAGCACTCAGTTCTATTAGTTCAAACACCTAGATTATTTAACCAGGTTAAAGGCTTCCCAGATTTATTATAGTGTCCAGCTTAGTAAGAAGTCAGTAAATATTTATTGTATTTTAAAAATTGACCCAGTGTCTGAAAATGTTTGGTTGCATTAGTGTTTGCAGTAGTCCAAATAGCATAAATTTCATGGTGCTTCCAGTTGTTTCAATGGCCTTGAAAACCAACTCTAGCTTCCAAAGCCAACTGTGCTGATGACTGGTCAAAGATACTTTAAAGTGAGAAAATGGAGCTAATTATTCCATTTACTGTCAAGTAGATGGAAGTGGTATTTGACTCATATCCAGAAAACTGAGGCCCACTTCAGTCTCAGCTTCTTAATGGTTTCAGTCCATTCATTGGCCATTATCTCTTTGATCTTTAGTTCACTGGTTTGAAGTGGTTTAAAATAAATAATGCCCAATGATTTCCGATAGGGTCTATCCAGGAGGGTGTGTTATCTTTCTGTGATTGTAGATAAGTTTGGGAATGGGTGATAAAGGAGTTGGATCATTGAAAAAGCAAGAAAATTCCAGAAAAACATCTACTTTTGCTTTATTGACTATGCGATAGCCTTTGGCTGTGTGGATCACAACAAACTGTGGAAAATTCTTCAAGAGATGGAAGATGGGAATACCAGACCATCTGACCTGCCTCCTGAGAAATGTGCAGTTCAAGAAGCAATAGTTAAAACTGGACATGGAACAACAGACTGGTTACAAATTGGGAAAGGAATATGTCAAGGCTGTATATTCTAACCCTGCTTATTTAACTTATATGCAGAATACTTCATGCAAAATGCTGGGCTCGATGAAGCACAAGTGGAATCAAGATTGCTGGGAAAGATATCGGTAACCTCAGATTTGCAGATGACACCACCCTTATGGCAGAAAGTGAAGAACTAAAGAGCTCTTGATGAAAGTGAAAGAGGAGAGTGAAAAAGTTGGCTTAAAACTCAACATTCAGAAAATGAGGATCATGGCATCTGGTCCCATCACTTCATGGGAAATAGACGGGGAAACAGTGGAAACAGTGAGAGACTTTATTTTGAGGGGCTCCAAAATCACTGCAGATGGTGACTGCAGTCATGAAATTTAAAGATGCTTGTTCTTTGGAAGAAAAGTTATGACCAACCTAGACAGGATATTAAAAAGCAGAGACATTACTTTGTTAACAAAGCTCGGTCTAGTCAAAGCTATGGTTTTTCCAGTAGTCGTGTATGTATGTTAGAGTTGGACTATAAAGAAACCTTAGTGCCAGAGAATTGATGCTTTTGAACTGTGGTGTTGGAGAAGACTCTTGAGAGTCCCTTGGATTGTGAGAAGATCCAACCAGTCCATCGTAAAGGAGATCAGTCCTGGGTGTTCATTGGAAGGACTGATGTTGAAGCTGAAACTCCAATACTTTGGCCACCTGATGTGAAGAGCTGACTCATTTGAAAAGACCCTGGTGCTGGGAAAGATTGAGGGCAGGAGAAGAAGGGGATGACAGAGGATGAGACGGTTGGATGGCATCACTGACTCAATGGACATGGGTTTGGGTGGACTCTGGGAGTTGGTGATGGACAGGGAGGCCTGGCATGCTGCAGTCCATGGGGTCTCAAAGAGTTAGACACAACTGAGCAACTTAACTGACTGACTGATAGAGGAGTTATGTAATCAGAGGATTGATAGGCTCTGATGAGGGTATCCACTGGGAGCCCAAGGTAATTCATGAAGTGATCCCAGCCTTCTACTTTGCCTTAAAGCATTGTGGGGTTTCCCTCCTAAGGATCCTAGTTTTCACCTTGAACACCTTAATTCATATTTTATCTGTTATGTCCCCTAATAGCTTTAAATTTCAGTCTATTCAAATTGTGAATTTTAACCCATTAGTGGCTGTTAAATTCATGAATCAAACCAGAACTGAAAAAAGAAGTAGAATTAAACAGAGTAGAAGATATCAGAGCACTTCTTAGGCAACAGGGAAAGTATTAGTTTTGCAAAATTTTTGTTTCAATTGTTCATGTAGGAGACAGTACTGAGTGAGTGAGTGAGTAAAGTCGCTCAGTCGTGTCCGACTCTTTGCGACCCCATGGACTGTAGCCCACCAAGCTCCTCAGTCCATGGAATTTTCCAGGCAAGAGTACTGGAGTGGGTTGCCATTTCCTTCTGCAGGGGATCTTCCCAACACAGGAATCGAACCCGAGTCTCCCGCACTGCAGGCAGACGCTTTACCGTCTGAGCCACCAGGGAAGCCCCAGACAGTGCTGAAGAGTGCTATAAAATTTGTATTGTTTACATGGGTAGTAATGAGAAAAATGTGAAACACACAGACTTAAGGCAGGCTGTTTGGTTTTTAGGCATATGGCAGGCATTAGGAAGGAGAGGGAGGGTTAGGGACAGGAGGCTTTCTGTGCATAACTTTCACCACTCCATGTAGGTAGCCAGCCTCCCAGTTTGCCTGCTCATTCAGGTCATACCTTTTGATTTTGCTTCTCTATCCTTGCTTTGTAGAGGACGATCATGAAATCAAAATATCCTTTAGTGAGTACTTTTCTGCTTGTAAGGTGCTTTTGTCCACTCCATTCTATTTTATTATGGATTCTAGATTCTAAAAGCTAGGTTCATCCCCAAGTGAAGGCCAGGTTCAACTTCCTGCCTCTGAGTCCTCCAGCAGGATATTCTCTAGCCTGTTTTGATGATTCATTGTTAATATGACCACTGCCTAGGAGGCGATTCATTTATCTGACCTTATTTCCTGTGTCTGATTAACTTTTAACTTTTGAAGTTATGTTGCTGTTACTTAAGATATAATTGGGCTTATGACATCTCTAGTAACCAAGAGATGATATCAGAAGGGAGTGAAATAAGCACGTGGCACTGGGTTCAAGAATGAAGGTCACAAGTGGAAGAGGATAGCTTCTGGATACTAGGCAACTCCAGGGAGGCAGGGATGGCCCAACATCTCATTATTTACTGGTTAATGGAGGACTCCACTGAGAATTACAAACTCAAGCAGCCAGCTGTTTTTTAGAGGGATGGTTTGGTTGTAATGTTGTCGAACTACCATTCTGGGGGCCCAACTATTCCACTCTGGGATCCTGCTATTGCTCGCAATCTACTCCCTCCAAGTCAGTTGCTATTTATTGAAAGCCTGCTAGTCCTCTTCCCCTGGGGATCTATACAGAAATGGTAGAACTCTGGGATGAAAAGATGGAGGCTTACCTCTAGGACATTTGGTTAGTGGGACCTATTTATTTTCAAACCTCTTTCATCAAGTAACACCAGCTAATGCTAAAGAGAGTGAAAGTCATACTGGCTTTGTGTCTCTGTTGAAAGCTCCTCGCATTCACCAAAAAAAAAAAAAAGAAATAACAAAAGCAAAAAAAACCCACCTCTTTGGAGGAGAACTCTTAAGCCTAGAAGGAGTTAAGCTGTGTGTCTGCACAGTGCGGCTTTGTTCTGGCAACGTCCCATTAGTTTAGGTCATTTCTGATGACTTCACTCTCCTGGTGACATCAGCCTCTAATCTCCTGAAGGTGAATTCATGTGCGATTGCTTCAAAATGCTCACTCCCTGAGTTCCAGGCCATTCCCGTTGATATATGGACAGAGCCTGTCTTTCCCAGGCCGCAGTCTGGTCTGTGCGCTGCGTTTGTGCTTACCATATCATATTACCGTGTGGACATTATGTCACTCACTGGCACAGCCCGGCTCAAAAACTGAAATGTGCTTTTGCAAGCAAAAACCCAAAAGCTAACATCACCTCTCCCCGTGCCCTACCCCAGGTATAAAATAAAAAGGTTAGAAGGATGGTTTGACTGTATTTCGGTTGGTTATTTTTCTAACTGCTGTCTCTTCTGCACCCTCTAAGTGGTCTGAATGCTGATAGTATCTTTGTCTTAGTTCCAGTTCATTATACCCACTAACTCTTGAATATGTTTGGTTACTGATGGCACAAATTAAATCTAAGACCTTGAAATAATTTAGTTTAGACTTGTTCTAAAGTATCAAGCCTGTAAATGAAAGTAGCCTGTTTACCTTCTAAGACCATTTCCTTTGCTCTGCCTTTCAGATGTCATGAAAGAATAGAGAGTTGTCAGGAAAGCAGCCTGGGCTTGTTGGGTGGGTGTCCACTTCAACCACATTGGTGAAGCTGTGCACGTGCCCCAAGTGCCGAGAGGGACACAGTGCCTCTGGGGCTGCGGCACACAGCCTGGGAGGGTCCCCGGAGCTTGCCCAGTCTTAGACAAGTGTCAGCACAGGTTATGTCCCTTTCTGCCCTTTCGCTGTTAGCCACAGGCTGTGGTGACACCCAGTTATGTCAGTATGGATTCAGAATGCTACAGGGTCTCCCTGAGCCCCGCTATTTCCCCATGGCTCCCACCATCGCAGGGAAGTTAATGTGTTCTGTTTGGGGTTCTGTGTCCTCACATGGGACCTGGGCTGAAACGAGGCAGAGGAGGGGAGCCTGTCTGCAGAGAAGCAGAATCCCCACACCATTTTCAGCCCTGTGCATCCATTTCTTCTTCTCATTCATGGCTCTTGGCAGTCAACAGTACCTTCTGGTGTTCAGAGCTAGCAGGGTATGCACTGGGGTTTAAAATCATGTCAGAAATATTTCATAGTAACATAGTATTTTTAAGAGGAGAGCCCAGTGTTTAAACAAGCCAATACAATGCCACTGTCACTATTTATCTTCATTTCATATTGAAGGGAAAGAAAGACATGAATAGAGCAATTCACCCTTACAGGCGTCACAGTGCAGTTTTCTAGTAGTAATGACTGCCTTGATTTGGTTTAGGGGTCATCGACAGACTACAGGGATACTGAAAAGATACTATATTTTTTCACAAGATAAAAATTCAGAGGCTCTTATTTTTTTGAGGAAGGAAATAAAGTCTCTGGATGACTTGCCAATAAAATTTTAACGCAGGGATAATTAGGCTTTCTGAGTTTCAGGTCTGTATTAGTTGGGGTGGGAGATTGACTGCATCAGAGGAAACTTGTGGTATCTTAGTCCAGGATGCTGGCACCATTACTGTTCACATCTGCTCATGATGTACGAAGATATTGGACTTTTTAAAGGTCTGGTATGAAGTAAGCCAACTTCCTTCCTCCTCCTCCTGCATCTCCAAGGAGGTGCAAATATTAGAGAAGCCTCTTTACAAACACATTTTCAATGCCATTCTCTTTCTTGGTTCATGTAGAGAAGAAAATAGAAAAAAAAAAAAAAAAGAATAAAGAAAGGCCCAGAAACCTAATGAAAATAAGTGAAGTTTAAAAATTTGTGTTTTGTGCCCAAATTCTTCCTTGTTCTCTTCTAATGGCATGACGGTTTTACATGCACACAGTTTATACGTGCATATGCTTTATACGTGCCCATGTTTGCTCCCTTCCCTGCAAATAAGTATTGAGATCTCCCAGTTTCCTGGTACTGAGGTATTGAGATCTCCCAGTTTCTTGCTCCCTGCAAGCTTCTGGAGAATAAGAAGGTAAAGCCTGAGAGAACTGCAGGAACTCTGCTTTCCTAGCAGTGAGATGCTTCACATGGGCGATTGGGCTATAGTCTAATTTGGGGATGAAAGTAGAGGTAGGTGTTTGCCTATTCAGGTTGGGGGAGTGGGTGGGGTGTAATGAAGAGCCCCGGATAAGCTGAGCCTTGTATCATTCCCATATGCACTATTGGGTGTTCTTGGAGCGGGGATGCTTTCTTTCTGTTTCTGAGGAGATTGAGAGAGGTCTGCTTTTGCAGTTGGAGAGGAAAGGCTGACAGTTTCAACCTAGGTAGTTTTCTCATAGTGTCATTACTCTGGTGATGGCATAAACCACCAATCCTGCAAACTAGTGGGCTCGTTGATGAGCACGCCCTGCCGTCCGTGTGCTGAGTGCTTGTCCTCAGGGTGGGATTGCTGAATCACTACAGGGGCATACTTCCCCCCCAGTCTGGGACAGAGGTTGACTGCATAGTGTCCATTGTTTCATTAACTCCTGCACGCCCGGGGGAAAGCCTTCCACTCCCTACCTCCCTCTTGGAGTATTTTGCTTGGATTAGGTTCATGCCATGCTCCGCAGCAGCACTACCATCAGTTTGATGCAGACTTGGGATGATGCTGGTAGCTGGAGGTATAGAATAGAGGGAACCTATCCCTAAAAGGCTGATGCACACGTGCACATCCATCAAAGTGTGTGCTCGGCACACTCACATCAGCAGGTCTTTCACTGAAACTCTGCCGTCTACTGTCGGTCTGACCCTGAGAGAAAACTGTAGCCCCATATTTATCATTAGTCCTGGGACTCTGGTTCAGAAGGGAAAAAGTTCCTGCTGGAGCTGTCAGTGCCTGCAGCCCGCGGGATGATAAACACATATGTAGCTGGTGATAGATACTGGTTTATTTGGGGCTTCTCCAGAGGCTCAGGGTTAAGAGTCCCTGCAATGCAAGATACGTGGGTTTGATCCCTGGGTTGGGAAGATCTCCTGGAGAAGGAAATGGCAACCCACTCCAGTGTTCTTGCCTGGGAAATCCCATAGACAGAGGAGCCTGGCAGGCCGTGGGGTTGCAAGGAGTCGAACGTGACTGAGCGACTGAGCACGCCTAGCATACGCACCCTGTCTGGAAGCCAGCTGAGGGACTTCCGATAACGAGTACACATGTATTTCCTGACCTGCCCCACCCTGCCAGGTTCCTCTGAGTTTGTGATCTGATGAGAAGTTCCCACCAGGACCACCTCAGGAGGTCCTCATTTGGCCCCAGTTGTCACCAAAGGGTCTGGCTCCTTGAATGCTGGGGTGCTCATATCTTGATATGACACCTTCATCTTTCCTGTGTCTAGAGCAGAGTCTGGCATGCACAGGCACTGGGGAACTGCTTGATGAGTTGATCTGTTGAAATCAATAAAAAATTTGCTGACTAAAATAAACCCTGAACACAAAAGCAATTTTAGATAAAACATTAACTTTCAGTGATCCAAAGGTACAAAACATGTGGTTCTTTGAAAGGACCTATCTTGATATATGTTTACAAATCCACCTACTTTTCTTCCATTTGACATATTTTAATAGTGTGGTCATGGAGTGGGCTTCCAAAAAGGGTTAAATCTAAGGATGGGGATTTGTGGTTTTCTCCAAAATGGGGGATCGTAATCTAGCAGCTTGTTGGTCTGCTGTTTAACTTCTCTGTTTAGGAATTCAGGGGGGTGTATTCCATAAAGCTGGCTTCTCAGATGATATTTTTTCCCCCTTTAATATTCTCATCCAATCCATGAACAAGATACAGCTCTTCATTTATTTTGATCTTAAATTCTTTCAGTAATATTTTCTTATTTGCCTAAGTATTCTGTATTTTTTGATGTTATTATGCATGGTGTTTTTTAAAAAAATTTTATATTGTTTATTGCTTGTATGTAGAAATACAATTATTTTTTGTACATTGTATTATAATGCCGCAACCTTGCTGTGTTAGCTCACTTTTTAGTTCTAGTAGCTTCTTTGTATATTCCATCAGATTTTCCACACAGATAATCATGCCATCTTCTTCCTTTTACTTCTTGCTTTCTAATATTTATGTCTCTAAATTTTATTTCTTACCTTATTGTACTGGTTATATGCTTCATTATAGTGTTGAATAAAAGCAGTAAAAATAAACATTTTTGTCTTGTTCTTGATCTTAGAGGAAGTGTGATATTGACTCTAGGTGTTTTTTTTTTTGTAGATATCCTTTGTCCATTTGAAGAAGTTCCCTTCTATTCCTAGTTTGCTAATTTTTTTTAAAAATCAAAATGTAGGTTGGATTTTGGCATATCCTTTTTATACATATATTGAAATGATAAATGGCTTATCTTTTTGTTTGTTAATATTGTGAATTAAGTTGATTGATTTTTGAAGGTTAAATCAGCCTTGCATCCCTGGGACAAATTGCACTTGGTTATGATGTCTTATCCTTTTTATATATTGTTGAATCTGATTTGCTAAAATTGTGTTTTGAATTTTTGCATCATATTCATGAGAAATATTGGACTGTAGTTTTCTTTTCTTGTAATGTCTTTAGTTTTGATGGCACCCCACTCTGGTACTCTTGCCTGGAAAATCCCATGGACGGAGGAGCCTCGTAGGCTGCAGTCCTTGGGGTCGCTAGGAGTCGGACACGACTGAGTGACTTTACTTTCACTTTTCACTTTCATGCATTGGAGAAGGAAATGTCAACTCACTCCAGTGTTCTTGCCTGGAGAATCCCAGGGATGAGGGAGCCTGGTGGGCTGCCATCTCTGGGGTCACATAGAGTCGGACATGACTGAAGGACTTAGCAGCAGCAGCAGCAGTGTAATGATAGCCTTGCAGAATGATTGAAAATAGTTCCTCCTCTTTAATCTTCTGGAAGAGTTTGTGTAAAAATTGTATTGTTTCTCCCTTATATGTTTAGTTCCCTCATAGCTCAGTTGGTAAAAAATTCGCCAGCAATGCAGGAGACCCTGATTGGATTCCTGGGTCGGGAAGATCCTCTGGAGAAGGCATAGGCTACCCTGTCAGTATTCTTGGGCTTCCCTTGTGGCTCAGTTGGTAAAGAATCTGCCTGCAATGTGGCGACCTGGCTTTGATCCCTGGATTGGGAAGATCCCCTGGAAAAAGGAAAGGCTACCCACTCCAGTATTCTGGCCTGGCGAATTCCATGGACTGTATAGTCCATGGGGTCACAGAGTTGGACATTATTGAGTGACTTTCACTTTCACTGCTGAAGTCTTTGGGTCTGGAATTGTCTTTGTAGGAAGAGTTTTAACTATGAATCTAACATTTTTAGAAATAAAAGACTATTTAAATAACCTATTTATTTTATGTGAGTTGTGGTAATTTGTGTCTTTCAAGGGATTTTTCCATTTCACTTAAGTTATCAGATTTATTGTCATAAGGTTTTTAACAATATTTTGTTCTTTTCCTTTTAATATCTGTAGAGTCAGTAATGATGTTGCTTCTCTCCTTGATGATAATCATAAAGAGTCTTCTCTCTTTTTTTCTTACTAATCTGGTAGAGGTTTGTCAATTTTAGGACAATTTTTTGCCTTCTTTTGGTTTCATTAATTTTCTCTATATTTTTCTTTTTACTATTTCATTGATTTCTCCTCTGATTTTTTTTTTTACTTGTTTACTTTGCTAGTTTCTTTAATTGGATGCTTTATGCTATTGATTTGGTTCCCTTTTTAATGTAGGCATTAGAACTATATATTTTCCTTTAAATTGTTGCTTTAGGAGCATCTCACAGATTTTGATATATTGCATATTCATATTCATTTTCATTCATTTAGTATACTTTCTAATTTCCCTTTTGATTATGTTTTGATTTATGGGTTATTTAAAAGCACTTTATTTAGTTTCTAAATATTTGGGAGATTTTTTCCAGAGATAATTCTTCTATTGATTTCTAATTTAATTCCATGGTGGTCAAGGAACATATTTTGTATGACCTGCATCTTTTTAAATTTATTGAGACTTCTTTTATAGCCAGCAATATGGTTTATCTTGGTAATGGTCAGTGTGAGGTTGAAGAAAAAGTGTATTTTCTGTTGTTGAATGGAGCATTCCATAAATATCAATTAGATTAAGATGGTTGATAGTAGTTTTCAAATTTTTATATCCTTACTGATTTTCTCTGTAATTATTCAATCAATTATAAAGAGAGGGTTTGAAATGTCTGAATGTAGTGGGGACTCCAATTATATATTGTACAGGTATATTAGTCTGTTTGAAGTTGTACTATAGCTAACACTCTGTTAGTTGTATTTTAGTCTTTTTCCTCTGTGTGTTTTACTTATTTTAGTGATTTTTTTTCTGCAATGTCTTTTTTGCTGTTACTTCCTTACAGTGGTGTTTTCGTCTCTAGAAGTTTGATTTGAGTCTTTTTTTTTTGGTAATATATTCCCCCTTCTCAACTTTCTGAATATATGCAATACAATTAAAATATCTTTTAAAATGCTCTTGTCTGTTAATTTTAACATCTATGTGTTTTGGGTTGGTTTTGATTGGTTGATTTTTTCCTCAATATTTTCCTTTTCTTTGCATGTCCAATAATTTTTGATAGAGTGGCAGCTTTATAAATTCTACATATTCATGTAGAACTCATCTGTTGAGTTCTGGTTGTTTATATTCTTATAAATATCTTGAACTCTGTTCTGGGCTTAGATGTAGTTAAGTTACTTAAGAATTGTTTGATCCTTTGAAATCTTACCTTTAATATTTGTGAGGTGGGAGTGAAACACTGCTTAGTCTGGGGGCTGTTGTTTACCACTACGGAGGCAAGAAGGGCTTCCCTGAAGGCTCAGATGGTAAAGAATCTGCCTGCAATGCAGGTGACCTGGGCCCGACCCCTGGATCGGGAAGATCCCCTGGAGAAGGGAATGGCTGCCCACTCCAGTATTCTTGCCTGGAGAATTTCATGGACAGAGGAGTCTGGGGTGCTACAGTCCTTGGGGTCACAAGGAGTTGGACAGAACTGAGCAACTAACACACACTGAAGCAAGAACTTTCTGATTATTCAGTTCTCTGTAAATTATGAGGTTTTTCAGTCTGGTGGGGGATTACTTTTCCTCTCCTTTCATGAGCTCCAACTGTTCTTTGTAATTCTCTGGCCTCTGCTAGTTTCTTCCTTTGTATGCACTGATTAGTATTGTGCTGAATCCTCAAGGGGGACTCGCTGTGGATGTCCAGTTTTCTTGCCCTGCAGCTCTTTCTTCTACTAGCCAGCCAACTTTAGCCATGTTGGTCTTTGCAAACTCTTAGCTGCATCTCTTCAGCATAGGGCATCTGTTAAACCACATCCCACTTCCTCTGTCAGGGCCTGGAAGCATGTCCTGGCAGTAAACTGGCGCTGTTGGAGGGCTTTCCTCTTTCATTTTCTATCTTGCGCTTTCTCCGGGTTCTGTCCTGGTAATTAACTACCATCATTTTAACTTCCTAATGCCATCAAACATATGTTTTTTTATACTTTATCTAATTTTTCTAAAAGATTTGATAGTAATTACTGTCTGCAACTGTTGGAATAAGAAACCCTAAACCTTTCAATTTCCATCAGGTTTTCCCAGAGGAGTAAGTGGTTATTCTGGTCTGGTGGGGTCCCAGGTAGAGTCTGAGTGAGATTCAAAGCTGGGAATCCGGCATGTCTGACAGTTCTTGTGGAAGAGCCTCTTCTCTGGTTAAGATGGAGGAGACATTTGAGAGGGTGCTGATCCTGAAGGGAGAAGGAGCCAGACAAATGAATTTCACCCAAGAACTGAATCTAGGTTATCAAAGAAGAGGAGTGTTGAGCATGATGTCAGTCATTCGTACCCCTTTTCATCCAGCTCCCACTGGATTTATAAAGAGTTGCCTAGAGAGAGTTGACTGTATGTTAAAACAGAAAGGGTACTTTTACTCGATATTCTGCCAAAAATAAAAAAGGAGCCAGAGGCCCTCCATCAGCAGCTGGGAGCAAGAACCAGTGAAATTTGAGTTATTACTGTTAATATGACCCTTTAGGAACACCCTGGCTAGTGAGGTTTGAAGAAATCAAGTTACACAGGGGCCAGGATAGCCTGGAGCCAGCTGAAACTTTATGGTGCTTCGTTAGTAAAAAGAGTCCTTGGCACAAACCAATTGTCCATCAGAAACTATCCTGAGGCCAGAAACTCATTTTACCTTGATTCCAGAATGCCCATCAGATGGTATGGGCTCTTGCCTGGGACTCATATTTTTCTGGGCTGGTACTCAGATTGACTTGAGGTCCTTAACATTTTGCAACAAGTCCAGGTTTGCTGAGACTTAATGTGGCAATTTGTTGCTAACCTGAAGGTGTTGTGCAGATATAAAACAATTAATCTGATGCATAAAAATGAAAGACAGGTAGCAGAGGTAGAGTGGGGGAAGCTATTTCCAATGAACATAGCTCTAGTTCATAAGATGTAATCTATATTTCACTCAGCTGAAGGTACAAATCTGTATTGCATTAACTCTGCAATTCTAACCAAAACAAAGACAGGATGGCAAATATTTAAACAGTGATTAAAACGTTGCCCAGGCAATAGGAAATGTCTCCTCTTGCCAACTGTTTGCTTGGACAGATGAAATGAGGGGCATACAAACCATGTCTGCCTGGTTGTTCTCAGGGACCCTTCTCTGGCACAAGGTCAGCACCCTCAATTATTAATTTGAGTCCAATGGATCCCACTGGAAAGACGCTATTGAGAAAGAACTCTGACATCTGTTAAAGGCTAAAAGGGTCTTCAATATATATTTTTCTTTTAGCATATTTTACTTATAAAAATGGCAGGGTATAATCAGAGCAGATTTCTCTACCAGAAGTTTGAATGCTTAATTCAAAACAAACCCATATTTGATTTGGTAGTATAATTCTCCCCCACCTCCCTCATTTGGCTCTTTGCCAGCTGTTAGTCTAATTGCCCTGGTGGCAGCCTGAGATTCTACAGCCCTCAAGGGCAGCTTGAAGGAAATGCTGCCATGACTAATTATGGTGATGCCTTGATGGAAAGTCATACTCTGCTTTTGAGTGGCCTAAAATGACATGGCAGCACAGACTCACGTAAGGACATCCCCACAAATCTATATTTTGTTAAGGCTCAATGTTGCATTATGTCAGAAGTGACCCTGAAACATTCTCACTGCAGTTTTTTAAACAGTCAGGATGACCACAGCTTTGATCAAATCCCACTCAGCATTTTCCATAGTCATCTTGAAAGATAAGCTGTTTGGTGTGTTGGCACAAAGTAGTCATGGTGCTACGTGCTCTTTTGCAGACGGGCAGACAGCCTGGTGGCTTAATTCACGTTGGTAATAGTGTTCACTGTCACATTCTCAGCTCTGGACTAAATGCTGCAGGTGAGCAGCCAAGGGAAGAGGCAGTGTTAGAAGTGAATTGTGTCCCCTCCTCTCCCCAAAAAGATATTTTGGAATTCTAACCCCCAGTACCTCAGAATGTGTTCTTATTTGAAAATAAGGTCACTGCAGATTAATTAGTTAAGATGGAGTGACACTGGAATAGCTGCTGCTGCTGCTAAGTCACTTTGGTCGTGTCCGACTCTGTGCTACCCCAGAGACGGCAGCCCACCAGGCTCCCCCGTCCCTGGATTCTCCAGGCAAGAACACCGGAGTGGGGTGCCATTTCCTTCTCCAGTGCATGAAAGTGAAATGTGAAAGTGAAGCTGCTCAGTCGTGCCTGACTCTTAGCGACCCCATGGACTGCAGCCCACCAGGCTCCTCCGTCCATGGGATTTTCCAGGCAAGATTACTGGAGTGGGGTGCCATTGCCTTCTCCAACACTGTAGAGTAGCCTATAAATCCAATATGACTGTGCCTTTCTGGCTGCATGAAAACAGAGATACACATGGAGGATGCCACCTAACAGTGGAGGCAGAGGTTGGAGTTACACGGTTGCCTGTGGCTCAGCGGTAAAGAATCTGCCTTCAGTTTTGGAGACGTGGAGACATGGAGATGTGGGTTCGATCCCTGGGTTGGGAAGACCCGCCCCCCTCCCCCCACCCAGAGGAGGAAATGGCAACCTGCTCCAGGATTCTTGCCTGGGAAATTCCATGGACAGAGGAGCCTCGTGGGCTGCAGTCCATGGGGTCGCAAAGAGGGTGACACAACTGAGCGACTAAACAACAGCAGCAACAACAAGCCAAGCTGCCAATGATTGCCCGAAAACCACCAGGAGCCAGGAGAGAGACAAACAAAATTTCTTACCTGCAGGTTTCAGCAGTAATGTGAAAAACCTCATTTTTCAGTAATGTGGCCCTGTTGACACTTTGGTGTCAGCCTCCAGAACTGTAGACAGTACATTTCTGTTGTTTTAAGTCACTTGGTTTGTGGCACTTTGTTCCAGCTGCCCTAAGAAACTACTACAGTGTGGAATACACTGTGTTCTTAGGCAACGTGGGACCTGATGATGGATCTGTGTAGAGTAAGGGTGACATGTCAGATGGACAGAGGCCCCATGGAGACCGAGTTACTAGAGGAGGCAGATTTTTTAAGCTGATTTCAGGGTGTCATCATGTGAATCCTCAAACCATCTGAAGTGACTTTGTTTCCCCCTGTGCAGTCTGGCCACCTAAGAGACAGTGAAGGACAGGGGAGTCTGGCGTGCTGCAGCCACGGGGTCACACAGATTTGGACGTGCCTGAGTGAGAGAACACACACACACACACACACATGCAGTCTGCACTCAAGAGAAGGCAGTCTGCGATCTGGGCTCAAGTGGCCAATTCTCTTCCTACCACACAGAATATACTCATTTGAATCACATGAACTAGCCCCAGCTTAATAGACACCCTCTTTATTACCAGTCGGCCAGCAAAAGTATAGGGTAGCCTAATGACATAGATAAAAAGGAATTTGGGATGTAGAATGTGAAAACCAAGGGTCCAATGGCTAATTATTCCACATCAAATATAACTATGCTAACCCAAGTAGCTGTTCTAAAACCCAAATGAGTAGAACCCTGACGAAATTCCTTTTAAAGTGCTAGAACAGAGATTCAGACACTGAATTTGATGAATTAGTGCAAATTTGGATCCAGTGCCATTCTAGCAGCCCATTCCAGCCTTTGTAAATGTGAATGCAGCTTGCTTGGTTCCATGCCCATGCTGGGGGCTCCAGGAAGCTCTGATTCTCCTGGCCGTCTTCCTATACACCAGAGCCATGTCCACTCTCTAAAATGAAGATCTCCCCATGTCCCTTTCTGTGTACAGCCTTTGGTAGCTCTGACTCCTATGGATCAAATAGAAGCAAGATGTTTTAATAAGCCTCTATGATCTGTCCCTGCACTAGACTCCTCTCCTACCATCCTCTCCCTTTAATTTTACATCTGCTGCTGCTAAGTCGCTTCAGTCGTGTCCAACTCTGTGCGACCCCAGAGACGGCAGCCCACCAGGCTTCCCCGTCCCTAGGATTCTCCAGGCAAGAACGCTGGAGTGGGTTCCCATTTCCTTCTCCAATGCATGAAAGTGAAAAGTGAAAGTGAAGTCGCTCAGTCGTGTCGGACTCCTAGCGACCCCGTGGACTGCAGCCTATCAGGCTCCTCTGTCGGTGGGATTTTCCAGGCAAGAGTACTGGAGTGGGGTGCCATTGCCTTCTCCTAATTTTTTTTTTTTTTTTTTTTTTACATCTAGCTTACAAAATTAATTGTAGTGTGCATAGTACATCCTTATGTGTCCTGCCCTGGTGGCATTAACCTGCTATCCTCTAAACATACAATGTCATTTCCTTCTTTTTCTTCTAGGGAAACTCCAGTTAACCTTCAAAACCTTGTAAGGAGCACTTATCTGTGAAAGTCTTCCTTGATCTCTGCCTCCAAATAGACTTAGAATAACTTCTTTCTTTGTCTTATTTTTACATACTTATTTATTCTGCAACTCACACTGTATTTAATGATTTGCTTGTAAACCATCTCCCAATTAAACTGTGAGAGAAGAAAGTATGTCATATTTACATCAGGATAGTGCAGTAGTGAGTGCAGTGCCTACAGAAGGTGATTCGTAACTATTTAAAATAATTTGTTCGCTCAAAAATATTTATTGAAGCCTTTCTTGTGTTAGTCATTGTTCTGGGCCTTCAGTAAACAAGACAGATAAGGATCTTGCTCACTTGGAGCTCACATTTCTGGTAGAGAAGATGTATCAACAAGCAAACAAACAGAAAAGATACATATTGAATTGTGAAAGTTGCTCAGTCGTGTCCGACTCTTTACGACCCATGGGCTATACCGTCTGTGGAATTCTCTAGGCCAGAATACTGGAGTGGGTAGCCTTTCCTTTCTCCAGGGAATCTTCCCAACCCAGGGATCGAACTCAGGTCTCCCTCATTGCAGGTGGATTCTTTATCAGCTGAGCCACCAGGGAAACCCTAAATGACCATGGCCTGGTATTAACCATATATCACCATAACCACATAACCACAGCACTGGTGTTAACCACCCCCAAAACTCCGCATGTGGGAGTTTTCCTTTTATATATTATATTACCTGGAAATATATATCTTTTCAATTAGCATATGATTCAGCAATTCTGCTTCTGGGTGTGTACCCAAAAGAACTGAAAGAAGGATCTCAAAATGATATTTGTGCAGCCATGTTCATAGCAGCATTAGTCACAATAGCCCAGAGGTAGAAGCACCTCATGTGTTGTCCATCAGTGGAGAATGGATAAGCAAAGTGTAGTCTATGTATACAATGGAGTACTATTCAGCTTTAAAAAAGGAAGGACATTCTGACACAAGCTGCAAGGTGGATGTACCTTGAAGATATTATGCTAAGTGAACTAGACCAGTCACAGAAAGACATACACTGTATCATTCCCCTTATATGAGGTGTCTGCTGCTGCTGCTGCTAAGTAGCATCAGTCGTGGCTGACTCTGTGCGACCCCATAGACGGCAGCCCACCAGGCTCCCCCGTCCCTGGGATTCTCCAGGCAAGAACACTGGAGTGGGTTGCCATTTCCTTCTCCAGTGCATGAAAGTGAAAAGTGAAAGTGAAGTCGCTCAGTCGTGTCCAACTCTTATCGACCCCATGGACTGTGGCCCACCAGGCTCCTCCGTCCATGGGATTTTCCAGGCGAGAGTGCTGGAGTGAGGTGTCTAGAGTAGTCAAATCCACAGCAACTGAAGGTGGAATGGTGGTTGCCAGGGGATGGAGGAAAGAGAGAAAGGGGAGTTGTTGTGGGTACAGAGTTTCAGGTAGTGAAGATGAAATGAGTTCTGGGCATGGCTGGTTGCACCACAACGTAGATGCTCTTAATACTACTGCACTGTACACTTAAGAGTAGTTAAGGTTATAAGCTTTATATTTTGTGTATCTTGAATTACACAAAATCCCTGTCCTTGTGAGGCTCATAGTCTTTTTGGGGGAGACAGATAAGGAATTGTAAAGAGATTAAACACATATATTACAAACTTCTGTTGGGAAGAGATGAGTGGTATAGAACAAAGCAGAGAAGGTTAGAAAGAGGATTGGAAGGTTGGGGACAGGGAGAGACTATTTTCAGTTTTTTAAAAAGGTGGCTGACTCCATGACCTTTTTTTTTAGCTAAAATTAATATGTTGTTGATAAGTGTGTCAACTGTGGAGTTGTGATTTTTTCCTTGGCATCTAAGTTTTGCCCAGAAATCTCTGACATGTTAGAGTCTTGATTGTCAATTTAAAGTCTCCCAGAAAGAACTTTCAATACCACCTGGAAAAGGGACTCCCAGGTGGTGCAGTGGTAGAGAATCTGCCTGCCAATGCAGGAGATGCAAGAGACATGGGTTCAATCCCTGGGTCAGGAAGATCCCCTGAAGTAGGAAATCCCATGGACAGAGGAGCCTGATGGGCTACAGTCCATGGGGTCACAGAGCGGGACATAACTGAGTGACTGAGCAGGCATGCACCATCCGGAGGAGTCTTGCACACTAAAGCTGGTGGAATCTCACATGGGTACACCCAGAGGGGCTTCTTTTCAAATTTGTGATGAAGACAGCCAGGAAGGGTGTGCATATTAGGGAATAATAATCAGGAAGAGGGAGAGGTAGGAACAGAGGTGAAGTAACTTGGCAGGCTGGGTAGCCCTAGGCTGCTCAGTCGTGTCTTGACTATTTGAGACCCCATGGACTGTAGCCTGCCAGGCTCCTCTGTCCATGAGATTCGCCGGGCAAGAATACTGGAGTGGGTAGCCATTTCCTTCTCCAGGGGATCTTACTGACCCATGGATTGAACCCAAGTCTCCCGCATTGCAGGCAGATACTTTACCATCTGAGCCACCTAGGAAGCCTCTTAGGCAGGGCTGCTACTCCTGCTGCTAAGTTGCATCAGTCGAGTCTGACTCTGTGCGACCCCAGAGACAGCAACCCACCAGGCTCCCCTGTCCCTGGGATTCTCCAGGCAAGAACACTGGAGTGGGTTGCCATTTCCTTTTCCAATGCATGAAAGTGAAAAGTGAAAGTGAAGTCGCTCAGCTGTGTCTGACTCCTAGCGTAGCCCACCAGGCTCCTCCATCCATGGGATTTTCCAGGCAGGAGTACTGGAGTGGGTCGCCAGTGCCTTCAAGGGGGTCTAAAACTGGTAGGCGACATGATGATGGGTAGGGGCAGTGTTTTTACTGTTAACTATTTACCTCATCTACTGACTCCTCCAGCAAGTGTTCTTCTAAGGGCCTCTTCTGCATGTGCCTCTGGGCTAGTTCATGGTAATTGAGCTAGAAAGAGTGATTCCCTCGGGGAGTACATAATCTAGTAAAACAGTCAAAATGTATGCCCATTGTGAATAGTTAAATAAGAACAGTATACAGTTTAAGATAAAGTACCCAGCTGAATGATAGAAGCAATAAATGCTGTAGACACGAATGCTACCGCACAGGTATCAGAAGGGCTTAGAAGGGATGGGACCCAATCAGAGCATACTCTAGGAGTGAGCAACCCATGACCAGGAGTATCCGTCCTGGTTATGGGAGCTTTGAAGAGCAAGGGATGAGGCCACCATTTCAGGGAGGAGATGGAACTCAGACTGAGCCTGGAGTGTTGGGAGGGAGAGAGGAGCAGGAGTAATTCAGTTCGTTTTATGATGTAAGTCGGTTTCTTGGAAGATGATTCTGACAGCTGTGTGTGGGATGGAGTCACGTGGGAAGAAGGATGGCGTAAAGGTGGTGAGGAGGCTGTTATGGTTACTGAGGTGTGAGGCGAGGAGCGTGGAGGACATGATGCTGGAGAGAGGCTCACCCGTGAGAAGGAGAACTGGGGGGTGGAGAGTAAGCAACTCCATATCGTACTCCTGAGAGCCAGGGCATTTCTTTTCTGCAGTGAGTTATTCAGATGTGACCAGGAAGTGTAATAAAAGCACAGTAAGGTGTGAGCTTAAGACACTGACGCAGCTGTCACTCCCCTCCCTGAAATTCCTCTCTTATGTTACAACAAGGGAGTTGGAAAATAAAATTTGTGAAGATGGCTTGAAGAATAGAGCTGGGTCCCCCACAGGAGTAGCTCTGTCAGTAGGAATTACTGTGGGGTCTGCAGTATTTGAGGACAGAGATGGGCATCTCAACTTTGGACTCTGGCTTGGATCTGGAAAAATATTAACAATTCTGGAAGCGTCTGAACGCTGCAAACTCTGTCCCAGGAAAGAAGCTATATCTGGATATCAGGAACCCAGGGAAGTATCTTGACCTGCAAAGCCCAAGCTTATCTTTTTGTTAGAACTGGACTTTGAGCATACAGCTCCCTAAGAATTGTAGAGTTTCCTTCTACAGTTTTAGTTCGAGTGCTCATCAAAAACTCTTCAGGCGAGTGCTAACGATCTCTTTGAAAAGAGGAAGAGAAATATGACAAAATGCATTTCAACTTCCACAAAAAACTACCTAAAGAGGATGAAGAGTAAAAAGGAAGTAGTAGGTGGGTTGAGTGGCAGATCAGTTGGAGCTCAAGAATTTTAGCTAAATGTATACATATCACTGATTCATTTCATTGTGTAGCAGAAACTAATACAACATTGTGAAGCAATTATATTCTAATAGAAAAAGTAAGATGACTTCAAAAAACTGCTAGGTACATTATATCAATCAGAAATACATTTGATTTAAGCTGCTTGTGGATTACAGCATTGGACCTAAGCACCGTCACATCGTTTATGACTTACTATGTAGCCAGGAAAGTCGACTGGGATCCTCAGGAGGGAGTAAGATGAGGGAATGGGAGGGTTTTTGAAGCTGTGAGCTTCAAAGACCAATTTAAGCAGGTCAGATGCAGGCAAGAGAGGGGGTCTGAACAGTGAGAGGGCAACATGGAACATCAGGATGGATATGAAGCAACTGAGAAGGAGCAGAGATTGAAAAGAGCCGTGATGGAGAGGTGAGAGGCCATGAGGAAAGACAGCAGGGACCACATTCTAAACAGTGTGCTGCTGCTAAGTCGCTTCAGTCGTGTCCGACTCTGTGCGACCCCAGAGATGGCAGCCCACCAGGCTCCCCCGTCCCTGGGATTCTCCAGGCAAGAACACTGGAGTGGGTTGACATTTCCTTCTCCAATGCATGAAAGCGAAAGGTGAAAGTGAAGTCGCTCAGTCATGCCCGACTTAGCGACCTCATGGACTACAGCCTACTAGGCTCCTCCATCCATGGGATTTTCCAGGCAAGAGTACTGGAGTGGGGTGCCATTGCCTTCTCAAATGTGGTTCCTGTCCTTGTGTGTTCACAGCCAAGTAGGCAAGCAACAAACAATTTGTGTGCGAGGCTTTTTAGGTGAAGAGATTCACAAAAGCCCCTGGAACAAGGAGGAATAATAACCACAAACACCCACTGAACACTTTTATGCCAGACACAGTGCTCAGTGCTCTGTAATGTATTATCCCAAAGCCCTGTGATGGTCACTATCATTGTCTTCATTTTTACTGATAAAGAAACTGAGACTACCCAGCAGAGGAAGTGATTTGCCTAAGCTAGTAGGTAGTAGAGCAGATATTCTCTGAATTTAACATGATCTCAATAAATCCTGGGATAGTATAAATTGATGCTGCTGCTGCTGCTGCTCTGCCTTTCTTGAAAAATTTTTTTAGTGCCAAGGACTAGATTTTAAAGTTCATATTCAAATATTCTGAAAATTCTGAAAGAGAAGTACAAAGAGAAGGGAAGAGAACTGTTAAACATTAAAATTATAACAATTTAGATATTAGGATGTTGGTTCTATGAATAAATAAATTAGTGATACAGAACAGAGAGTAAGTCTAGAAATATCTGATACTTATGTGGTAAGAATGTAGTATATTATAAAGATGTACATTATATCTGATGGGCAATGGTTGTTTATTCTATAAAAAACAATAAGATAATTGGGTAGCCATTTGTTAACACACACACACACACACATACACACACACTGCATACAATCACAACCCTGCTTCATTTTGTGCATCAAATGCATTCAAGATTTAAATATATGACAACTGATGTCATAAAACTGCTACAGGAAAACATGGTAATATTTTAAAACAATTTACCACAGAAAGGCTTTTCTAAGCCTGGTAGAAATGTCTAAAGCTTCTCAAGGAAAGATTAATAAAATAGGCACACAAAAATGACTTTTTTGTCATGAAAACACTATAAACAAAGTTATAAGACAAACAGCAAGCTAGAAAATGTATTTGCAATGTAAGATGTAGATGAGGCATTACTCCTCTGTTCTTACATGGTAGTACAAGAGATCTATGTGTCTAAAATCGCCAGGGTTTTGATTTTGTTCTGTCTTACTTTTAAATATCTTATGAGTTTGCATTGTGTGTGTGTGTTTACAACACAGTATCACCGCACATTTTGTGTGTTGTGTATATACGACCAGGATCGAGACATAGAGCAGTTTCAGCACCACAGGGGACTTTCATGCTACTGTTTCATCCTCACATCTCCCTCCCTCTCGCCCCACTTTCCCCAACTCAGACCCCAGGTAATCACTAATCTGCTCTTCATTTCTATCACATTATCATTTGGTGAATGTCCCTTACATGGAATCATACTGTCGCCTTTTGGGTTTGGCTTCTTTCACTTACTCGGTTCTCCCGAGATTTGTTCATTCAGGTTGTTTGATGTAGCAACTGTTTGTTCCTTTTCACTCCTGAGTAGTGGTCCATGGTATAGATGTGCCATGGTTTTTAGGGTGAAAATCATTCACCTGTTGAAAGACATATGGGTTGTTTTCATTTTTGGCGATTACAAATAAAGCCATTACAAACAATTCATGTGCAGATTTTGTGTGAACATAAGCCTGACTGTCCAGGAGCACAATTGCTGGATTATATGGCAAAACATGTTTATTTTTATAAGAAACTGACAAACGTTTCCAAGGTGCCTGTATTATTTTACATGAACATATAATACATGTAAATATATAATGCATATATCAATAATTAAAAGATTAGCAGCCCCAAGGAATTAGCAAAGAACAAGAACAGGTAGTTCACAGAAAAATAAGAACAAATGGCTCTATAACATGAAGATACACTTAACTTTACTGATACTATGAAATATAAAAAATAAAATTATGATAGTATCAATTTTTCATGTACCCAATTTTCCAAGAACAAAAAGTTTGACAACATATTTTGTGTTTGAGGAAACAGATAGCTTCATACATTGTTGATGGGGATATAAGTTAATAAAGCCACCTGAAGAACAACTTAACAATATCTGTGGAAAATTTTAATGCCAATGCTCTTTGACTCAGCAATTCTAACTTTAGGGAACTTTTCAATAGATATAGTTATATATATGTGACATTTGTTAATTTACTTAATAAGTAATTTATGTGCTAGTGTTTTTTTGACTGCTTGGGATACACTATGCATAAAACAAAGATCCCTGCCTTAGTGGAAATTAGCAGGGAGGCCTGGCGTGCTGCAATTCATGATGTCGCAGAGTCGGACATGACTGAGCGACTGAACTGAACTGAACTGAAGGGGAGAAAGACAATCTATAATAGACAAAATAAATACATGGTAAAATATATAGAAAATGATAGGTTTTTTGGAAAAAGAGCAAGATAAAGGAGATTTGGTGTGCTGGAGGTGGGTATGGGTGGCAATTTTTTTTTTTCTTCCAGTTTTGTTGAGGTATAATTGACATTTAACACTGTGTAAGTTTTAGGTGTACCTGATTTAATCTATATGTATCATGAAGTGATTATCACAGTAAGTTTAGGGAATCCACATCATCTCAAATAGATACAAAAGAAATAGCAAGAAACTTCTTTTTTTCTTTGTGATGAAAACTCTTAGGATTTACTCCCTTAACAGCTTTCATATATATCATTGTTGTTCAGTCACTCAGTTGTGTCTGATTCTCTGTGAGGCCATGGACTGCAGCACATGAGGCTTTCCTGTCCTTCACCATCTCCCGGAGATTGCTCAGACTTAGGACCATTGAGTCGGTGATGCCATCCAACCATCTCATCCTCTGTAGTCCCCTTCTCCTCCTGCCTTCAAACTTTCCCAGCGTCAGGGTCTTTTCTAATGAGTCAGCTCTTCGCATCAGGTTGCCAAAGTATTGGAGCTTCAGCTTCAACATCAGTCCTTCCAATGAATATTAAGGATTGATTTCCTGTAGGATTGACTGGTTTGATCTCTTTGAGGTCCAAGGGACTCTCAAGAGTCTTTTCCAACACCATAGTTCAAAAGCATCAATTCTTTTGTGCTCAGCCCTCCTTATGGTCCAACTCACATCTGTACATGACTACTGGAAAACCATAGCTTTGACTAGGTGAATCTTTGTTGGCAAAGTAATCTCTCTGCTTCTTAATATGCTGTCTAGGTTTGTCATAGCTTTTCTTCCAAGGAACAAGCTTTTTTAATTTCATGGCTGCAGTCAGCATCTGCAGTGATTTTGGAGCACAAGAAAATAGTCTGTCACTGTTTCCATTGTGTATATCATAGAGAATCTCTCTCTCTCTCTCTCTCTCTCTCTCTCTCTCTATATATATATATATATATATATATCTCAGCATATAAGAATAGCAAGGAGAGATAAGAAAGCCTAAAAGCCTTCCTCAGTGATCAATCCAAAGAAACAGGAAAACAATAGAATGGGAAATACTAGAGATTTCTTCAAGAAAATTAGAGATACCAAGGGAACATTTCATGCAAAGATGGGCTCAATAAAGAACAGAAATGGTATGGACCTAACAGAAGCAGAAGATATTAAGAAGAGATGGCAAGAATACACAGAAGAACTACACAAAAAAGATCTTTCTGACCCAGATAATCATGATGGTATGATCACTCACCTAGAGCCAGACATCCTGGAATGTGAAGTCAAATGGGCCTTAGGAAGCATCACTACGAACAAAGCTAGTGGAGGTAATGGAATTCCAGTTGAGCTTTTTCAAATCCTAAAAGATGATTCTGTGAAAGTGCTGCACTTAATATGCCAGCAAATTTGGAAAACTTAGCAGTGGGCACAGACTGGAAAAGGTCAGTTTTTACTCCAATCCCAAAGAAAGGCCATGCCAAAGAATGTTCAGACTACTGCACAATTGCACTCATGTCATACACTAGCAAAGTAATACTCAAAATTCTCCAAGCCAGGCTTCAGCAGTATGTGAACTGTGAACTTCCAGATGTTCAAACTGGATTTAGAAAAGGCAGAGGAATCAGAGATCAAATTGCCAACATCCGTTGGATCATTGAAAAAGCAAGAGTGTTCCAGAAAAAACATCTACTTCTGCTTTATTGACTATGCCAAAGCCTTTGACTGTGTGGACCACAACAAACTGTGGAAAATTCTGAAAGAGATGGGAATATTGGACCACCTGACCTTCTTCTTGAGAAATTTGTATGCAGGTCAGGAAGCAACAGTTAGAACTGGACAGGAACAACAGACTGGTTCCAAATTAGGAAAAGGGTATGTCAAGGTTGTATATTGTCATCCTGCTTATTTAACTTCTGTGCAGAGTACATCATGAGAAATGCTGGGCTGGATGAAGCACAAGCTGGAATCAAGATTGCCAGGAGAAATATCAATAACCTCAGATATGCAGATGACACCACCCTTATGGCAGAAAGTGAAGAAGAACTAAAGAGCCTCTTGATGAAAATGAAAGTGGAGAGTGAAAAAATTGGTTTAAAATTCAACATTCAGAAAACTAAGATCATGGCATCTGGTCCTATCACTTCTTGGAAAATAGAAGGGGAAACAGTGACAGACTATCTTTTTGGGCTCCAGAATCACTGCAGATGGTGACTGCAGCCATGAAATTAAAAGATGCTTGCTTGTTTAAAGGAAAGTTATGACCAACCTAGATAGCATATTCAAAAGCAGAGACATTACTTTGCCAACAAAGTTCCGTCTAGTCAAAACTATGAGTTTTTCCAGTAGTCATGTATGGATGTGAGAGTTGGACTATAAAGAAAGCTGAGCACTGAAGAATTGATGCTTTTGATCTGTGGTGTTGGAGAAGACTCTTGAGAATCCCTTGGACCTCAAGGAGATCCAATGAATCCATCCTAAAGGAAAGCAGTCCTGAATATTCATTGGATGGACTGATGCTGGAGCTGAAGCTCTTAATACTTTGGCCACCTGATGCAGAGAACTGACTCATTGGAAAAGAGCCTGATGCTGGGAAAGATTGAGGCAGGAGGAAAAGGGGCCAACCAAGGATGAGATGGCTGGATGGCATCACTGACTCGATGGACATGAGTTTGAGTAAACTTCGGGAGTTGGTGATGGACAGGCAGGCCTGGCGTGCTGCCGTCCATGGGGTCACAAGGAGTCGGACACAACTGAGTGACTGAACTGAACTGATGTATTAGCCATATATCATCGAGCATGTATATATATCCATATATATATATCAAATAGTGTGTTAATTATATTTGTCATGTTGTACATTGATCCCTAGCACTTATTTATCTTATAACTGGAAGTTTGTGCCTTTTGGTTGCCTTCATCCAGTTGCCCTCCCACCAATACCTCCAAACACCTACCTTAGCTTCAGTGACGACCCTAAAGCCTTTGACTCTGTGGATCATAGCAAACTGATAACCACAAATCTAATGTCTTTTTATATGAGTTTGTTTATTTTTGAAGTATAATTGTCCTATGACATTGTGTTAGTTCCTGTTATGCAACGTAATAATTTGATATTTCTATATATTTCAAATTGCTCACTGCAAGTCTAATTGCAATGTTACCACACAAAGCTATTATATAGTTGTTGACTTTTTCCTCACACTGTACATTTCATACCCATGACTCATTTATTTTGCAACGGGATATTTGTGCCTCTTCATCTCTTTCACCTATTCCTTTCTTTCTCCTGACCTCCTCCCCTCTGACAGCCACCTGTTTTTTTTTCTCTTGAGCCTATTTCTGTTCTATTAAGTTTGTTCATTTGTTTTATATTCTTAGGTTCCACATATAAGTAAAATCACACAATATTTGTCTTTCTCTGTCTGACTTATTTCACTTAACATAATACCCCCTAGTCCAACAAATGGCAAGATTTCATTTTTTCCTATTGCTGAGTAAAAATTTCATTCTCTCTCTCTATATATATATGGGCAGCATATGTGTAAGTCTTTTGTATCCATTCAGCTGCTCTGTGTCTTTTGACTGGAGTGTTTAGTTCATTTACATTTAAAGTGATTATTGATAGACGTGTACTATTATCAATTTTTAAGTTGTTTTGGGGTTCTTTTGTGTAGTTCTTTTTTGTTTCTTCTTTCAGTGTCTTCCCTTGTGATTTGATGACTATCTTTAGTGCTATGTTTGGATTCATTTCTCTTTTTTTGTGTGTGTATTTATTATAGGTTTTTGGTCTGTGGTTACCATGGGGTTTATATATAGCAATCTATATATATGTGATCATTTTAACTTGCTGATCTCTTAAGTTCAAATGCATTTTAACAACTCTATTTTTCACTCCCCTCCTCACATTTTTACTGTTCTGGACATCATATTTTACATCTTTTTGTTCTGTGTCTCTCTTAACTACCTACTGTGGATATAGATGATTTTATTCCTTTTGCCTTTCAACCTTCCTACTAGCTTTATATGCGGTTCTTTCACTACCTTTACTGTGTGTTTGTCTTTACCAGTGAAATTTTTCCTTTTATAATATTCATGTTTCCAGTTGTGTCCTTTTCTTTTTCACTTAGAAGTCCCTTTAACATTTCTTGTAAAACCGGTTTGGTGGTGCTGAACTCTTTCAGCTTTTAATTGTCTGTAAAACTTTTGTTCTCTCCATTAAATCTGAGTGAAAGCCTTGCTGGGAAGAGTATTCTTGGTTGTAGGTTTTTCTTTTTCATTACTTTATTTATTTATTTTAAATTAACTTTTTTTGGAGTATAGTTGACTTACAGTGTTGTGTTAATTTCTGCTGTACAGCCCAGTGAATCTGTTATACATACACATATATCCGTTCTTTTTTAGATTCTATTCCCGTATAGGTTGTTACAGAGTATCGAGATCCCTATGCTATACAGTAGGTTCTTATTACTTATCTATTTTACTATAGTAGTGTGTGTATGTTAGTCCCACTCTTCCCTTTCATCACTTTAAATGTATTGTGCCATTCCTTCTGGCCTTCAGAGTGTCTGCTGAAAAATCAGCTGATAGACTTATAGGAGTCCCCTTGTATGTAACTTGTTGATATCTGTTTCCTTTTCAAGGTTAAAGAAGTTTTCAGCTATTATGTTCTCCAATATGTTCTCTCCCTCTTTCTCTCTCTCTCTTCTCCTTCTGGGACCCCCTAAAACGAGAATGTTATTATGCTTTATGTTGTCTCAGAAGTTCTTAAATGGTTCTCATTTCTTTTTATTCTTTTTTATGTTCAGCTTCAGTAATTTCCACTACTCAGTCTTCCAGCTTGCTGATTTGTTTCTCTTTATCACCTAATCTACTGTTGATCCCTTCTAGTTTATTTTTTATTTCAGTATTGTATTCTTCTCCTCTGTTTTGTTCTGTATATTTTTTGCTTGTTAAATTCTGACTTCCTACTCTGTTCGTTTATTCCTCTCCTCGGTTCTTAAACATATTTACATTCATTATCTAGAACTCCGATAGATTGCCTATCTATCTCCACTTCTCTTAGTTCTTCTGTTTGGAACATATTCCTTTGTCCTCTCATTTGGCCTAATTTGCTATTTCTATTTCTGTGTATTTGGGAAGTTAGTTATGTTTCCTGACCTTGGAGAAGTGGCCTTCTGTGTCCCAGCGGTGGACCCCTCTCATCACCAGAGCTATATGTCATAGGGGTGCACTCCGTGTAGGCTACACGGGTCCTTCTGTTGTAGCAGGCTGCCTACTGTGGGCAGTCTGGCAGGTGTGGATGACACTCCACTTGGTTGGTTGCCAGGCCCTGCCTTGTATGGAGGCTGCCTGCAGCTGGTTGATGGGGCTGGGTCCTGGGGAGGCTGAAGGTCTTTGCTGCTAGTCTTGTGGTTTCTTTCCATCAATAGTTTCTCTGTAACCCGCTGTAATTGTGGTGTGCCCACGGGAGGAGGTAAAGTCTGAGTCTTCCTATTCTGCATTATCGGCCACTCAGGTTGCAATTTCAAATGTATGGTTTGGGTTGGCTTCATTGAGGTGACTTGTGAGCAACAACTTGAAGAAGATCCAGCAGAGATATTTAGTGATTACAGAATATTGTGCTTCTCTATGTTTCCCAGCTCCCTGCAATTAGGCAGTGCCCTTGGACTAACTTTGATCAATGGACTGTATTTGGGAATGATTTGGGCAGAAATACTTGAGAGCTGGTAAATGATGCCCTCTTTCCTTCCCTGCTGTGGCATCTGCAGAAGCCTCAAATGACGATAGCAGAGCCCTAAGATGGAAGCAGCCCCAATTCTTTGGCTACCACTTGAAAGAATACCATCTTTATGAACAGTCTACATAGGAATTTTATGTGTTTAAACCACTGAGATTTTGACGTTTGTTTGTAATTGCAGTCTAGCCAACCTCACGAATTCAGGAGGTGAGGGAGTTAGCCATGTGTATATCACAGGGAAGGGCATTTTAGGAAGATGGGAACAGCCAGAGTCAAGGCCTCAAGGCAGGAGAATGCCTGGATGGTCTAGTGATTTACACACAAGTTTATGAAGCATTGTTTCAAAAGCAGAAGATTGGAAAGAAACTAAATGTTGTTTGCTAGGGGATTTTGAAGAAATTATGGCACATCCATTCAAGGAAAGACTAGACAGCTAATATTATAATGCAGCTTTGTAATTAATTAACAATATAACATCATAATTTGTAACTAATATTAAAAATAAGTAGATGGCCCTTTATGCAGTGATCTCCAAGCTATGTAATTAAGTAAAAAATGTAAGACTAGAATGATGTAAATAACATATTATAGTTTAAAACAAATGACCTATTTATTAAAAAATATGGGTGTACACATCTATGTGTAATTGTTTTAGAGCAAGGTTTTGAATGTTAGAAACTCACCTCCTTGGAAATAATAAGATGTGTCACACAACAAGGAGTGGAAGAGGGTCAAGATTCTCAGCTGGGGACGACTTTGCCTCTCCAAGATCTGGAGACATTTTTGGTTATTGTGACTGGAAAGGAGATGCTACTGCATTTAATGGGTATGAGCTAGGAATGTTGCTAACATCTTACAATGCACAAGGACATCTCCCATAACAAAGAATTATCTACCCCCCAAAATCTATGGTGCTGAGGTTGTGAAACCTTGGTTTAGTGGGCTTTGAGTAAAAGATTTCAAATGGGCTACTCTGAAATGGTGAAATATACTAGTGTGTATTCAGTTCAGATCAGTCACTCAGTCGTGTCCAACTCTTTCGACCCCATGAATTGCAACACGCCAGGCCTCCCTGTCCATCACCAACTCTCGGAATTCACTCAAACTCACATCCATTGAGTCGGTGACGCCAGCCAGCCATCTCATCCTCTGTCGTCCCCTTCTCCTTCTGCCCCCAATCCCTCCCAGCATCAGAGTCTTTTCCAATGAGTCAACTCTTCCCATGAGGTGGCCAAAGTACCAGAGTTTCAGCTTTACATCATTCCTTCCAAAGAACACCTAGGACTGATCTCTTTTAGAATGGACTGGTTGGATCTCCTTGCAGTCCAAGGGACTCTCAAGAGTCTTCTCCAACACCACAGTTCAAAAGCATCAATTCTTCGGTGCTCAGCTTTCTTCACAGTCCAACTCTCACATCCATACATGACCACTGGAAAAACCATAGCCTTGACTAGATGGACATTTGTTGGCAAAGTAATGTCTCTGCTTTTGAATATGCTATCTAGGTTGGTCATATTTTCCTTCCAAGGAGTAAGCGGCTTTTAATTTCATGGCTGCAATCACCATCTGCAGTGATTGTGGAGCCCCCAAAAATAAAGTCTGACACTGGTTCCCCTATTTCCCCATCTATTTCCCATGAAGTGATGGGACCGGATGCCATGATCTTCGTTTTCTGAATGTTGAGCTTTAAGCCAACTTTTTCACCCTCCTCTTTCACTTTCATCAAGAGGCCTTTTAGTTCCTCTTCACTTTCTGCCATAAGGGTGGTGTCATCTGCATATCTGAGGTGATTGATATTTCTCCCGGCAATCTTGATTCCAGCTTGTGCTTCTTCCAGTCCAGCATTTCTCATGATGTACTCTGCATATAAGTTAAATAAGCAGGGTGACAATATACAGCCTTGGCATACTCCTTTTCCTATTTGGAACCAGTCATTCCATGTCCAGTTCTAACTGTTGCTTCCTGACCTGCATACAAATTTCTCAGGAGGCAGATCAGGTGGTCTGGTATTCCCATCTCTTTCAGAATTTTCCACATTTTGTTGTGATCCACATAGTCAAAGGCTTTGGCATAGTCAATAAAGCAGAATTAGATGTTTTTCTGGAACTCTCTCGCTTCTTTGATGATCTGGCCGATGTTGGCAATTTGATCTCTGGTTCTTCTGCCTTTTCTAAAACGAGCTTGAACATCTGGAAGTTCACAGTTCACGTATTGCTGAAGCCTGGCTTGGAGAATTTTGAGCAGTACTTTACTAGCATGTGAGATGAGTACAATTGTGTGGTAGTTTGAGCATTCATTGACATTGCCTTTCTTTGGGATTGGAATGAAGACTGATCTTTTCCAGTCCTGTGGTTACTGCTGGGTGCTGGCATATTGAGTACAACACTCTCACAGCATCATCTTTCAGGATTTGAAATAGCTCAACTGGAATTCCATCACCTCCACTAGCTTTGTTCGTAGTGATGGTTCCTAAGGCCCACTTGACTTCACATTCCAGGATATCTGGCTCTAGGTGAGGGATCACACCATTATGATTATCTAGGTCGTGAAGTTCTTTTTTTGTACAGTTCTTCTGTGTATTCTTGCCACCTCTTCTTAATATCTTCTGTTTCTGTTAGGTCCATACGATTTCTGTCCTTTATTGAGCCCATCTTTGCATGAAATGTTCCCTTGGTATCTCTAATTTTCTTGAAGAGCTCTCTAGTTTTTCCCATTCCTTTGTTTTCCTCTATTTCTTTGCATTGTTTGCTGAGGAAGGCTTTCTTATCTCTCCTTTCTATTCTTTGCAACTCTGCATTCAGATGCTTCTATCTTCCCTTTTCTCCTTTGCTTTTCACCTCTCTTCTTTTCACAGCTATTTATACGGCCTCTCCAGAAGCCATTTTGTTTTTCTGCATTTCTTTTCCATGAGGATGGTCCTGATCCCTGTCTAGTGTGTATTACCAGTACTTTAAAGTGTCTGTTTTTATATGCAGCATATTAGCTAAGTTCTTCACAGGCCCAGCTGCTGGACAAAGAACAATTCAACAAGAAATTCTCATTTGTTTCGCTTATGATATCACACATGTTACCAGTCCAGGTTTGATGCAGGATGTAGGATGATAGGGACTGATGCACGGGGATAATCCAGAGAGAGGGTGTGGGGCGGGAGGGTGGAGGAGGGGGTCGGGATTGGGAGTTCATGTACACTCATGGCTAATTCATGTCAATGTGTAACAAAACGAATACAGTATTGTAAAGCAAAACAAACTAAAAAATAAAAATTAATTAAAAAAAAAAAAAAAGAAAGAAATTCTCATTTGTTTCTTTTAACCAAATCATTTTTTTTTCTTTTTGCTGATTGGAAGGGGAAAAAGTGCGTTTCTATTTTCTACCAAAAGCTCCATCTGTATTTGAGTGTACTCTTTTGGTTATAACAAATAATGTGCTTCAACAAATGGAAAAAGTGTCGTAAATGACAACAGATGTAGCTTAGTGCTGACTTTAGGTGGTGGCAAGGCCTCCTATAGGACAAGTGATGCTGCGTCCTTCCCACTCAGAACCATCAAACACAGGAGTTACAAATTAGAAAGTAATGGCCATTGCTCTGCTTGTTATGATCAACCAGAAAAACAGGCTTTGGCTTATTGACTCTATTATTGAGCCCTAATTAGCTGTGGTATTTGGACATTCTGAGGCCTATGGTAAGATAAATAATATTTATGGTTTCTTCAATGTATCAAATCATTGTTTATGAAATGTAGGATAAAATACTCGCCTTTCTCAGAGTTTAGACCACAGAGTGACCAAGAACTCATTCTGGGGTTGTGATTGAAGCACTGGAGCCCAGCGTGGGTAATCTTCACGTAGACACTCCAACCACACATGTCAGAGTGCTCAGCAGCGTCTCTGGCCCACTAGACTCCTCGACGGGTCCTTAACCAATGCCCTTAACATCGCCACGTGAGCTTTGGGTGGAATTGAGGAAGGGTAGCATTAAATACACTGAGTAATCTGAAAATGAAGGGTAGGGGAATTAAAAACAAGTTCAGCTGGGTTCAAAAAAATTTCTGAGAATGTCAGCATTTTCCATTTGGGGGATAAAAGATGCCTTTAAAAACTTTTCTGTAGGAGAACTTGCTAAACTCTCATTAGTGCATATATTGATATGAACTGAAATAGGGTAGAGAAAAAAGTAAACAAAAAAGCAAAGTCTCAAAGACCTCAAATTAAATACCAGGATAACTGCACAAAGACAAATAGATCTCAGTTTCCTTATCCATAAAACAGAGAGAAAAAAATAGAATATTCTTGGAACCAGATGAGTTTCAGAGTTCAGTATATTTAATATTCTGTAAAAGTAATAAGATAAACGTGCATGCATGCTCAGTCGCTCAGTTGTGTCTGACTCTTTGCGATGCTATGGACTGTGGTCCACCAGGCTCCTCTGTCCATGGGATTTTCCAGACAAGAATATTGGAATGGGTTGTCATTTCTTCCTCCAGGGGATCTTCTCTACCTAGGATCCAACTTGCGTCTCCTGCGTCTCCTGCATTGGCAGGTGGATTCTTTACCACTGCACTACCTCGGAAGCCCAAAGTAAACATACCATTTGCTATATGGAACCCTGAGAGGGTCTGGGGAACTATTCCTTAATGAAATGCCTTAATATTTCTGTAATGAAATGTGTACCAAATGGGTTGAAGACTATAAGCTGCCTCACATTAGGTTATGTCAGTTTTTGCTGCTGAGTCAGTTTGCTCTAGACTTAGAAAACACTTTGAGTGTTCAGAACTTTTAAATTTATGAACTACAAATGAAGTATAATAAAAACAAAAGGCTGTAATGGGCAGACTGTGTATAAACTGTGTATAGTGCTAGGGTACAGTAAGAATGCAGTAACAGTGGCTATTCATATTATTAGATTGAGTCATGTGAAATTTTGTTTTCATAGGTAAAAGACAATCAGATACTTTAATTATTATATTATGTCACCGTGAAGTCTTTGAGTTGATATTGATTTGACTCTATTACTATTTCATTTCTTTTTTTCCCTTCCTTTCTGTATCTTTCCCTCCCCACAACTCCTCACTTCCACCTTCAAATCCTTGCACATAAAAAGTGATGTGAGTGGTCACCTTTGGTTGAGTTACTAAACAGGCTCTTTAAGCTTCATCTACTTATATAGGGGTAGAGGGCCTTTTCTTAAAGAAGATAAAAACCAAAACAAAAATAGTAAAGCAAGCAGCAGGCATTTTACTTGTCTTAGGTTTCCATGCCCTTCTTTCTCAGCACACCCTAAGTGTTCTAACCACAGTGATTCTGATGACCAGAGTTTCCAGAGAAACCTGGGACTGAGCTGAGTCAGAAGGATTTGAATTGGGTCAGCACAGAGTCCAGGCCAAAGTCATGGTGAGCTGGTGTGAAAAAACAAACAAACAAACAGACAAAACCAACCTAAAGCACAAAGCAGCCAGCTGCCAACCACTTGAATTGTACCAAAGTGACCTGCTGTTCATAAGTCTGTTTCTCTGCATTCCTTTCTAACTAGACCGGCCACTCAAATCACTCTCAGTCTTAAATAACATTTTGGACCATCAACGGGGGCAGAAGAGTCAGCAAACTCATGCATTGCATTACGTTATGTTTACAAGTTTATTTCCAAGGCTGATTGTTTACTTGTTTGATTAAGAATTTCTCCTGGTGGCTCATGGTTAAAAACATCCGCCTACACTGCAGGAGATGTGGGTTCAATCCCTGAGTTGGGAAGATCTCCTGGAGGAAGAAACGGCAATCCACTGCAGTATTCTTGCCTGGAAAATTCCATGGACAGAGGAGCCTGGCAGGCTACAGTCCATGGGATCCCAAAGAGTCAGACATGACTGAGCAACTGGCCACGCACACGAAGAGAACCTTAGTAATTGAAAGCTTCATTTTACTAATTTGTAAATACTCCTGATTTTATGGTAGGAATGAATCTAGGCTTGTCAAATATTTTCATGGTAATTCCTCTAATGAAGGTCTTAATTAACCAAGTAATTTATGATGACTATAAAGGCATCTTAATTAACTGAATTATTTTTGGTGAGTAACCTCACCCCTACAGCAATGTGGGATCTTCCAACTGCTTTGGCTAGACTGGCATGTGCCCCTCCCTGGGCTCCTCAAGATAGTCCTGGACCTGTTTCCTGTGACTTCCACTGGTTGTAAGCCTCCTCATTATCCAGTACATTCTCATAAGAAATTCCATCCTAATTTGAAGTAAACTGACCACTTTGCACCTTTCATCTTAAAAAAGTCTGATGAGCTCTCTGGTTTATTCCAAAGGCTACTTTTTTCCTATAAAAAATAATTTTATTTCTCCCAGCAAAATTGATGCATAGAAAAATTAAAAACTCAATTAAACACAAAGCAGAAAATAAAAATTACCAGTAATCCCCCCACTTGGATAATTACTATTAAATTTTGATGTATATCTATGTAGCATTCTCTCTTTTTGCAAAAGTGGGAGTACCGTGTTATGCAATTTTTTGAGTTATTTTTGCTTAATTATTGTAAATACCTTTCCCATTTTATCTCAACAAATTTAATGATTAAACTATGTTTCTATTGTGTGTATAATTAGTCACCAGTGTTGGACATTTTGGTTGCTTACGTTTTTCACCACTATAAGTACTTCTGTGATAAATAACCTTGTAGCTAAATTTTTGCACACATGTGTGATTATCTCTCAGGTAAAGTTTTAGAACTGGAGTTATTGGATCAAAGTGTAAGCACCGTTTTGAGGAGTTTGATTCTTAGGGACAAATTACCTTCTAGAAAATTTGTGCGAATTTACACATCAATCCAACAGTCTCTGACAGTCAGTCTCTCTTTTCTGTGGCTTCTCTCTGGGGATTTTTCACTGCTTCTGCCTCAAAATTGCTTGTCCTAAGGTTGTCAGTGCTGGCTCTGGCCATATTGTCTCAGAATACTACCTTAATCTCCCTTTCTTTTTCTGCCATCAGATCTCTCTCGACTGAATTGCCTATTGAGCAGTAGAGGGGAAGAAAAGTGAACCCGATGTGTTTTTTGTTTATTTGTTTGCATCCTGTCCAGCCGATGGGAGGCAGCAGTAGCAGCAAATTAAACTCAAGCCTTGCAAGATTTGCTTTCCACTAGGAAATGAAAGACCCATGAAGTTCAAGGAGCCCATTCGCGGCAAGAAAATTAAGAGCATAAACCCAAAGAATGCCCACAACTTGCTGCTTGGTATTACACGGATGCTTATGGTTCATATAATCTCTCATTGCTCAAGTGTGTTTAAAGACAATAACAACTCTGTTTATATTCCTAATATAGTCACCAGGGAAGCCCCGGGATATACTAGCTAGAGCCAACCACCTGTGGCCCTCGTCAACAATCAAAGATGGTTGTGATAAATACTCCGTGAGACAATAACAGAGGAGGGAATAGAAACATCAGTACTGCTTTTTATTCTGTAACTTTTCATCTTAAGTGTTTTGGGGGAACAGGGACTGAGACTCCTGTTTATGGGCTGTGAGACTATTTCTGTGCTCTTGGTGATCAAAAGGGCATTTGGGAAATTTTGCTGTTTGTTGGCAAGTCTTACAGGCAAAGGCAAAGGCAGGCTGAAGGGATAGTTATTTTTCCTGCCTGTTTGTCTCTATTGTAGGAACTTAAGAAAACTTTGAGAAGTTTGAGGCTACCTATTAAAATGTGTATATTGGCTTTTATGTATTACCTTTTTTAGCTATGTATGTTCTCCCTGACTAACTCGGTCCATGCCGTTGAGAATAAACTGCATTTTTCATACATTTATTTATTCACTCACTCTTTCCTTGGGCAAAAGACTTGAGGAAAAAAAGGGTTGGAGAGAGTGCTCTTTGATTAAGTAAAAAGACATGGGTCCTACTCTTACATGTGATAGAAAGATCAGAACCTCACCCAGTATTCCCAAGAGGATTTTTGTGAGGATGGAAGCATGGGGACTCATACTGCAACCATTCTTTCTGTCACTTAGCTCCATGGTCTCTCCTGCTTCATGAGGAGCATTCTTATGTTTGCATGGCCTTCCTCCATACTGCATATCACCTCTTTCCCTTTATTTGCCTCAAACACAGTTAATATAAGATTGTGGCATGAAGTAGATTTTTCTGAGGATTTGAGAGGGGGCTAATGCAGTGGAGTTTGCTGAACTGCATGGTCTGGGGGAAGACTCCCCATAAGACTGTCCTCACTTCTGACACTAACTACAAGTTCAGGGGATTCCCCAAGATACCCTCAGATTGGATAATTTTCTAGAAGGAATCACAGTGTTACTGAGCCAAACATGAGTCCACTCACCCGTGTACAGAAAGCCTATTGACTTTCAGTGTCAGTCTATTGACACTAACATTGGTGATAAAGGAAAATGCAGCTTTACATTGTAAGGCACCATACAAGGAGAACAGGTGGCTCACACTCAAAACCCCTGAACTCCTTGAAGGGTTTTAGCAAACCATTTGTAAAGGCCAGGTAAGGGAGGGGAGATTACAGGTATGTAATCAGATTGTGTAAAATTCTCTAGTTAGTTGATGGTGAGGTAACAGGGCTATGTCCAGCAGTTAACATCAATCCTTAGGCTCAGGAGGTCTGGGGACTGTGTGCTTATTGACTGTCATTAAGTAGTTAGCACAATCCATTTGGTGGGGGTTTTTCACATCTATAAGACAACTCAGGAAATGTGTATTGGATACTATTATCTAGGTACTTTAAAGAGGAGCTATGGCAGAGGATACAGGGCAGAGTTA
Source organism: Aepyceros melampus (assembly GCA_006408695.1). NCBI lineage: Eukaryota > Metazoa > Chordata > Mammalia > Artiodactyla > Bovidae > Aepyceros > Aepyceros melampus. The sequence continues at coordinate 113,541 of SJXQ01010041.1, forward strand.
TGTTCCAGGACCCCATAGGGTCCTGCTTGGTTACAATAGAACTTATTGAAAAGAGAGAGATACATGTTAATATCATCCAAGGGAAGAGACATATAGGGAAGAGTCCAGGAGTGGCCCCAAAATCACGCTTCCAGTTGCCTTTTCTCTGTTGATTTCATAATGCTGTTACCTGCTCTTGACACAGTGTGTGACATATGCAGAATATTGCCCACTGAGGAAGTCCGCGGAAGCCTTTGGGTCCAGACTTTTTATAGGCACTATTCACACACTTGGAGAAGGCAATGGCACCCCACTCCAGTACTCCTACCTGGAAAACCCCTGGATGGAGGAGCCTGGAAGGCTGCAGTCCATGGGGTCGCTGAGGGTCAGACATGACTGAGTGACTTCACTTTCACTTTTCACTTTCATGCCTTGGAGAAGGAAATGGCAGTACTCTTGAAAAGAGTACTCCAGTACTCTTGCCTGGAGAATCCCAGGGACGGGGGAGCCTGGTGGGCTGAGGCCTATGGGGTCTCACAGAGTCGGACACAACTGAAGTGACTTAGCAACAGCAGCATTCACACACTGCTTGTGTGACTGACATTTAGTCTCCAGACTTTCAGGCTCTTAGAGTTTCAGGCTAATAACTATAGTCTCCAGTTTCTTTGGACCTGGGAATTTATACATTTCTCAAAGTTTCCATTATAAATCACATTGTTAAACCATTCAGTGACCAAAGTCCCCTGAGTGGGAAAATACCCCACAAAGGTCTTCCTATCAGGTAAAATATTCCAGGGACCTACAGAGTAGGTAGGACCTACAGAGAGTAGGTAGGACCTACAGACCTGCCTCCTAATAGCCAAGGGACAAGAGCAAGATCTCTCCTTGAGTTAGGATAATTCATTACTACACAATTATATTAATTAGACATTTCTGGAAACGTATTGGTTAATCTTAAATCTCATTAACTGGGGCCACACTCCCTTATTTTTTCCTCTCTTTTTTGTTTTATTCTTTTTTTAAAAAATTATGGTTGATTTACAATGTTGTGTCAATCTCCGAGGTACAACAAAGTGACTCAGTTATACACATACAGACATTCTCTTTTATATTATTTCCCACTATGGTTTGTCACAGGATATTATGTTTAGTTCCCTGTGCTCCACATTGTTATTGTTTAGTCACTAAGTCATGTCCAGTTCTTTGCAACCCCATGGACTGTAGCCCACCAGGCTCCTCTTTCCATGGGATTTCCCAGGCAAGAATCCTAGAGTGAATTGCATTTCCTTCTCCAGGGGACCTTCTTGACCCAGGGGTCGGCCCTTGCTATACCTTGTTGTTTATCCATTGTAAATGTAATGGCTTGTGTCTGCCAACTCTAAACTCCAAGTCCATAGCTCTCCCTCCTTCGGACGCCTCACACAGCCACAAGGCTGTTCTCTACATCTGTGAGTCTGTTTCTGTTCTGTAGATAGGTTCATTGGTGTGATATTTTAGATTCCACATATAAGTGATATCATATTTGTTTTTCTCTGACTGACTTCACTTAGTATGATAATTTCTAGTTGCATCCATTGTACTGCAAATGGCATTATTTTATTCTTTCTCAAGAAAATTAGAGATACCAAGGGAACATTTCATGCAAAGATGGGCACAATAAAGGACAGAAATGGTATGGACCTAACAGAAGCAGAAGAGAATAAGAAGAGGTGGCAAGAATACACAGAAGAACTGTACAGAAAAGATCTTCACGACCCAGATAACCGTGATGGTGTGATCACTCACCTAAAGCCAGACATCCTGGAATGTGAAGTCAAGTAGGCCTTAGGAAGCATCACTATAAACAAAGCCAGTGGAAGTGATGGAATTCCAGTTGAGCTTTTTCAAATCCTAAAAGATGATTCTGTGAAAGTGCTGCACTCAATATGCCAGCAAATTTGGAAAACTCAACAGTGGCCACAGGACTGGAAAAGGTCAGTTTTCATTCCAATCCCAAAGAAAGGCAATGCCAAAGAATGCTCAAACTACCGCACAATTGTACTCGTGTCACACACTAGCAAAGTAATGTTCAAAATTCTCCAAACCAGGCTTCAGCAATCTGTGAACCATGAACTTCCAGATGTTCAAGCTGGATTTAGAAAAGGCAGAGGAACCAGAGATCAAATTGCCAATATCTACTGGATCATGGAAAAAACAAGAGAAAAACATCTACTTCTGCTTTATTGACTACACCAAAGCCTTTGACTGTGTGGATCACAGTAAACTGTGGAAAATTCTGAAAGAGATGGGAATACCAGACCACTGACCTGCCTCCTGAGAAATTTGTATGCAGGTTAGGAAGCTACAATTAGAACTGGACATGGAACAACAGACTGGTTCGAAATTGGGAAAGGAGTACATCAAGGCTGTATATTGTCACCGTGCTTATTTAACTTCTATGCAGAGTACATCATGAGAAATGCTGGGCTGGATGAAGCACAAGCTGGAATCAAGATTGCCAGGAGAAATATCAATAACCTCAGATATGCAGATGAATTGACTGTGTGGATCACAGTAAACTGTGGAAAATTCTGAAAGAGATGGGAATACCAGACCACCTGACCTGCCTCCTGAGAAATTTGTATGCAGGTTAGGAAGCTACAATTAGAACTGGACATGGAACAACAGACTGGTTCGAAATTGGGAAAGGAGTACATCAAGGCTGTATATTGTCACCGTGCTTATTTAACTTCTATGCAGAGTACATCATGAGAAATGCTGGGCTGGATGAAGCACAAGCTGGAATCAAGATTGCCAGGAGAAATATCAATAACCTCAGATATGCAGATGATACCATGGCAGAAAGCGAAGAAGAACTAAAAAGCCTCTTGATGAAAGTGAAAGAGGAGAGTGAAAAAGTTGGCTTAGAACTCAAACATTCAGAAAGCTAAGATTATGGCATCTGGTCCCATCACTTCATGACAAATAGATGAGGAAACAGTGGAAACAGTGACCGACTTTGTCTTTTTGGGGGCTCCAAAATCACTGCAGATGGTGACTGCAGCCATGAAATTTAAAGATGCTTGTTCCTTGGAAGAAAAGCTGTGATCAACCTAAACAGCATATAAAAGGTAGAGACATTTCTCTGCCAATAAAGGTCTGTCTAGTCAAAGCTGCGGTTTTTCTAGTATTCATGTATGGATGTGAGAGTTGGACTATAAAGAAAGCTGAGCACAGAAGAATTCATGCTTTTGAACTGTGGTGCTGGAGAAGACTCTTGAGAGTCCCTTGGCCTGCAAGGTGATCCAACCAGTCCAACCTGAAGGAGATGAGTCCTGAATATTGATTGGAAGGACTGATGCTGGAGCTGAAACTAATACTCTGGCCACCTCATGCGAAGAACTGATTGATTGGAAAAGACCTTGATGCTGGGAAAGATTGAAGGCGGGAAGAGAAGGGGTCGACAGAGGATGAGATGGTTGGATAGCATCATGGACTCAATGGACATGAATTTGAGTAAACTCTGGGAGTTGGTGATGGACAGGGAAGCCTGGCATGCTGCAGTCCATGGGGTCGCAAAGAGTTGGACATGACTGAGTGACTGAACTGAACTGACTGATGACTAATATTCCATTGTATATAAATGCTGTATCTTCTTGTCCATTCATCTGTCAATGGACATGTAGGTTTTTTCCATGTCTTGGTTATTGTGAACAGTGCTGCTGTGAACATAGGGTGCATGTATCTTTTGGAATTATAGTTTTGTGTGTATATTCTCAGGAGTGGGATTGCTGGATCCTATGTTATTTCTATTTTTAGTTTGCTGAGAAATCTCCATACTGTTTTCCATAGTAGCTGTACCAACTTACATTCCCACCAGCAATGTAGGAGGATTTCCTTTTCTCCATACTCATTCCAGCATTTATTGTTGGTAGACTTTTTGATGATGACCATGCTGATTGGTATGAGGCTATACCTCACTGTAATTGTGATTTGCAGTTCTCTAATAGTGAATGAAGTTATGACCAACCTAGATAGTATATTCAAAAGCAGAGACATTACTTTGCCGACTAAGGTCCGTCTAGTCAAGGCTATGCTTTTTCCTGTGGTCATGTATGGATGTGAGAGTTGGACTGTGAAGAAGGCTGAGCGCAGAAGAATTGATGCTTTTGAACTGCGGTGTTGGAGAAGACTCTTGAGAGTCCCTTGGACTGCAAGGAGATCCAACCAGTCCATTCTGAAGGAGATCAACCCTGGGATTTCTTTGGAAGGAATGATGCTAAAACTGAAGCTCCAGTACTTTGGGCACCTTATGCGAAGAGTTGACTCATTGGAAAAGACCCTGATGCTGGGAGGGATTGGGGGCAGGAGGAGAAAGGGACGACCGAGGATGAGATGGCTGGATGGCATCACAGACTCAATGGACGTGAGTCTGAGTGAACTCCGGGAGTTGGTGATGGACAGGGAGGCCTGGCATGAGAGTCCCTTGGACTGCAAGGAGATCCAACCAGTCCATTCTGAAGGAGATCAACCCTGGGATTTCTTTGGAAGGAATGATGCTAAAACTGAAGCTCCAGTACTTTGGGCACCTTATGCGAAGAGTTGACTCATTGGAAAAGACCCTGATGCTGGGAGGGATTGGGGGCAGGAGGAGAAAGGGACGACAGAGGATGAGATGGCTGGATGGCATCACAGACTCAATGGACATGAGTCTGAGTGAACTCCGGGAGTTGGTGATGGACAGGGAGGCCTGGCGTACTGTGATTCATGGGGTCGCAAAAAGTCGGACACGACCGCGCGACTGAACTGAACTGAACTGAATAGTGAATGATGTTGAGCATCTTTTCATGTGCTTTCTGGCCGTCTGTATGTCTTCTTTGGGGAATATGTCTATCTAGATATTCTGCCCATTTTTTGATCGGATTGTTTTTTGATACTGAGCTTCATGAACTGTTTGTATATTTTTAAATTATAAAATTAATGCAAGAGTATATGTTTATTGTTAAAAAAAAACATTTTTGCCTCCTGCGAATCCTCCACTTAGAATTCTGGTTCTAATTATACTCCTTGTGTCATCCCCTTGAACATGCTCCCTTGTCCTTCTGGATCCCTCAAAGCAACTCTACTACTACCCGTAGCTAAAAGGATTGAAAGGAAAGATAGACTCCCCATCACAGAATGTTTGAAGTGGTTACTTACTAGACCTGTATATGCATATTAAAATTCTCTGAGTTGTTATAGCAGCTGTTGCAACTGAAAATAATTCAGCAACTAGCATCATTTTCTATGTAGTTTATGGGCTCAGGAACGGTCCAGAAGCACTGGTATTTGAGTTACCATTAGTCTGCCCAGCCCATCTCCACATGTCACAGGCTGGTAATTCAATCTACAGCTCCCTCGAAGTGAGTTTGCATTAAACACAGAAAGCTCTTTTTTTGTTTTGTTTTTTTTTTTCTCCCTTTTTTGCCGAACATTAAACGGACTTTTATGTGTGTCCTTTTTTCCCCTTGCAAAATCATGATTTGATTCAACAAAAATATTACACACCTTCCTGAGGGTTTTGTATCCTTTTCCCACAGCCACACATTTTCTGCAGCTGCCTGCCCTCCATCACCAAAAGGCCTGAGTACCTAAGATGTGAGAGACTGGCTTTGAATACAGCTGGGCCTAAGAAAACACAGACAGTGGTGAGAAAAAATATCTTCCAGTGGCCTTTCCTTTCAAGGCTCACGAAGTCGGCTGCTTCTCAGTGCTCTTATCATTGCTGCGAAGTTTTGATTTTTCCAGTCTCCAGTGGTGGTTTTCCAGGCAAATGAGAGCTGAAGCTGAAAGAGCCTCCTGTGTTTGGAGAACTGAAGGAGACTGCCTCAGGATGGAAGCAGTCCCACCTGGCCCCTCCTGACCACCTTCCGGCAGCCAGGGCCAGGGATGTGTCTGATGATGGAGACATTTGTAGCCATTTCAGCAGCGGCAGCTGGCACTGTGTTCATTCCATCTGCTGATATGCAGATTGTGGTGGGTGGGGTGAAGGCGGGTGATGCCATTGACTCACCACCTTGCAACAGGTAGCTTGCTTTCCAGCTACTTTGCATGATATCCAGACTTCCTGGCAGAAAGGTTGATGGTTCACAGAGCCTGAGGCAGCACCTCTGAGTTCAGTAGCTTCCAGTTTTTAATGATACCCTAACCAATGGTTGAAATACCTAAGATAATAGTAGCCACAGTGATGTGCTATTTTGGGTCACTGAAAACTGAAATTCATTTTTTTTTCCTTTTTAGCTGAAGACAGACAATTTAGTAACTTTTATATCAGTAATGTGAGGAGTCTTGTCTATCTAATCAGCTAGTTAGTTGTACTACAAGGAAAGATTAAATCTCTGTCTTCAGAGTCACTGAGTTCTTATAACATTTTAAGTTAGAAATCCAATACTTTCTTCCCCAGAGATGTATAAACTTATTTGGTCCCAGTTCGGGGATGCCAGAAGTCATTGTGGTTTAGATGATACCTGTTTATGATTGATACAAATAAACAGTCACAAGTGTACAGAATCTTGAGTTGTGGGATCTTGCTGTCTGTCTGAAAGGCCGTTGCATAAATCAGAAATTTGTGCTTATCTGGGGCACCCAAGGGGAGGGAAGTAGGGGGTTTGATTAAGATGGAGAATTGAAGGGTTTAAGCCACATTGCACACTATACCTCAATACACAAAAGTACCTACTTTTTGATTTTTCAGAACAGAAATTGATTATGAAGAAGGTGAGGGGAAAAAAGGAGGAAAGAAAGAAAAAAAATCAACTCAGAAAACCAACCAAACAAAAAACCCAACCATATATATATGTATATATTTTCCATTTCAGTACTTTAATAGTATTTTGAGCATTTGCCTCTACTACCTGGTAGTCAGAGCTCACTCCAGAGTAAAGGGTTTCTTCCTGGTAGGACCCATTTATAGCTCCCAAGGCCGCTGGCATTGTTCCAGTGTAATTCCTTTGCCAGCTTTGTGTGGAGGCATTTTCCCTATAGCCCTGCAGTCCCTGTCTTTCTTGTTGACAGAATGGTTCTTGTGCCTGGCATTTTGTGCCTCTCAGGGTGCAAGAGGAGAAGGCAATGGCACCCCACTCCAGTAATCTTGCCTGGAAAATCCCATGGATGGAGGAGCCTAGTAGGCTGTAGTCCATGAGGTCGCTAAGTCGGGCATGACTGAGTGACTTCACTTTCACCTTTAGCTTTCACGCATTGGAGAAGGAAATGTCAACCCACTCCAGTGTTCTTGCCTGGAGAATCTCAGGGTCGGAGGAGCCTGGTGGGCTGCCATCTATGGGGTTGCACAGAGTCGGACATGACTGAAGGGACTTAGCAGCAGCAGCAGCAGGGTGCAAGAGGAAGATGTCTAGTTTCAACCCATCTCTGCATCACTGCAGCCCCCCACACCCACTCATTTCATGGACCCAGGAGGCCATCCCAAGAGAATGCACCAAACGGTCCAGTTGGTCCAACCAGATATTAAAATATCAATTTTGTAATCGTGTCAGTGAAAGTGTGTGAGACATTGTGAGTGATGTGTGAAAGTAACTCAGTTGTGTCCGACTCTTTCACACATTAACTGGGTCCTAACTGTGGAACAGACAAGTCTTTGGCTTTGAACTCCACTCTGCAAGATGATGTCCCCCTGGAAGTTTTGCTGTGCCTTGACTCTTGACAGCCAGCCATTCAGGGTAGGTTTTTCTGAAACTCTCCACGACAGAGCTTGGAGATCAGGCTCAGTGATTCTGGCCTTGCTCATGCCCTTACCAGAAAGGAGAAGACAGGTTGGAGGCTCTCCTAAACACTTTATGGGATTTGGGGATAAAATATTTAAAAGGTTAAAAAGAAAGGAGAAGACAGGTTGGAGGCTCTCCTAAACACTTTATGGGATTTGGGGATAAAATATTTAAAAGGTTAAAAAGTCTTCATAAGGGAGGAATTTCTGGTCTTCCTGTGGAAGATGACCAAATCTGTATTAAAATATTCCCATTTCTGGTAAGTTAATCATTCCCCCCAAATATATAACAGGCATTCCATGATCAAAATCTGGATCCAAAATTGCTCATTAGAACAATTTTATTTACAGAAAGAACTCACCTATGTCAAATGGCAAGGTGGTAACCATATACACAAGCAGGCTGCCACAGATGTAGGAAACAAGCTTGTGATTACCAACAGGGAGGGAGTAAGGCTGGGATGAGTTAGGAGATTGCTGCTGCTGCTCCTGTCACTTCAGTCGTGTCCTACTCTGTGCGACCCCGTAGACGGCAGCCCACCAGGCTCCCCGTCCCTGGGACTCTCCAGGCAAGAACACTGGAGTAGGTTACCATTTTCTTCTCCAATGCATGAATGTGAAAAGTGAAAGTAAAGTCGCTACATAGCACAGGGAATGCAGTGCTCCGTGGTGACCTAAGTGGGGAAGAAATATAAAAAAGATTGGATACCTGCCCAAGTGACGCAGTAATAAAGAATTCGCCTGCCAATGCGGGAGATGCAAGAGACTCAGATTCAATCCCTGGGTCAAGAAGATACCCTGGAGGAGGAAATGGCAACCCACTCCAGTATTCTTGCCTGAAAAATCCCATGGACAAAGGAGTTTTGCAGGCTGCTGTCCATGGGATCACTAACAGTTGGATCCAACTGAGTGACTGTGCATGCATGTATATGTATAATGCATTCACTCACTGTATAGCAGAAACTAACTCAACATTGTAAAGCAACTATATTCCAATAAAAATTAATTAAAAAATAAAATGCACATGACAATTAGATAATAAAAGAGAAAAAAGTACACTTGGATAATAAAAGAAGAAAAAAAATGGAGCAAACTGCACAGCCCCAGTTTGCAGTTTGCTGTGGGAAGGAGTAGCCCCCAGGCCAGACTCTATAGTATGAAGTCAGGTAATTCAATGACAATAATAATTTTATTAATAGCTGAAGCTTAAGGGAAGTTTATAGCTTTAAAACAGGAAATGGAAAACAATAAGTAAGAAACTATAAAATAAATTGAACACACAGCTTTCTGTTACATTTTATACCCAGTGGTACATAGCATTTACTTTAGGAAATGACAGGCTTATTTAGAAGTCCGGCAACTTCTAGAGTCTCTCTCTCTCTCTTTTTTTATTGAAATGTAAGTGGGAGCAATGTTAGATACACTTAAGACTTATTTTTTAAATTTCTTTTTGAGTTTCTAATTAGGGAGTGTTAGTATGTGTCTAAGTTTGTTTTTCCCTTTAATATTTACATGCCATGTTATGGCGAAATAAATCTTTATTGTGAATTTGAATCTGGGTGTTATGAGCCATGTTTTATTAAATGATTATAGTGAGCCAGGCCCTGTATTAAATACTACAGTGCTTTAGCTTATTTAATTAGTTTAACATTATGATGTGGGTACAATTATTACTTGCATTTTACAGATGAGAAAACTGAGGATCAGAAAAGTTAAGCAACTTGCCTAGGACACAGCTACTAGCAGGAATTGTACTGGAAACTCAGATCTGACTGTCCCCAGAGCCTAAGATCTCAATTGATTCTTCTAACTCTTAGTCTATTTCAAGACTGTCACAGCTGAAATTTGGGAGCTCTTTGGGAGTCATGGGACAATGTTTAAGAAATACTTAAGGGTGCTGTATACATTGCAACTCCAATATTAAATCATAATTTCTTTTAAATAAAATTTCTTTAAAATAAATGAAAGGGAGTCTCTGACTAATAAACTAACAAACTGGTAAACTCCAAACTACCTGAAATTGTCATGTGCTATTTCTCCACCTCCTTTCCCTGGACTTCAAGGACTTTAAAAATGTCCTGCCTGCCCTCAAAATTAGAGAACTCTGAATTTCAGCATTGCTGGTGTGTGTGTGTTATCTGAATGGTAAGGGTCAGGGTGTAGGGGGAAGATGATAGAAATTGCAGTCTAAAGAAAATCAGGGAATCCAGGGATCCCATTTCCTTAGAGTGTTAGTATTCTCACTTTTAATGGAAATGATATGAATACCTATGAAATCAGAGTCTTGTTAGCATTAAATTAGACAATGCATGTGTGTGAAATTTATGGGTTACTTATTTTAGATGTAGTGAAGGCCTCCTTCCCTGTTTGACAACGTGTAGGCTGGTACTTTACCATCATCTGTTTCTAAGACCTGTTAAAGTCATTTTTTTCTGGGAGTGCTCTATTCGTCAGGAGCTTGGCAGGAAACAGATGGTGCATTCATGCTGGGAAGAGTTTAATAAAAGGACTGTTTACAAAGGTGTGTGCTGGATTTAGAAAAAGTACCAAGGGACAAGGGACCTCTCGGTACCCCAGTGGGGTGCCATTACCTATGCTAGGTTTGAAGAGGCAAGCAGAGGGAGTGTTTATCAGAGCCTGGAGATTTTGGAGAAAGCCACCTGGCAAGAACTGCGGCCTTTGGTGGAGGGATGCAGTCAAGCCACAGAAACCTACCAGGGAGAGATCTTGGGAAAAAAATTTCCTGACCTCACATTTTCCCCTTGCTTTGATCTCTTGCAGGTACTCACACTGGCAGAATCCAAATGGAAGCCGGAAGGGAAGGGAGCTCTTGATGTGGTCCAAAGAGAGCAGGTGGAGAAGAGTGGAAAGTGGATCTGGGTAAGCAGAAGATATGGAGCACGGCCTCATGGCTTTCCAAACATGTTAACCAATAACCTCTATCCCTTTGGTCAGGTTTGGTTGAATCAATGGTGATGCAAAAATTATGTGTCTGCCTCCCCTTCTGTATTTTCTCCACATTTAAAAATGTTTACTCTTCACTTCCAAGCTGTCTCGTGTTCTTTCATTCCTCTAAATCTTCTTGTGAAATAATTAACACAAGAAGTTAATTCCCACACTTAGATGTCTTATGCCTAATTGTTGTTTGTTAAAATACATGCTAATTTTGACTCCTGGGATAGCTAAGTTGCTACCAGACTGACCTCAGATGAAAAATGCAAAGAACTACCTGAAGGCCCTGGAACGTGAACTAATGCAAGGAGATTACGAAGAGTGGTTGGCATTTGATGAAAGGACAAAACAAAGAAGTCCTTCCCTTATCATTTGTTTTAGCTTAAGAATTGGCTGTGGACAATGTCCATAGGTTTTCTGACCTAAAGAACTAGGAGAAAGTGTTGAGAGCAGCTACAGACATTGAAAAGTGAGGGGGGAATCTCCAAAAGGAGAGAGTCAGAGAGGAGAGCCCCAAATTTTGTGTAAAAATTTCCCCAATTCCTGGCTGATCCTTGAACCATGAATGTATGTGTCAGACTACAAGCAGCTCAGCAAAGGGTCAATGAACTAAACTCAAGATACGAGATATTCCCCAAGAAACAGAATACTTTTTTTTTTTTTTTGGCAGTATTGCCAAAACAAAAATATCACACTCTTTGGGAGATGTATAATAGGATTCAGAGTTCTCATGAGCAATCATCCACAGTGCCCAGGATCCCATCCAAAGTTGTGTTGTGCTTAGTCGCTCAGTCATGTCCCACTCTTTGTGACCCCTTGGACTATAGCCTGCCAGTCTCCTCTGTTCATGGGATTTTCCAGGCAAGAACACTAGAGTGGGTTGCCATTTCCTTCTCGAGCCATCCAAAGTTACTTTACACACAAAGAACAAAAACGAAGTTCTTGACCTGTTCTCTATTATATTGAGAAAATATAATCAATATCAATCAATCCTGAGATGACTCATATTATTAGAATTATCAGACATAGATTTTAAAGCAGATGTTCTAACAATAACTCGGGAAATTTTATATCTATAAGGGCTTGTATTAGAAAAGAAGAAACTTATAAATTAATGATCTAGGATATGGACTTTGTAGGTGGCACTAGTTGTAAAGAACCTGCTTGTCAATGCAGGAGATTAAGAGACTCTGGTTCGATTGCTGGGTTGGGAAAATCCCCTGGAGGAGGAAATGGCAACCCACTCCAGTATTCTTGTCTGGGGAATCCCCCTGGACAGAGAAGCCCAGTGGGCTACAGTCCATAGGGTTGCAAAGAGTCATACATGATTGACGTGACTTAGTACAAGGTACCTTAGAAATTTAGAAAGAAAGAGCAAATTAAATCCCCATTCAGTAAAAAGATGGAACTGATTAAGGTAACAGCAATCGATGAAGCTATGTTGGTTACAAGAGATGCACTTTAAAGACAGATTAAAGATGACTTTTTAAAAGATAAAGAAAATTGATAGGCCCATAGCTAGACTGATTAAGAAAAAAAGAACACAAATTACCAATATCAGGAATGAAAAAGAGGATGTAACTGCAGACCCCGTGGAGATATAAGAAGACAGATATAAGAGAGCTGACTGCTCTCTTCCTTTGTGCTGCTGGCTCTCAGAGGCCAAAGTGCCTTTCAATAGTCAGAACTGTTAGTTCATTGGGACTCCTGCTGTTTGTCTCCTGACAAGAATGTACTCTTCAAGGGCCAAAACCTTCAATTCTCAGAGCCCAGAATTTTGGGGAAGGGAAGGACATTTGAAATGATATCAAATGGGGTTTCTCTGATTTCACCACTTTGTTACACATTTGGAACACAGAAACATTTCAGAGCTTTTTGGTTGTGGATATTTGGGTATAGGAATATTGTCACTGATAATACCATGGGGATGGTCTTGATCCCTGTCTCCTGTACAATGTCATGAACCTCATTCCACAGTTCATCAGGCACTCTATCTATCAGATCTAGACCCTTAAATCTATTTCTCACTTCCACTGTATAATCATAAGGGATTTGATTTAGGTCATACCTGAATGGTCTAGTGGTGTTGCCCACTTTCTTCAATTTAAGTCTGAATTTGGCAATAAGGAGCTCATGATCTGAGCCACAGTCAGCACCTGGTCTTGTTTTTGTTGACTGTATAGAGCTTCTCCATCTTTGGCTGCAAAGAATATAATCAATCTGATTTCGGTGTTGACCATCTGGTGATGTCCATGTGTGGAGTCTTCTCTTGTGTTGTTGGAAGAGGGTGTTTGCTATGACCAGTGCATTTTCTTGGCAAAACTCTATTAGTCTTTGCCCTGCTTCATTCTGCATTCCAAGGCCAAATTTGCCTGTTACCCCAGGTGTTTCTTGACTTCCTACTTTTGCATTCCATTCCCCTATAATGAAAAGGACATCTTTTTTGGGTGTTATATATAGAGATGTAAATGTGGGTGTGTGTATATATGTGTGGGCTGCAGTCCATGGGGTGGCTAAGAGTCGGGCACGACTGAGCGACTTCACATTCACTTTCCACTTTCATGCATTGGAGAAGGCAATGGCAACCCACTCCAGTGTTCTTGCCTGGAGAATCCCAGATACAGAGGAGCCTAGTGGGCTGCCATCTCTGGGGTCACACAGAGTCGGACACGACTGAAGTGACTTAGCAGCAGCATATATATATCATATGTGTGTATATATATGTGTATATATATAATATATGAACAAATATGACAAAATATTAACAATCAGTGACTCTGGATAAAGAATGCAAGGGTTATATGTATCATTCTTGAAATATCTCTGTGAAATTTGAAATTGCTTTCAAAAAAAGTTTTATAAAACATTTGACATCCGAAGTCAGGTTTACTTGAAAAAGAAGGTTAAGCTAGTTAACTTTCAAAGGAAGAAGTGGAACTATTTCTACCCCCAAAGGATATCATAACTTTCATAGGAAAGGAAGGATGATTCTGAGGAGAGCAGCATGTAACACTTGCCTGCATCTGAGACTGGTGATCATGCGTCCTGGAGCACGCACAGAGTAGTCAGCAGGTGCTCCCTAAATCTTTCTACCACATGGATATCCTCCTTGTCTCCTCCTCTGCTTGAACACTTACTTTCTTTTCCATACAGAAGCTGATTAGCATTCTTTTCCCTTCCCACTAAGCCCGAGTCTCAGAATCATCTCAACCACTTGATATCACTACTTCTCAAACTTGGCTGCTTGGTAGAATTGCCTGAAAAACTTGAAAAGTGACTGGTGTTTGGGTCCTACCTTCAGAGATTTTGATGCATTGGGTATTGTGCATCTGTGTGTGTGTTGAGGGGGAAGGGTGGAATGAGCATTAGGATTTTTTTTTAAAAAAACACTATGTTGATTCTCCCGTGCAACCAATTTGGAGAACCCACTGATGTACACCAAGTTGCCTCTTGCTCTGAGCTGAGCTCAGAGCTCGGTGGGGTCTCAGGTATTCAGTAAGCTCTCTGGCCTCCTTCTTTGGCTGCAGTGAACACCTCTTCTCTGTGGATGGCTTTGCAGTCCTCATCTGGGAAGCAGGACTTCAGGATGCTTGGAAGCACCCATCTTGGAGGGCCCTCTGCTGCTGCTGCTAAGTCACTTCAGTTGTGTCCGACTCTGTGCGACCCCATAGACGGCAGCCCACCAGGCTCCCCCGTCCCCAGGATTCTCCAGGCAAGAACACTGGAGTGGGTTGCCATTTCCTTCTCCAATGCATGAAAGTGAAAAGTGAAAGTGAAGTCGCTCAGTTGTGTCTGACTCTTCGCGACCCCATGGACTGCAGCCTTCCAGGCTCCTCCATCTGTGGGATTTTCCAGGCAAGAGTACTGGAGTGGGTTGCCATTGCCTTCTGCATTGGAGGGCCTTGGGCATCACCAAAGACATCCGTTAGTTCCAGAGTTCTGCAGCCAAGCTCAGCATGGGGGTTTGAGGTCATTATTGGAAGAAGGCTGCCTTCTGCAAGAGTGATCAAGGGGGAGAGCCCCGAGGGTGCTTTCAGAAGCTTTTCTTTCAATTCACACCCCTGTTCTACCCTGAAAGCCTCTAACAGCCCAGAAAATCCAGGGGCAGCACATGCTTTTCTTTCAATTCACACCCCTGTTCTACCCTGAAAGCCTCTAACAGCCCAGAAAATCCAGGGGCAGCACATAACACTCGCCTGTGTCTGAGACTGGTGATCACAAGTCTTGCAGCAAGCACAGAGTGGTCAGCAGATGGTCCCTAGATCTTTCTACCACATGGATATCCTCCTTGTCTCCTCTCCTCTTGAAGGCACCCACCTTTTACATTCTTTTGTTTTTTTTTTTTAACTCATTTTCAGGACTTCCCTAGTGGTCCAGTGGTTAAGACTTTGCCTTCCCGTTCAGGGGGGGGCAGTCAAACCCTGGTTGGGCAGCTGAGCTCCCACCTGCCTTGCCGCCAAAAACCAACCAAAGAAATGTAACAAAACTGAAGCAAGATTGTAACACATTCAATAAAGACCTAAAAATGATACACATTCAAAAAAAATTAAAAAAAATCGTTTTCAACAGCCTTGGAATGCCAGTTCCAAACAGCCTCTGGCATTGCGGTAGGCATCTCATAGGCACTTTTCATCTCTAATCGCCCCTGCTCACCTATTAAAAGATACACTTTCAAAGCGATAGGAGTAAGTTACTCATTCAAATGCTGTTAACAAATAACAGGATTTAAGGGTGTAATAGGTAGTTATCAGCTTTGAAAATTTGCCCTGAAGAGTTAAAATTTCTGCTTCATTGACAAGGGTGGGGGGCGGGAAGGTTCTTGTGGGAGGAATTTTCAGCCCCTGGAATTTTCTGTCTGATCTCTCTCCTCTGCATCTGAGCTGGAACGCGAGATCCAGTGGGAGATTGCAGGAGAGGGAGGGCTGGGGACAGTTTTGGTACCTGCAGGTGTTCAGCGGCTCACCAGCCAGGGCTACTCCCCCACCCCAAGCCAACAGACACCCGCCAGGACTTGCCAGAGCCCATGTCAGGGGAGCCGACTTGTAAATTACTCTCTGGCTCATCCTTCCAGGTTGCACAGGCAGGCGGAGTGTAGAGGTGCTGCAGCCCAGGCTTCAGATGGAGGGCTTCTTGGAAGAAATCCATCCAGGAAAGACTGACAGTGCAGTGAGACATGCCCCAGCCTCCCGGCCAACTCAGCAAGCCTCCTCCTCATCACCACCACCTCCAAAGCAGCCGGGAGCCAAAAGCTGGGGTACTGCACCCACTCCCACCTCTGTTGTAAAGATTGCTTTTTTCTTTTAATAAATATTTCCTGAAGCGCTGCACAATGAGAATGTGACACTGAGTCCCTATGAGACATCCTGCTGTGGGGACAAATGCCTCCAAGGAGACTGCAGATTCTGGTTCCTCGAGTTAAGAGCCCGGTAAGTGCCAATTCTCTCCTGGGGTTTAAGAAAATCTTCATGCCCCCAGGGTCGTATTAAAAGGTAAACTGTGAGGCCTAAAGCGAGGTCAGTAATAAGGCAGCAAGAATGGTAAGAGGGTCAAGACTTAAGGGACTTCATCTGAGTCGGTCGATCATCAAGAATTCCCAGGTTTGGCTAGTCCGTGTACAGGTTCAAGTTTAAAAGAGTACTTGTGGTACAGAAATTCAGAAAAATATTTCAAACTGAAGTGAAAGTGAAAGTCGCTCAGTCGTATCAGACTCTTTGCGACCCCATGAACTTAGTCCATGGAATTCTCCAGGCCAGAATACTGGAGTGGGTAGCCTTTCCCTTCTCCAGGGGATCTTCCCAACCCAGGGATCGAACCCAGGTCTCCCACATTGCACCTTACCAGCTGAGCCACAAGGGAAGACCCTGATGCTATACCGGGGGCTATATAGTTATTGCTATATTTAAAATAGATAATGAACAAGACCTTAAAGAGTCAGACATGACTGAGCAAACAAGCCACAACACAATTTCTCTGGGTCTCCCTGTGGCTCAGACAGTAAAGAATCTGCCTGCAATGTGGGAAACCTGGGTTTGATCCCTGGATGGGGAAGATCCCCTGGAGAAGGGAATGGCTACCCACTCCAGCATTCTAGCCTGGAGAATTCCATGGACAGAGGAGCCTGGTGGGCTACAGTCCACAGGGTCACAAACAGTCGGACATGACTGAGTGACTAAGCACACAGCAACAGGGAACTCGGCTCAATAGTCTAGAATAACCTAAATGTGAAAAGAATTTGGAAAAGAATAGAAATAAATACTTAGAAATATTTCTCAAAGGAAGAAACAATAATTAAATTAGAGGTGGCCGAGAGGGGTGTCAT
Source organism: Aepyceros melampus (assembly GCA_006408695.1). NCBI lineage: Eukaryota > Metazoa > Chordata > Mammalia > Artiodactyla > Bovidae > Aepyceros > Aepyceros melampus. Next base: position 130,529 of record SJXQ01010041.1, read on the forward strand.
GACCAAGGCAAGACTGAGTTCCCACTTGAGGTTGCTCCTGAGTGCGTAGGCTCAGTGTTGAGAGGCCAAGGCGGGTACAAAAGCCACTCAAACCCCGTCGGAGCTTCAAAGAGGGTGGGGGGAGGGGAAGGAGGCCGAGGGAGAAAGAGCAGGAAGGGAAGAGTCAAAGGTCAAGTTCTCAAGTTCTCCTTTTCTATGGTGAGAATAGCCGTCTCTCCGCAGGGGAAATGCAGTTTGCCTTCAAGTGCCCCTTCTCATCAGGGATTTGGCCTCATCCAACTCCCCAGTCTGCCCCAGGCCACCCACGGACAGACTGGGACTCTTAGATTATAGCTTGAGAGTGGATGAGTTCAGGACCCAACCAGTACTTTAGATATCTCACCTCAGAATCTAGAAATCCAGGCCTTAGCTCCCTGTGATCTTACCACTTGCCTTCCTCTGCATAAATCACTTTTCAGAGTTCTTGTCTTGGATCTACATTTTGTGATAACAGTTTAATTACATTTGCATGTATTTATGGATTTTCAATCCAGCCAAAAAGGATTGGAGGCAGCCTCTGAAGTTTTCATGTGATAACTCCTTTGATAAATCTGGCTTTTCACCCTGCTTCACAAACAGCTATATGCACAGCTACAAAAAAGATGACTTTTCTAGTTGAACTGTAGAACAACATGCAAAGTACCTTGAAATCTGGCTCCAAGGTTTAAAATATGTGCATCTACTTAGTATTCCATGAAGCTGCAGACAATATAGGGCAACCTGGTCACCGAGAACTGGTATTGCGGGTGACTTCGGTCTGCTGCCTGTCAGAGCTGTTGAAATCCTGGGCTTTCTCAAAATTGTGCCACCTCCTGCCCCCCAGCATGAGGCTGATTCTTGTGCAGGAGCTTGGATTCAGCGTTTGGGACGCCCAGGAACAGGACCTCCTTGATTTGCTTTCTTTTGCTGTTGCTATTGTCCAGTCACTCCGTCACGTCCAGCTCTTTGTGACCCCATAGGCTGCAGCACGCCAGGCTCCCCTGTCCTTCACACTCTCCTGGAGTTTGCTCATATTCACGTTCTTTGAGTCAGTGATGCCATCCAACCATGTCATCCTCTGTCACCCCCTTCTCATTTTTCCCTCAATCTTTCCTAGTATCAGGGTCTTTTCCAATGAGTCAGTTCTTTGCATCAGTGGCCAAAGTATTGAGGCTTCAGCTTCAGCATCAGTCCTTCTAATGAACATTCAAGGTGGATTCCCTTTAGGATTGGCTGGTTTGATCTCCTTTCCTTGCAGTCCAAGGGACTCTCAAGAGTCTTCTCTAGCATCATGAAGAGGAAAAAGAGGGACAAAGTTTGTGCTGGAGAGAGGTATTTTGTCCAACCCATGGGGTACTGGAGGAGGAGGGATTCTCTTCTCTTCCAGAAGTCCCTGCAGTGCCCTGGATCTCACCAGCTCAGGACTCTCCCAGCCATACTGATGCCCTGTCCCAAAGAAAGTCTATCCATCCAAGCTGGACCTATAATCCTTTGCTAAAAGGCCTCTTGGCTGCCACCGAGCACAGCAGGGGAGGGCCCAGCTTGCTGTGTGGGTCCCACCCTGGGGGGCTCCCATGCCGTGGGAACCTAGCAGAAACCCCTTCGCACATTTACAGAGGTTGCTGTTGGGGTAAGGGCTTACAACAGGACTCTCCTCTCTGGGAAATTCAAGGAAGTCCCTGGGCATCTCCCCCTGGTGTAAGAAGCACAGCCTTCTCTTTATGCCAGTGACTCAGGGCCAGATCCTCTCTCTCCCCACCTTAGAGAGACCAAAAGGGGGGCATTTTCCCCCATTTTATTGTTGTTTATAAATTTTAAATATATTCCTTCTCTTCCAAAAGCATCTGAGTGGGCTTAGGGAAAGCATGACACAGAAGTTATTTAAACAGCAAATGCAGCAGCCTCTTTTGCTGGAGCAGAATACTTGCTTTCAAATAAATTTTCAAAAGATCCATCATCAGTCTGATAAATCAGAGTTGGAATCCTGATTCTAGAGCCCTCAGCCTAGCTGCTGCAGAGTACTGCTCTCTTATACTATTACCACCGTTATCCATTCAGTCCTGCATTCTCCAGCTACCAAGGCAAAGCTAAGCTGCACACCAGCTAATGAATCTCATTCCTCAGAAGGGCAAGGCAGTACAGCGATGGGTTTTTGTTTTGTTTTTATTGTGACTGCCCAGCAATAAAGCATGCTCCACCTATCACATCTGCCATGCTCTTCTCATTCAGGATGGCTGTCTGCTCCTGCTGTGTATTTGAGTTCACAGTCCCTGGATCAGGACATGTTCATTGATGATGACAAATTTTAGCTCTGTCTTGTTTTGACACCTGTGTGTTTTGGGATTTGCCTTATGAGGCTGCAAAGTCCTTTACATACTGCTACTACTAAGTCGCTTCAGTCGTGTCTGACTCTGTGACCCCGTGGACCGTAGCCTGCCAGGCTCCTCTGTCCACGGGATTCTCCAGGCAAGAATACTGGAGTGGGTAGCCATGCCCTCCCCCAGGGGTTCTTCCCAACTCAGGGAAGCACACCTCCTCGTGTGTCTCCTGCATTGGCAGGTGGGTTCTTTACCACTAGCGCCACCTGGGGAGCCAGGCAATTTACATAAATCAGAAGACTGGGAATGAGGAGTGTTTCCTAAAGCTAGTTTTCACTGGGCTGAATCAATGCTGAGCTTCTCCTGAGAACAACAGGAGAGAGCAGAGTGAGCGTTGCATTATTGCTTTAAAAAAAAGAAACAGAAAGAAATTTTAAAACTTCTTTCTTTGCTTGATGAGAGATGCAATCCAGGTCACAGACCTTGGATGGATGAGCAGTTTCCCGTTTGCAGCCTTCCCTGTGCCTGGGAGAGGGCTGGGACGTAGCCTGGGGGAACTTGTTTCCATCTGACAAAGCAAAGGCAAGAAAAAAAAATGGTATTTTCCTTTTTCACTTTTGTAGGGGCATAATAAACCTGTGAAAAGAGGATGCCTTTTTGAATCCAAGTAGTTCAGTTCAGTTCAGTCGCTCAGTCGTGTCCGACTCTTTGCGACCCCATGAATCGCAGCACGCCAGGCCTCCCTGTCCATCACCAACTCCCTTAGTTCACTCAGACTCACGTCCATTGAGTCCATGATGCCATCCAGCCATCTTATCCTCTGTTGTCCCCTTCTCCTCCTGCCCCCAAACCCTCCCAGCATCAGGGTCTTTTCCAATGAGTCAACTCTTCGCATGAGGCGGCCAAAGTACTGGAGCTTCAGCCTCAGCATCATTCCTTCCAAAGAAATCCCAGGGCTCATCTCCTTCAGAATGGACTGGTGGGATCTCCTTGCAGTCCAAGGGACTCTAAAGAGTCTTCTCCAACACCACAGTTCAAAAGCATCAAGAAACACCTGGAGTAACAGGCAAATTTGGCCTTGGAATGCGAAATGAAGCGGGGCAAAGACTAACAGAGTTTTGCCAAGAAAATGCACTGGTCATAGCAAACACCCTCTTCCAACAACACAAGAGAGGACTCTACACATGGACATTACCAGATGGTCAACACCGAAATCAGATTGATTATATTCTTTGCAGCCAAAGATGGAGAAGCTCTATACAGTCAACAAAAACAAGACCGGGAGCTGACTGTGGCTCAGATCATGAGCTCCTTATTGCCAAATTCAGACTTAAATTGAAGAAAGTGGGCAACACCACTAGACCATTCAGGTATGACCTAAATCAAATCCCTTATGATTATACAGTGGAAGTGAGAAATAGATTTAAGGGTCTAGATCTGATAGAGTGCCTGATGAACTATGGAATGAGGTTCATGACATTGTACAGGAGACAGGGATCAAGACCATCCCCATGGCAAAGAAATGCAAAAAAGCAAAATGGCTGTCTTNCCTGGGTACACCAAATTCAAGTTTTGCTTTTTGGAAGTTTCTGGATTTTTTTTTTTTTTTTGGATCAATGGTTTGTTGAATCCATGAATGTGGAACCCACAGATAAAGAGGGCTGACTGTAGTTACAGTGTTTGTAACTTAGATTATAGCATTTGCCATTCTGCTTTGCATTTCTTTGTGGAAACTTCTTTACCTCACCAGATACAGACTACTCTGGAGGATGGAACCTGTGTCCTGTTTTCTATCACAGTCTCATGGATATTATGCATTCTCAGTGAATATTTGTTTCAATCAGCTGAGTTTAACCCCATTAATATAAACAGAGTAAAATGTATGTTCTTCAAAGGAAATGTTCTCCTTGGGATAGGGGAAGTTGGATGGAGAAAGGCTAAGTTCAAACATCAAGTACAATCTGAGAAATAATTCCTTCTCATGTAGGGTTAGGGCTTCCCAGGTGGCTCAGTGGGGGAAAAAAAAAAATCAGCCTGGCAGTGCAGGAGATTCAAGAGATATGTGTTTGATCCCTGGTTTGGGAAGATCCTCTGGAGTAGGAAATGGCAACCCCCTCCGGTATTCTTGCCTGGGAAATCCCATAGACATAGGAGCCTGGTGGGCTACAGTCCATGGGGTCGCAAAGGGTCAGACATGACTGAGTGCGCATGCACGCATGTAGGTCTAGAAACAAAGACCACAAATGATTTCTGGCTTCTTAACAGCAGGGCACATTGCTCAGCCTTGGAACCATTATTTGTAGCAGGAATGAGTGAGTCAGTAAATTACCCAATGGCTAACTAATTTAAGATGTTGGACAGACCTGGCTACTTTTCTGACTTGTTTGCGTTGTTTTAAAACTATAGTCAAGCAGAAAAAGATTTGTAGCATTCCGACATAATTTTAAAACACTGATTTGGATGTGACTTGTTTCTGTTAAATACATTTCTAAAATTTGCAAAGCCTGAGGTCCACCTGGAATTTGCCTTACCATCAACTTTAAGGGCCAAGTACATGGTATAAATAGAAATATACCTATGCAATATATATTTTTAAAATTCTTCCCAAGATGGTTCAATTTTATTCCATGCCTTTATACTCCCCCCAAAAGAGGGAGAGTTATTTTAAGTCCTCAGAAGGCTGACCTTTCTGAAGAAGATGCAGAAAGTTATCTCTGTTTCTCAGCACACTTGTCAGCACTGTTCTGTTCAACAGTAGCGTCTGAAAACTATTTATTTCTGAGCATTACCTCTTTCGTGGAGGTGTTTTGGTAAACCAGTTGGCCTCAGATGAAATGAAAATCATCCACTTTCTGTGATGAGTAATTCAGAACTCTCCAATTAGCATTTATTTTAAAGTCCCCAGACAACTTTATCAAGCTGGTCTAGGGCGAAATTTTGAGACCTGTCAATCACATGTGTGTTTCTCTTTATTTATTAGCTCCTTTTCCTGAAATGTGAATAAATTGGAATTTCTTGTCTATTTCTGTATGCCTTTTGTTTAGCACTGTCATATCAGGAGGGACTTGGGACTTCAGTTGTCCCACTTTTCATTTCTCAGTCAGTCGCTTGGCCACTGTCTCAGGTAGTAGGTCTGGACTGGGAGTCCTGAAACCTCTGTTTCATGCTCACTTGGTCCTGTGATTAGTGGTGCAGATGAGAGTTCTAACCCCTGTGGTTCTCCCTGGCCTCATAGATTAGGGATTCAGTCACCTCTGAGTACCCTTTTCACTCTCTGATTCTGGTTAAATGTCTTCAAATACAAAAGCAAAGGTTTATGTGGATCTAATAATCTTCTTATTTCCTAAAAGAGCCCGGGCCCTTTCTTTCATCACTTGCACATTTAGGTCTGCAGTTTGAATTTCCAGAAGGGCTCTTTACCATTTATAAGAAGAAACTGGCCTCTGGGTTAGAAGTGCCAGCCCATGGGACAGCTGGTGCCTTTATTGTGTGTCTGAAACATCAGGTTGATGATTAAGCTGGAAGTTATGTCAACAGGAAATTTGCAAAAGAAGAAATGCAAGTGATCAGTAAACATACTCTAAAATGTTTATCTTGTTGGCAGCAACAGGAACACAAAATAAGCGTTTTCCATACAGCATTCTAGTGAGAGCGAGTCTCATGCACTACAGTTGGGAACAATCTTTGTGAAAAGCATTTTAGCAGTATAGAGGGAGTGCTTTAAAAATAATCATAAAATAGTGCCTTAAAAAAAATAGTTTTGACACACTAATTACACTTCTAGGAATCTATCCTAAAACACAAACTTATACACAAGAATGTTCATGTAAGTATTACTTCAAGTATTACCCCAAACCTAAATGTCCCAAAATGCTGAAAAAGGGCAAAGTATACTCCATCTCTATGGAGGACTCCATACAACTCTTTATATATATTACAAAGGATGTTGAACACCAAGGAGAAATACATCTGAAGTAATGAGAAGTGAAAAAAACAAGGCAGAAATTTGTAGATACAATTTGATTCTCTGTCTTTACATGTACACACACCAATACACACACAAAGCAAGAGAAAAGACTAGAAAAAAAATTGTCAGCATGTTAACACTAATTCTTTCTGGATGATGAGCTTACTGATGATTTTTATTAGTTCTTAATGGTTTTTTTCCCAGATTTTTTTTCCCAATGACTATGTGACTCTATTGGAGAAAGCAATGGCACCCCACTCCAGCACTCTTGCCTGGAAAATCCCATGGACAGAGGAGCCTGGTGGGTGGCAGTCCATGGGGTCGCTAAGAGTCGGACACGACTGAGTGACTTCACTTTCACTTTTCACTTTCATGCATTGGAGAAGGAAATGGCAACCCACTCCAGTGTTCTTGCCTGGAGAATCCCAGGGACGGGGGAGCCTGATGAGCTGCCGTCTATGGGATCACACAGAGTCGGACATGACTGAAGCGACTTAGCAGTAGAAGCAGCAGTATGTAAATCTATAGCAGAAAATAAAGCGAAGTCATTTACAGTTTATATTCTGAAGCAGGGAAGTGTGCTGGGCGTGAAATGTGATTTGTGAGCATGGGGGAGTAGGGGGGTGGAGGGGAGTCAGCATTAGCCTCAGCTGCTCATACAACCCAGAGAGACCCTAAATTCCCAGAATTGACGTTCTGTCTGCAGTTTGCAGTCATCAAAGGGTGGGGTGGCGTCAGAAGCTGCTGCTCCCCATGCTGACAGCCAGCTACTGACCATTGTGAGCTCAGCGGGCCTCCATCCGTGGTCCAGAGAGCTTTTCTAATCACATCAGAAGTGGAGCTATTGGGAAAAGGTAAGGAAAAAAAGAAAGACTTCCTGAGTCTCGTGGTATTAATAAGACTTCCTTCCAGGCCCCTGGCTAGCTGCTAGGAAATGGAAACAGTGACATTTTTAGAAAAGCCACATCTCGATGCTTAGAAACAGGCCAATTATGTGAGCAGGGTGGCCCTGGACTCAGGGCAGGGATGAAGAGCAAGGTGAAGTTAGTCTGAGAAGTCCCAATTAGAGACTGTTTTCAGAGATCTGCAGCTTTCTGCTTTCTTCTTTCCAGATCTACACAGTAGCCGACCGACCAGGCAGGAGAGAGGGGAGCAGGTTATCCAGGGTTTCATAAGTGAGGAAATGTCACCTGCAGTGACTGGTTAGGGCTCTGATGAATCCTGAGATTCTTTTAGCCACGTCTTGACTAATACATTTCCTGTGTGCAGTGATTTTTGTAAGGATGCTTAAAATAGCCTGCCTGTGTTCTGAAATTCCTTGTTGATCCTAATGATTAGTAAGCTTCCTCCCTCCCTCCCTTCCTCACACCCACCCTCCCTCCCTTCCTTCTCTCTTTTGGACAGAGGTGCCT
>SJXQ01010041.1:138411-170395 GCA_006408695.1 Aepyceros melampus
TGCCTTTCCATGACCAGCAGGTATTGGTTGTAATTTCTGAGTTAGTGCAGTCCAGACTGTCAAGGAAACACTTGACGACTCCATCACGTTTCATCATTCTACTTGCAGAGAGCCGTGCTTCGGTGCATATGAAAGTAATCCAGCCCTCAGGGTGGGATTGAAGGAGTAGGAGGAAGCCTGACTCAAGGAAAAGAGCACTAATCTGTATTCATGAACGAGAAACCCACCCAGCCTTCCCCGAGGCCGAGGCCCCGCGTAGCGCCTCCATCTTTGATGGCTTTGGAAGCCGAAGGGGTTTGTGGGTGGCTTGGAGTGGCAGACTTTTCACTTTCTTATCATAAAGCTCCTGCTATACAGAGCCGTTATGACACGTGAATATCTCGGTTGTGTATACAGTTTTGTTCCCAGGTACGTTTTGGTGGATGAATGCACAGATGGGAAGTACGCGAATCACACTGCTGTGGATCTGAATCATGAGCTTGGCAGTGCGGTGTGGTGTCTGCTCCGGCAGGACCTTGACGTCCCCTTGGCTGCCATGCCCACGCTACCTGCTTCTCTGTATCACACTCCACGCCTCCTCCTTGCTGGCGATTTATGAGCGTGTCTTGGGCCACCCACTTTCCTGTAAGCTTTTTGATTAAGTGCAGGAGAGGTCTGTACCAAGTTGTTGCTCAAATACAAACATGACTCCTCATTCAGAGCTGAACTACACCTAAGGGTGGATGGACTGAGAACTGGCTTCCCAGAGCCCTGAGGCCCTGGAAGAGTGGAGGGAGAATCACTGGGGACTGAGCAGGATTCTAGGAACTGGGGGACCCCCCTCCCCACTGTGGACTTTGTCCCCCTTCCACTCTCCTTCCCTGCTGATCTTCCCAGGGGCTTCATGTAGACAGAGTGAAATCTTTGAGCATGCCTCTCTCCACAAAAAGAGCCTGGCCCTACCTGGAAGCAGTAGCATCCTGTGCCCGCCCTTCATCCCCTTTCTTCCCTTATCTCTTGTCCCCTCCACACTGTCCCCTTCTTGCTGCTGGCAGATTTGTTTATTCATTCATGGAAACAAACTTGACATAGCTCAAACCAGTTGCCTTAACGGAGCATCTGTGATGAACTGGGTGCCAGCGGGGTCGTCAAGGCTCCTCCTACTCCCCACTCTCGGGGAAGGCAGACAGCAAAGCAACTCACGTGAACACACAGTAACATTTACTGCCTGCCCAACGCAGTTATAGGAGCCACACTGGACACACCGAGGAAAGAGCAACTAATTTTGCCCAGGAGGGCCTGAGGCGCCTTCCTAGTGGATTTGGCGTTTGAGTGGAGTCTGGAAGGAGGGGAAGAGTTCTGACAAATGGGCAGTTTTGATGGCACTTCAGGGAACAGTGAGTGAGGACACGGAAATGCCTGTGGGCAACATGTGTAAGAAAGAGGAAAGGAAGCGGGAAAGGAGGGACGGAAGTCCTCCCTCCATGGCCAAGCGAACAATTTGGACTTGGTATGGCAGGAGTCGGTCTTCAGCTCCGACTGGACTCTCTGTCCCCACCCCTCGAGCCTTGAGGTGAGGGTGGGCAGGCATCCGTCTGGCTCAGTGACAGCAGGCAGGCTGACTCTGTGAGGGCAGGGCTGGCCTTGCCCTAAATGCCTGACATGTTGTAAGCACTCAGTAAATAGCTGCGGAATAAACAAATGATAGGCGTCACAGGGTAACTCTGCTTTCTGGGCACGTGGTCCCAAGACTCCTGAGGCTCAGCCCGAGTCCACCAGGACGTGCAACCGTGGGTCCGTGATGGGAGCAGGGGCACCGGGACAGTCTTGCTGTCTCTGCCCCAGATGGCCCTTCCGGCCACCACCTCAACCCCGGGGGAAGGCAGCCCGCGTGAGGATCAACCATCAAGTTGCATTGTTGCTAACTTCCAGAAATTAAGGCTTATTTAACTGGCAGGCCTTGTTTTGGGTGCTCTGCTGTCTGAGAGGGATCGCCTGCCTTTCTGGGAAAGGGCTCCAGTGTGGGTGCTCCTGCGAGATTCCTTCATTCTGAAAGGGGTAGAAGGGTTTCGAAACAGGCAAAATTGATCCACGGTGTTAGCAGCCAGGCAGCTGGTGCCTGTGGTGGGGAGACGGTGCCTGGGAGCGTGAGGAGGGGATCTCCAGGAGGTGGGTCACATTCTGATCTTGACCTGGGTACTGGTTACGCCGGTGTGTTTGTCTTGTGAAAATTCCTCAAGTTTTACCAGTAGAATTACAAGCTTTTCAATATGTGCGCTTTACTTCATTTAGAAGTTCACTTTTTAAAAAAACAGAGACAGTTACAAAAGATGAGGCCAGAGAAGCGTGTAGCCTTAGGCAGAAAGGCTGGAGTTAGGGTCAGAGTCCCACAGCTTGAGGGTTGAGATGGGGGGTTCAGGGGTGGGAGGGAGACTCAAGAGGGAGGGGATATATGTAAACTTATGGCTGATTTACGTAGTATGGCAGAAACCAACACAATATTGTAAACCAGTTATCCTCCAATTAAAAATAAGGGGGCTTGCTTCGCTGGTGGCTCAGTGGTAAAGAACCCACCTGCCTGTGCAGGAGACACGGGTGTGATCCCTGATCCGAGAAGATCCCACATGCTGCGGAGCAACGAAGCCCTTGACCACAGCTGCTGAGCCCACGCGCTGCGACTGCTGAAGCAGGGTTAGGGTTAGGGTTAGGGTTAGGGTTAGGGTTAGGGTTAGGGTTAGTGCGCCCCCAAGGGCCTGCGCTCAGCAACAAGAGAAGCCACGCAATGAGAAGCCGAGCAGCGCAGCTAGAGTTGTTATTGTTGCTCTCTTGCCAAGTCGTGTCCAGCTCTTTGCGACCCCACGGATTGCAGCGTGCCAGTCCTGCCCATCCCTCACCAGCTTCCGGAGTTTGCCCAAGTTCATGTCTGTTGAATTACTGATACCATCCAACCATCTCATCCTCTGATGCCCTCTTCTCCTTCTGCCCTCAGTCTTTCCCAGCGTCAGGGTCTCTTCCAGTGAGTCAGCTCTTCATAGTGATCAGGTTGCCAAATGATTGGAGTTTCTGCTTCATCATCAGTCCTTACAAGAGTATTCAGGGTTGATTTCCTTTAGGATTGACTGGTCTGATCTCCTTGCAGTTCAAGGGACTCTCAAGAGTCTTCTGTAGCACCACAGTTCTAAAGCCTCAATTCTTTGGTGCTCAGCCTTCTTTATGGTCCAACTCTCACATCCATACATGACTACTGGAAAGACTATACCTTTAACTATACGGACCTTTGTCAGCAAAACTATGTCTTTGCTTTTTAATACATTGTCTGTGTTTGTCATAGCTTTCCTTCCAAGGAGCAGTCATCTTCTAATTTCATGGCTGCAGTCACTATCCGCAGTGATTTTCGAGCCCAAGAAGAGGAAATCTATCACTGCTTCCACCCTTTCCCCTTCTATTTGCCGTGAAGTGATGGGACAGGATGCCATGATCTTAGTTTTTTTAGTATTGAGTTTTAAGCCGGTTTTTTCACTCTCTCACCCTCAGCAAGAGGCTCTTTAGTTCCTCTTTGCTTTCTGCCATTAGATCGGTACTGCCTGCATGTTGAGGTGGTTTATATTTCTCCTGGCAAAGTTGATTCCAGCTTGTAACTCATCCAGCTCAGCATTTCGCATGATGTGCTCTGCATATAAGTTAAATAAACAGGGTAATAATAAACAGCCTTGCCGTACTCCTTTCTCAATCTTGAACCAGTCTGTTGTTCCATACAGGGTTCTAACTTGCTTCTTGACAAGCCTACAGGTTTCTTAGGAGACAGGTAAGATGGTCTTGATATTACCATCTTTAAGAGTTTCTCACATTTGTTATGGTTCACACAGTCAAAGGCTTTAGCATAATCAATGAAATAGAAGTAGATGTTTTTCTGGAATTCCCTTGCTTTCCCTTTGATCCAGCGAATGTTGGCAACTTGATCTCTGGTTCCTCTGCCTTTTCTAAACCCAGTTTGGGCATCTGGAAGTTCTCTATTCACGAACTTCTGAAGCCTAGCTTGAAGGATTTTGAGCATAACCTTATTAGTATGTGAAATGAGCACGACTATATGGTATTTGAACCTTCTTTAGACTGTCCCTAGTTTGAAAAAAAAAAAAAAAATCCAGCAGGTTGTAATTCTGCCCATCCCCAGAAGAGGGCAGCACTGCACCACTTAATAACCGGCAAGAATTTGGCCCAAGCTCCTTATTTCTGCCCCTGCCCCTTCTGGAAGCTTAAACCTACTGATTTTGATCACCCTACTGATAACCTTTACCTTTGGGATCCAAGTCATTCCCTCCCTTCCTCCATCCCAAGGACATATTTTTTATTTCTATTAAGAGTGACCAAAGCCATGTACTAAGAGTGAGAAAGGAGAGGAAAAACCTCAAAAACTAGTGCGCAGGGACAGTAGAGCCTAAGACGGGGACAGCAAATCCACCCGCTGCCACCGAGCCCAGTGGGACGAAGGCTGCAGCGTGCCTCCATGTCAGGCAGCAAATCCACCCGCTGCCACCGAGCCCAGCAGGACAAAGGCTGCAGCGTGCCTCCATGTGTCAGGCAGCAAATCCACCCTCTGCCACCGAGCCCAGCGGGACGAAGGCTGCAGCGTGCCTCCTTGTGTGAGGCAGCAGCACGTAAAATTATTTGAGGAAGATTCCTAAAAGATGAGCTAGTGCTCAGAAATGTGCACCCCGGGTGTGTGCAAACGTCGGCCCCGACGAGCTCACCGATGCCCAGGGAAGGCCCCACCGGGTGTGGGGAGGCCGCCCTCGCACGTGGGACACTCATTCAGTTTGCTCTGTAGCCACTGTCTTTGTCTGCCCAGTAAAAAGTAACCATATGATTTTCTCCTTCTGTTTTAAAACTGTGTTGTATCTTTTGTGTAATGAGGTTAAAATCCAAGTGCCACCCCAGATTGGATGGAAGGCACAGATGGCTTCAAGAGCTGGCAGCCCCAAACATCCACATCTTCCTCCTTCCGTCCCGCCGTCCGTCTGTCTGTTCATTTGTATTTTTTCACCCACCATCCGTGTTTTGCACATGTTTAAAGGGCCTGTCATCCATTGAAACAGTGCTAAGCTCTGAGACAGATGAAAGGACAAGACAATAGTCTTATCACGACGGGGGTAGGGCGGCGGTAGACGGGTATTTATGTTGTAATCAGTACACAGCCTGGGCGTGCTCTTCATGGCCAGGCATGCTGGACATGGCAGGACCCAAAGGAAAATCCAGAGCTGCGTGCAGGGGACAGGGATGCCCACCAGAGAAGGGGGTGCCTGTGCTCAGTGGTGAAGGCCGGGTCCGGGTTACCCCAGGAACTCAGGCCGAGACGGGCATTCCTGCCGAATCCTAGGGAGCGTGGCCGGTTCTGGGGACAGCCAGGTGTCCCTGGGACCTCTCTGAGGACCAGGGGCATTTAGGTGTGGAGGGAGAGGCCCAGAGGGCAGACGGGCTGGTAGCAGCAAGAGCTGCACACTCGGCCTGTGGGCAGAGACCCATGAGCTTCCTGAGGAAACGCAGGTCTGGGGTCCTGGGCATCCGAACCCCAGCCTGCCCTGGGTGCAGCTCGTGTGGCCCGAGGACACCAGGTTCCTCGCGGTTCTGTGCCTGTGTTCCTGAGCAATGGGGACCACGGACACCATTGCTCCCCCTTAAAGGTGCTTCTGGGTTAAAAGCCAGCCTGAGATCCAAGTGCACTGTGTTTTCAGATCATTTTTCATATCACTCACGTTGTCTGGGAATCTTCCTGGGACGTGGCACAGGATGTCATTCTGCCAGTGGTGACTTTGCTGGTGGAATGTCTGCGAGGTGGAAGGAAGGCAGTTTTGTGACTCAGAGCTTATTATTAAGATAGCTTTCGGAGCCAGAGCAGTGGGGTGACTATTATTCTGCATGTGCGTCTTCTAAAGTAACACGGTCCCATGGTGGACAGGCCCTGTGACACTGAGTAACTTGACTGATTTCCATTTAATGTTAATTATATTGGGTGTTTTACACCTTGGCAGATACCCCCACACATACACACACACACACCCCACCAAACTCACATGTGCACACACACATACATACACATGCTCATAACAGGATTTTAAAACACAGAGACCAGGGGTCCTTTTCTTCTAGGTGCCCTTCCCTCATTTTCAGTCATCCCCGTTGTTCCACTCCATCCCTCTGAGTCCACTGGAGAATTTCCTTTAAACCGTGTCTATGCACACAGCTGCTGTGACGGGCTGCGCGGTGTACAAATCAGGGCCCTGTCCAGAGGCCTTCTTTCTCTGAACCAGAGTTCATCTGTATTAGCCTCGCGTGTGAAATGAGCTTCTGTTAATTAACAAAGCCAGCACCCTGTGCCTCCATCACTAGAGCTGGGTTTGTGCTCTGCTTGGCCTCTTTGAAGTTATTGGGTCTTTGAGTTATTTGTTTGATCACTAAAGTTGTGTCCACCTCCTTGCGACCCCATGGACTGCAGCACGCCAGGCTTCCTTGTCCTTCACTGTCTCCTGGAGTTTGCTCAAATCCATGTCCGTTGAGTTGATGAGGCTATCTATCGGGTCTTTGAGCCTCTAAAAAGCCACTCCATGTACATGAGCTTGAAGCCCCCGAGGGTTCTTATGTTGATAGATGAGTTGGGCTGGGGGTGATGTTGGCAGAGAATGTCAGTCTGTCTCCTTGCTCAAATGTTCCTCCCTGCGCTTTATAAGAGTGCTATATGGACAGGTGCTTTCAGCAGAGGTCTCCACAAATTGAATGTGGAATAGCTTTTTCTTATGTGCTTCAAAACTGCACAGCAGTTTCAAATCTGAAATAATTTCAGTTCGAGGGTCAAACCTCTGCCTGTCCTCTTAAGAGAAAATGTCCTCAGTTCACTATTCAGCCAGGAAAGGTGTGACTAACACTGCTTAAAAAAAAAAAAAAAAGCACTATAAATAAATTATAATCCACCCATGTAAAGTACTGAATAGATGCTGAAAATGAAATAAATCTGGGAAATTCCCTGCTGGTCAAGTGGTTGGACTCGGTGCTTTCACTGCCAGGGCCTGGGTTCGATCCCTGTTTGAGGAACTAAGATCCCGCATGCCAGGCTGTGCAACCGAAAGAAAAACGGAAGTAGATCTGTGTGAACTAACAGTAACTGCCTCAGTAGAGGGCAGTAGCCTGGGAAGACAGGGGCAGGGGGGGTTGAATTTGAACAAAAACGGTATAGTCATGTATAATTTGCATGATTTAAAAATATTAAAAAGAATTTAAGCAGGTACTGTTATGAAAGTTAGAGAATGGATTATCTTCATGAATAAATCCCCAGCGTAGACCTCTCTGCATCACCCTGCACTTTCCATTGATCCAGGCTCAGCATGACTCACACTTGTGCACGTGTGTGCGCTCGGTGTCTTCAGTCATGTCTGACTCCTTCCAACCCTATGGGCTCTAGCCTGCCAGGCTCCTCTGGGATTCTCCAGGCAAGAACACTGCAGTGGGTTGCCAGGCCCTCTTCCAGGGGATCTCCCCGACCCAGGGATCAAACCTGGGTCTCCTGCATTTCAGGAATTTGAACAAAAACGGTATAGTCATGTATAATTTGCATGATTTAAAAATATTAAAAAGAATTTAAGCAGGTACTGTTATGAAAGTTAGAGAATGGATTATCTTCATGAATAAATCCCCAGCGTAGACCTCTCTGCATCACCCTGCACTTTCCATTGATCCAGGCTCAGCATGACTGACGCTTGTGCACGTGTGTGCGCTCGGTGTCTTCAGTCATGTCTGACTCCTTCCAACCCTATGGACTCTAGCCTGCCAGGCTCCTCTGGGATTCTCCAGGCAAGAACACTGCAGTGGGTTGCCAGGCCCTCTTCCAGGGTATCTCCCCGACCCAGGGATCAAACCTGGGTCTCCTGCATTTCAGGCGGATTCCTTACCGCTGAGCCACCAGGGAAGCCCAGCTGACCTTTGTACATACCTTTAAAATTTACAGGGAGTTTCATGCAGTTGTTTCATTTAATCCTCCCAACAACCCTTTGAGGCAGGTTTTTATAATCCCTATTTTACAGATGAGCAGACTGATGCTCAGAGTAAAGAAGTGACTTGCCTTGGCTCATTGAGAAGCAGCACAGAGATTCCAACCCAGGACTTTCAGCTGTGAGGCCTGGTGTTCATGGCACTTCACCACGTTGGAAAGTAGTTAATCTCCACTGATTTGACCTATTTTTCTTAGTATTTATGTGTAAGGAGCCATTTGTGCAAGTTGAGTCGACAAGCGGTCAGCCTGTTTTCACAAAGAGCAGTTATCTGTACTCATCAGCTGGTAAGGTTTGTACTGCTCTCTCTGGATGCTTCCAGTCCCCACCCCACCAGTTTTCTCCTGTTTTCTTTCCTCAGAGAGCCTTTTCATAAACTGCTGGCCCAAGGCCTTATTAAGGGGCAGACATTCCGCCTACCGTCCGGACAGTATCTACGGCGAGAGGAAGTAGATCTCACAGGTAAGAATGGCCTATCTGGTTGTTCTTGGAGCCAAGGAATATTTAGCTAGGAGGAACAGAAATCAACGCAAAGGCGGGTTTCACCCAAGGACATAGGGCCTTCGCCCAAACCCAGCTGCAGGGAGGGGCAGCGTGTAGGAAGCCACGGCCGCTGCTGTCTCCTCTGTTGCTCTCCAGCCTCTAGTTCCACTTCCTGCTCTGCTCTGTTCTCCTTCCCCTGCCAGGCTTGGATCCCTCTCTCCCTAGTTTCAGTGTGCAGAGTGACTTGGGCAGATGCAAGGCCACCTCCTGCCTCACCTCCGTGGGACCCCTGGCTCCAGTGCCCAATAGCGCCAACCCTGGCCCCAGCGCCCTCTCTCAGTTCCAGTGCAGAGGAGACTTAAGCTTGTCAAGTGTCCTTCCTGGTCCCGGCCGCTGGAGCTTGGCTGCCAAGGCCACCTCATCCACACACAGCCAGGGAAGGGCTCCTCCGTGAGCACCATCCAGATGGAGTGTGGAGCAGGGAGGAGAGAAGGAACAGCTCCACAGCAGGACCCACGTGTAACGTGAGCCCAGCAAGCTAACCCCACGTGTGAACCCCGCTTCTCGGGGAACTCACCTGCTGGTGACTTCACACAGATGGGGACCTCTCTCCGGGTGAAATGACCTCAAACATGCTCTGCTACCCCGACAGCCTGGCAGGTCAGCTGCCAGCTGCCAGAGGAGGCCCCGAGTCCATAAAGAAGAAAGCAGTATGCGAGTCCTCCTTATCCTTTTTTCCTGTCCTTTTTGTATATGAGTGATTTACGTTTTAAAAAGAGGGCATTGCTTTGTCTTGCTTTGTGACTGAGAAAAAGCTGGCAAGTGTACTACCTGTTCATGAAAGGCAGAATTGTGGCGGGAGGTGGGCCTCGTTTATTTGAAAACCAAAACACGGTTACGATGTCTAAAGGGAGAGAACACGTCACACTAAGTGAATTAGTGGGATTCTTCAAGTGGACACGTTGAACGGCTCCCTCAGTGTTTGCGGATTGGATCCGCTGTAATAGAACCGGCTTGGCGTCCCCTCCTACCGACGCGTCCTTCTGGTGTGCAGGTTCCGATGCTGTTCACGCAAGCACGGGGGAGAAGCTCGAGGTGAGCTGGGAGAAGATGAGCAAGTCCAAGCACAACGGCGTGGAGCCCGGGGACGTGGTGGAGCAGTACGGCATCGACACCGTCCGGCTCTACCTCCTCTTCGCCGCCCCTCCGGAGAAGGATATCTTGTGGGATGTGAAGAGTAAGTCAGCCTCTGCCCCCAGCCTGCCCCTCCGTGCCCGCCTCCGCGCCCAGGAGTCCAGGGAAGGGCGTGTCTTTGCTGAGACAGTAGGGAGGCCCAGAGGTCCTGCCTGTGGGGCAGTAGCAGTCTGCCCGACATCCTCTGCCATTCCTGGGCCAGCGTGGTCAGAGGAATGAGCCCAGACCACCGAGAGCGCGCGCTGGGGCTGCGGACCCCCGGGCCCCACTGCAGCCCTGCTGGCCCCGCCCCCAGGGTGCGGCTGGGAGCCTGCCTTCAGCACAGACTGGGTGTTCTCCAGAAGCTTCTGCGAGGATCCCACTTTGGGAACATGTCCTTGAGCCAGGCTGGTTTTTGTGGTACGCCTGGGCCCACTGCGGTCCTCAGAGGCCAGTCCCCTCTTGGTGTGACCTGAAAGGCTTTTTCCTGGAATGGTGTCATTGCCCTTTACCAGGCCAGAGGACCCCACATGGGGCCTGGCCCGGACGTTACCTGTGACCTCTGCAGTCCCCTCCGCAGCCTGCAGAGCCCCATGGTCGGGTTGTTGGGCGGGGTTGGGGGGCGTGGGGATTCCTCCCTCCAGAGTTGTTTCGATCTAAACCTGGGTTAGCAAGATCCCCTGGAGGAGCGAATGGCAGCCCACACCAGCATCCTTGCCTGGAGAATCCCAGGGAGAGAGGAGCCTGGCGGGCTGCCGTCCTCGGGGTCGCAGAGTCACACACGATGGAGCCGCTGAGCATGCGCGCACGCTGGACTACGGAAACGCGCGGAGCCGGCGAGGACCGGGCTTGTGCAAAGACGCCGCGGGCTGCGTGGCGGTGTGGCTCTGAACGCAGCCTGGGGCCAGCGCCGCCTCTGTGTCCGGCCTGCCCGCGGGAGAGGCCAGCCTGCACCGTGTGACTCCCCTGGCTCCACGCACACTGCTGCTTCCGAGGACGTTTCGTCACGGCGCAGCAGCCTTTCTTAACCACGGAGGCGACGCCCTCCTGCACATCCTGGCCCAAACGGCTGAGCTCCTTTTGGGCCGAACCCTCTGAGCAAGCCCCGGCGTCCGTGCTCAGAGTATCTGGGGGCCTAAGAAGAAATGACGCAGTCAGTCCTGCTCTGAGTTCCGGGCACTGGCAGCCAGGGAGGACCCTTCTCCCTGCCCTCGGGGAGATCCCGTGAAGCATCTCCTCCTTCACAGGCGCTTTGCCACTTAGGTGTGACCAGACCAGACATCCTCACGTCTCTCTCTCTCTCTCTCTCTCTCTCTCTCTCTCTAACGTCACACGCAGCCGACGCGCTCCCCGGGGTGCTGAGATGGCAGCAGCGTCTGTGGTCCTTGGTGACTCGATTTATCGAGGCCAGGACGTCTGGGAAGGCGCCCAGGCCTCAGCTGTTGAGCGACAAGGAGAAAGCCGAGGCCAGGAGGCTGTGGGAGTACAGGAACTCGGTCGCCTCTCAGGTGAGAACCCTTCCCGGGACACTGGTTGATTCTGTGACTGAGCCCTCATGGTCTGTGTGGCCTGCCTGCCCTGGGCAGGTGAGGGGAGCACACTGGGTCTTCCTCCTGTCTCATTAGGTGGCCCCACTTCCCTTGAGTATCGGATCCTGCGGCTTTGGGTGTTTCCCGCGGAGGGGCAATGGTACACAGGCCCTAAGGGCAAGAGACGCTCTTGGGAAACAGCTCCCTCTAGTGATGATCTGAGGAGGCTGCCGCTTTCTGTGTTTCCATATTTAACTCATCCTGGGGCTCTCCTGGTGGCTCAGACAGGAAAGAATCTGCCTGCAATGCAGGAGACCCAGGTTCGATCCCTGGGCCAGGAAGAGCCCCTGAAGAAGGGACTGGCTACCCACTCCAGTATTCTTGCCTGAAGAATCCCATGAACAGAGAAGCCTGGTGGCTATAGTCCATGGGGTTGCAAAGAGTTGGACACGACCGAACAATTAACACTTTCATTTTCAGATAGAGAATCAAATTTAATGTCATACCGAGGACACACTATATATATTGTAAAAACAGAAATAGAAGTTTAGTGTTGAAAGCGGTTGAAAAGACTCTGCTCCTTACTGTCCTCATCTTTAGCCTCCTCTCATCGCTTCTGTGGGCAGAACTGAGGCACAGAACGGTTAAATGCCCTGTGAAGGTCACACAGCCCATGAGGAACCAAGCAGAGAGTTCCCTGATACTCAGCATAGTGAAGACTTTTCCACTCAGAAACTTTGTTACACAGTATTTGTGTAAGTTATTGTGGAATGAATTTTGCAAATAAATCAATGGCTTATCTTCTTAGAGAATAGCATATTATTGTCTAAATCATTTTTAAAGATTCTTCATTGATAACATCCCTGTAAATTTTTCATCTGGAAGTCTGCTGTAATACCATGACAGTCACCTTCTTAAGAACTTTGTGGGAAAATGTCATATGTCTTTGAAAGAAAGCACTTAGGAAGTCTGAAGCCACTTTTGAATGGGTACTAGATACCCTAAATTCTCCTTAGACTGAATGTTTTCTTTTTTTTAAGATGGGCTGATTCAAACTTAGAAAGTCAGCCAAGATCAGTTGTCTGGACTCTGGTAACTGAGGACACTGAAGGAGCTGAGCTTTCCCTCTGGCTTGTGTAGACTGCAGTGGCCCCGGATTCAGCATGGTCCCATTTAGTAACACTTCTTCAGCTTTATTTCCATCCTCCCTACCGTGCCGTAGAGAAGCAGAGCTCAT
Source organism: Aepyceros melampus (assembly GCA_006408695.1). Classification (NCBI taxonomy): domain Eukaryota; kingdom Metazoa; phylum Chordata; class Mammalia; order Artiodactyla; family Bovidae; genus Aepyceros; species Aepyceros melampus. The sequence goes on from SJXQ01010041.1 coordinate 150,849, forward strand.
GAAACTGACTTCAGTCGTCTGAGTGCTGCTTGAATGGTTGTCTGCGTATCGCATATTTTCTCTTTGAATTTGGCAAATTCTTCTCTTCTGTCAGATAATAGAATTGGGTTATTTCAGCAAGCTGGAAACTCTTGACATCTTAAGGACGTGTTCGTTTTCTGTATCCTTAGCCATGGTCAAAATCGGAAAGCATGCCAATAAGAAAAGCCTGACAAGTAGTATTTGTGTTCTTGTGTTGACTCTATATTTGAAAATGTAAAACTCACCTTATCCCTGTATACCAGTGATCTTCAATGTGAATTAAGGTCATGCGACTGCCGGGGTCCAGCCCCGGTGGATCCAGGGTAATTCGAAGCTTGGACGGAGTCGGCGTCTTAGAAAGAATTATTCAATAGAAATATAAAGATTAGGAAAGAATAGTGTAGTGGGAAATTTAGAGAAGGGAAGAGGCTGAATAACTTGATTTACGCGGAAAACCAATAAAACCTTGAGGCAAGAGGTTTGCACATCTACCTAGGCCACCGGAGCCCACTTGAATAGCGGAGGGTGCCCCGCCTTGGGCTTCCTCTCACGTGGGTCTTAGAAGCCAGGGCAAGTAAGTAGACGTGGTGAGCCTCCATGCCCCAGATGGGAATTCAGCCTGAAAAGGAGAGGGAGGGAGAGGGAGAAAGAGAGAGAGAGAAAGTCGACACGGGGGAAGCCAGTCTTTCCAGTGACTGGCCCATCCTTTATTGTTCAGAAAGGCTTTTTATACTTTTGGTTGTACATAGAGATCAATGGATAATACAAAATTATGCAGCATCAGCAGCCCTGACTCTTATCAAGACCAGACTTTCTCTCTGCGTACCTAGCTGTATACACAAGTCTTAGGTGATTTACATCATCTTCTGGCCAGAAGGCCAATTAACATTTTACGGCCCCTTTCTGATAAGGGTCTGTCAACCAGAAGACTTATTTACCTTAAAAGTGTTGTTCTTCTCAAAGTCTGGTGCCACTCTCAGAAAGCACTAAATAAAGTTGCATTCTCACGTAGCAAGGACACAACAATTTATAACAAAGAAAGAGGACTACAGTGATTTATAATAAAGAGAAAATTAATTAACTCAAAAGTCTAGAGTTGCTAACATCAAAACTACTATATTTCTTTTTATATATCCCAATTACATTGATTAATATCCTTCAGGTGCCTAAAAGATAAATAATTCAGAGGCCTGGCAGCAGACATTGACTCAACAGTGAAACCCATCATCAATATAATTTTTAGCTTTTTAGAAAAGGCTCTATATCTTTAAGATGTTTTAAGCTTCGTGCCTCTCACAGTTGGGGGGCTGTAAACAATCACAAGTTGTAAAAGTCTGTCAGTCAAGTTAGAGAGCCATCAGAGGACTTTAAGCCGAGACATTCTTTTTACGCCAGGAGACTGTTAACTGGAGCTCTAAGTTAACTCTTTCCAGAGAAAGGTGGTCGGGGATAGCCCCCTGTTATGTCAGAAGAGTGGAAAGCACAGTACAATAAGGCAGGCAGACTCTGGTTTTGGGGGTAGATGTTCGAGAAAATTCAGCGAGGCTCCCGTAAGGCCCGACTCGCCTTTGCCTGTAGGACCCCTTAACCTCATGACCTTTGCCACGGGTGGGACTCCTCGTGCTGGCTCCCAGCATGTGACCAAGGGGAAGTGACGTCCTTTATCCCATCTCCTGTTTGCTGTTCGGTCATCAGGTGGGTCCCGCCTCTGTTTCAGGTAATGATCAGTGTTTTCTTAGGCACCTGCTGTGGGAACCAACACTGTCGCAGCTATAGAGGAAGAGGAGCAGTCTTGAATGACAGAAACAACATTGACTTTGACTTTAAAATTCTTTGTGCTGGTAAAACATGATAGTGACTGCTTGAGATAGTGAAAAAGAGTTATAAGCATCTTTTATGGCATGCATTTAGTTCCACATTTTTTGGATAATTCAGTTTGTGTGTGTGTGTGTGTGTGTGGAAGCTTAACAGAACTTTGAACAAAGTGAATGATTCTACTTTTACCAATAGGTGACTGCCCATTTCACAGAGGACTTCTCGCTGAACTCTGCAATTTCTCAGCTGATGGGACTCAGCAGTGCCCTCTCGGTAAGTGGCCAGTCTGTCCCCATTTGCTCCTGGCCAGGGGGGTTGTGGCTTCCAGTCACGTGGTGAGGTGGTCTGCCGCTCCCAGAGGGCAGGGACCATGCCTTTCTGGATGTTTTATTTCCAAAGTTTGGTGTGCAGCAGGTGAATGGGTATGACTAGGTTAACTGATCAGCCTCACCTCAGGAAGACGCTGAGTGTTTGCAGGAACTGGCAAAGAATAGGAGGACCCCTGAGATCCTTGAGAGGGGCAGGAGGACCCCAGTCCTGGGAGTTTCATAGTGCAAAACCTTTGAGTGAGTCTCTGCACTTCCCACTGGTCCTGCACATGGACCTAGCACAGTGGTTAGGAATCAGGACTGACCTGCATTCTAAGCTAGACTCCATCTCTCGCTTGGCCGTGTGCCCAGGCACAGGTGACTCTCCCTCTGCCATAGCCCTTAGCTGCTTCATCTGTCAGATGGGCTAACAATACTGCGCTCAAAGGGTGGGAAGACCCAAACCAGGTAGCATCCGCTCAAGGACGTGGTTAAATGCTCAGTCAACAGTGATGTATCTGCTTGGGGCTTTCCTGGCGGTCCAGTGGTTAGGGCCCCAGGCTTCCACTGCAGAGGGCCTCATATCAGGGTCAGTCCCTCATAAGGAAACTAAGATCCTGCAAGCTGTGCAACGCAGCCAAAAAAAAAAAAATGAAGCAATAATACAACTGCTGTTGCTGCTCCAGCTATTTTTAATACTGTGATTCAGCGGGGAAAGTTCTTTGCCTAGAACAAAAGTGATGTGAAGAGAGTCTCTTCCCGCCTGCTTGTCTCTGGACTTCAGGCATCTCCGTGGCCTCTCTTACCCAGGCTCGTCGTGCGTGCCTCGGTGTGTTACACTGCTGTTCTCCTCTCTCCCCCAGCAAGCTTCGCAGAGAGTTGTTCTCCACAGCCCTGAGTTCGAGGATGCTCTGTGTGCCCTGATGGTGATGACCGCCCCCATGGCCCCGCACATAACCTCAGAGCTCTGGGCAGGTAGGTGGCAGAGGCCTCACTTGACCTGTTACTACCGAGCAGCGTGTGCTTCAGCCGCGCGTTGAGCCTTATTCGGGACTCGTGTCCTCCGCTGTGGGGCCTGGTGCGTGGCATCGGCCCTGGGGACCTCTCTGTGGAAATGCGAGCGAAGTGAGAAGGGGCCGTGCAGGAGGACTGGAGGGCTGTGCTGGGCCCAGGTCTCCAGACCCTATGTTCAGAGGTCCCCTCTGACTTCTGAGGCTGTTTTAAAGGCCCTTGCAGGAGGCAGCAGCCTAGGGGTGCTGTGTTTACATTATGCTTTTATCTGGGGGTTTCTGAGAAGTAGTATTCATTTCTTTTCATAGTTATTTTAGCTCTTCTCACCTGTTTATTCTTCTCAGTAGAACTCAAGTATAATTTTGTTAAGTTCTCCCAAAATTTCCTTGAGATATTTGACTGAGATTTTCTTAAGCCTGGAAGTAACCTGGGAAAGCTTCACATCTTTACCACATCTAAGCTTCCATCCCAGAACACGGTCTGTCTCTCCATTTATTCAAGATTTCCCTCACCACCACCCCCAGTCAAGTTTTGTAATTTTCTTCATATGGATCCCACACATTTCTTGAGATTATTTTCAAATATTTCATCTCTCCATCAGTTCAGTTCAGTCGCTCAGTCAGGTCCAACTATTTGCAACCCCCATGAATGGCAGCACGCCAGGCCTCCCTGTCCATCACCAACTCCCAGAGCTTGCTCAAACTCTTGTCCATTGAGTCAGTGATGCCATCCAACCATCTTATCCTCTGTTGTCCCCTTCTCCTGCCTTCAGTCTTTCCCAGCATCTTGCCATAGTTCATTTTATTTTGTTTATTCTAACTGGAATCTTCTTTTTCTCTTATAATTTTTGACTGTAATATCTGACATATGATTTTTAATAATTATTTACTTACTTGTGACCAGATTCCCTATCAATCACTCTTCCTTCGTTTAGGGGTAGAATCCTCTTGGATTTTCTAGGAGTCTGTGACCAACAAATAAGCCTAAGTTTTTGCCTTTAATGGTTATGCTCTTGTGTCTGTTTACTTTCTTTAATATACTGCTTAGAAAACCACGTGTGCTGTTAAAGAATACTGGCGGCAGCCAGTCTTCTCTCATTTCCGGATTTCAATGGAACATGTTTCCCTGTGAGGCTTGCTGCTGGCTGCTGGTTAGGGTAGACATTCCCTGTCACATTAAGGAAGCAGCCCTCCAGCCTTGTTTACCAGAACTCACCTTAGGAAAGGGAGGTAGATTTTCCTTAATGTGCATTCTTTAGTTGTTGAGGTATTGTAGCCTTTGCTTTTAATTTTCCCCTTTGCCCTGATGATATGACTTATGTCCAATAATGGACTGCCTAATAGGCTATTCAGGGATTAATTTACCTTGACCATACAGTAGTAAACCTTTAACTTTCTGTAAATTCTATTTGCTAATGTTTTATTTAGAATTTTGCAATTATCCTCCTGGGAGAAACCAGCTTTTCCTCAGTGTGCCTCGTCAGGTTCGGAAATAAGGGTCTCACTGTCTTCACCAAGTGAATTGAGTCGCTTCTGTGCTTTGGAACACACCACACAGGACAAGAGCATCCACCCGTTCTTCGCTGAATAGACGGAATGCCCCAAAGGGAGGGTGGTATTAGGCCCTGCCAGGCTGCTGCCATATTACATTAGCTTATCCACCCTTTCATTATCTCCTTAGGCAGGAAAGACGCCTCTTTCATTTAGAGCTGGTGATCACATTAAGTCTTTCAAGTGGCACACTGTTAATTCTTTCCTACTCTTCTCTTCTTATAAAACAAAGCTTATCTAATTTGTAATAAACGTGTTCACTCTCATCCTGGAATATACACATCTCTCCCTCTTATCATCGTTTTCAGTCCCGTATTATCTGTCTGCCTCCTTCATTTCATTTCTCCCAGGAAAGACTGATGTAAATGGGGTTTTCAGAAACGCCCTCCTTGCGTGCCCCTCCAGTGTCCATGTTTTAGGGCCAGGCTGGAGGGTGGCAGGAGGGCTTGCTGTCTCCAGGGTCCTGTCCCCTCCCAGCAGGTCTTTCCAGAGGTGTACACTGCGGTAGTACCCCACTAGTGTGTTTTTTAGTTGTGTGGCAGGCTCTCCTGAAGGACACACACTGAAGCCGTGTGATAGAAACTAGCCTGTTTCAAATTTGGCTCTGTGTTTTTCCCCACATAGGACACCAGTGGGTCTTGTGAGCTGTGTTATAAGGAGGAGTGGGTCTAGATTGAATCTGAGTTTTCCTAACTGGTCTTGTTCAGTCATTCTGTGAACATTCATTGAGCGTGTATTTTGTGCTGGACTCTGTTCTAGACATTGGTGGGAAAGCTGGGCAGGGCATTCCGAGCCGCGGCATTGCAATCTGTGTTCATTCCCTTCAAAGGGCATCCCTCAAGCATTTAAAGAAGCAGTGGCTCTGCACGTGAGTGTGTGAGTGTGTGGCTCCTCCGAATGGGAAGCGGGGCCGTGACACAGTCAGGTGAGGAGTCTGGGACCCCAGGCCCGGCACCCTGGCCGTGGGTCTTTGTCCTGTGCCTTCTGCAGACGGTGGGGACCTGACTGCTTCCCGCCTCTCCCAGCTTCCAGCAAGGGCCAGTATCACAGGAGTGAGTCCTCTGCAAGCAGAAGCACTGTGTTGTGAGGGGACATGATTACCGTTGTCCCACAGTGTCAGTCACTCTTCTCTCAAGGCTCTGGGACTTTATTCTAAATAAGCATAGCTTTCAGAACTTCCCTGGTGGTCTAGTGGGTAAGACTCCACACTCCCAGTGCAAGGAGTCCGGGTTCAATCCCTGGTCAGGGAACTGAATCCCACGTGATGCAACTAAAAGTTCACATGCCTCAACTAAAGAACCCATGTGCTGCCACAGCAACAACAGAAAATCCCACATGCTGCAACTAAGACCCAGCACAGCCAGACAAATAAGTGAAAAACATGGCTTTCATACAGCTGATTTCCCTGGTGCATCTTAGGTAACCGCACAGTTACTACAATGGGAATATGGTCAGTGAGGGTGGGCTGTTCAGGAATTACCATTTCCCAGAGTTCCCCAGGAAAGCAAATTTTCATGGAAGAGATCCTCCCCAAAGGACAGCAGATTTGAGATCTGTCTTTTGAGGGCCGTTCAGGGTCCATGGGCAAAATGGCCATCATGGCTCTGGATAAAAGAAAACCTTTAGAGAAACCCAAAGTACTTGGTAGCCTAATGATGCCCTCTGCCAGTCATCTGAAGAGTCAGTGGAGACCTTCAGTGGGAAATGGAACCAGTGTCTTGGCAGTGCGCGCGTTAACAGGATGAGGAAATCTTTCTTTCCTTCCTGACGCTCTGGATCTGAGAAGGTCAGGAGACCACATGTGAATTCACAGTTACCTTTATTCACCATCATAGAATATTGTCCTGTCCACAAGGGTGCTAGGGAAATTTTGCATGTTAGGAGTCACTGACACTGTTTCCAGACAAAGGACACAAGGTTTCCCCTCTGGGCTCCCTAAAGCAAAGCAAATCCTAGAGTTGTCCTTGAAAATTACGTCTATACACATACCGTAAAACCCTCAACTCTTACAAAGCGTGCGTCCTGGGTTCTCTCGCATCCTTACCGCTACGCTCATTTGTTCTCCCCAAGCACCTCCACTGCTGAGTGTGACAGTCGAATTGTCAGAACTCCATACGCGTCCGTGAAATTTTTCTCCCTTACCGTATTGAGTGTTGTGTACAGTGGTTCTATATCAATACTTACAGGCTGACCCTGTTCTTTTTTAACAACTTCATGGTGTCTTACCCAGTGAATATTCTGTCAGTTATTAAACAGTCATCTGTTGATGGGCATTTGAGTGATTTCTTCTCTTTGTCTTTTGTGTGTGTGTGTGTGTGTGTGTGTGTGCGCGCGTGCGCGCTACTTTAAAATTAGCCAAATATAAGTTATTTAAAATGTGGTGATAAGATCTCCCATTTCTGTTTCTCTGGCCATTTTTACAGTTCAGCAGTGACTTTTCTACCTTAGTTTTTGCGTCTCGCTTCTACCTCTTGCTGTCTCTGAGTCTTCCATCAACATCTTAATTATGAGGGTCACAGCACAGTGACCCATGGCCTCCCTTAAGTTTCTCGAGTAACTCATGATCTTGAAGTGTAGTCTACCACCACAGATTTTTTTCTTCGTAAAAACGTTGGTAAAATATTGTAGCTATATTGTTTTGCTGTGCATATAGGCTGTATTCATTAATTTCAACAAAACTGCAAATCTTGGGACTTTCCTGGCAGTTAGGACTCTAAGCTTTCACTGCAAGCAGGGCACAGATTCAGTCCCTGGCTGAGGAATTAAGATTCTGCAAGCCACTCAGAAAGGCCAAAAAATACCTGCAAATCCACAAATCATCTAGAAGTGTGTGTGTGATACTGTAAGGGACAGTAATATATTTGCTGATGTTCCAATGGTTTTATACATGAAAAGGCCTCTTGATGAAAGTACGAGAGGAGAGTGAAAAAGTTGGCTTAAAGCTCAACATTCAGAAAGCAAAGATCATGGCATCTGGTCCCATTACTTCATGGGAAATAGATGGAGAAACAGTGGAAACAATGTCAGACTCTTTTTTAGGGGGCTCCAAAATCACTGCAGATGGTGATTGCAGCCATGAAATTAAAAGACACTTACTTCTTGGAAGGAAAGTTATGACCAACCTAGACAGCATATTCAAAAGCAGAGGCATTACTTTGCCAACAAAGGTCTGTCTAGTCAAGGCTACGGTTTTTCCAGTGGTCATGTGTGGATGTGAGAGGTGGACTGTGAAGAAAGCTGAATGCTGAAGAATTGATGCTTTTGAACTGTGGTGTTGGAGAAGACTCTTGAGAGTAGCGTCTCGCTTCTACCTCTTGCTGTCTCTGAGTCTTCCATCAACATCTTAATTATGAGGGTCACAGCACAGTGACCCATGGCCTCCCTTAAGTTTCTCGAGTAACTCATGATCTTGAAGTGTAGTCTACCACCACAGATTTTTTTCTTCGTAAAAACGTTGGTAAAATATTGTAGCTATATTGTTTTGCTGTGCATATAGGCTGTATTCATTAATTTCAACAAAACTGCAAATCTTGGGACTTTCCTGGCAGTTAGGACTCTAAGCTTTCACTGCAAGCAGGGCACAGATTCAGTCCCTGGCTGAGGAATTAAGATTCTGCAAGCCACTCAGAAAGGCCAAAAAATACCTGCAAATCCACAAATCATCTAGAAGTGTGTGTGTGATACTTGTAAGGGACAGTAATATATTTGCTGATGTTCCAATGGTTTTATACATGAAAAGGCCTCTTGATGAAAGTACGAGAGGAGAGTGAAAAAGTTGGCTTAAAGCTCAACATTCAGAAAGCAAAGATCATGGCATCTGGTCCCATTACTTCATGGGAAATAGATGGAGAAACAGTGGAAACAATGTCAGACTCTTTTTTAGGGGGCTCCAAAATCACTGCAGATGGTGATTGCAGCCATGAAATTAAAAGACACTTACTTCTTGGAAGGAAAGTTATGACCAACCTAGACAGCATATTCAAAAGCAGAGGCATTACTTTGCCAACAAAGGTCTGTCTAGTCAAGGCTACGGTTTTTCCAGTGGTCATGTGTGGATGTGAGAGGTGGACTGTGAAGAAAGCTGAATGCTGAAGAATTGATGCTTTTGAACTGTGGTGTTGGAGAAGACTCTTGAGAGTTCCTTGGACTGCAAGGAGATCCATCCAGTCCATTCTGAAGGAGATCAGTCCTGGGTGTTCATTGGAAGGACTGATGCTAAAGCTGAAACTTCAGTACTTCGGCCACCTGATGTGAAGAGTTGACTCATTGGAAAAGACTCTGATGCTGGGAGGGATTGGGGGCAGGAGGAGAAGGGGACACAGAGGATGAGATGGCTGAATGGCATCCCCAACTCGATGGACGTGAGTTTGAGTGAACTGCGGGAGTTGGTGATGGACAAGGAGGCCTGGTGTGCTGCAATTCATGGGGTCGCCAAGAGTCGGATACAACTCAGCGACTGAACTGAACTGATGCATGCTGTTTTCACATTATTTTGTCATTGTTTAGTCACTGAGTCATATCCAGCTCTTTTCTGACTCCATGGACTATAACCCACCAGGCTCCTCAGGCCATGGGATTTCCCAGGCAAGAAAACTGGAGTTGGTTGTCACTTCCTCCTTCTCCTGGAGCTTTTCCCAACCCAGGAATCGAACTTGTGGCTCCTGCATTGGCAGGTGGATTCTTGACTGCTGAGCCAGTGTCACCAGAACACTTTCTGTGGGTAAAGGCTAGTGTGAAGCAGCGTCTCTCCCTGTCCATTTCCTTGGCAGTACCTGGGCTGGATGGGCCATGGTGGGGACCCAGTCTCCAGGCCTCCCCTGTGTGTGATGAGGATTGGGGTGGAGTGGAGATAGGTGTGAAACTGGTCATCAGAGCCGGCCTGCCATCCACAGACACCACGACCACCTGCTCTCACTCCAGATGCCATGGTGGCGTGGCGACCTCACCAGCTCTCGGAGCAGGAGATGAGGGTCATTTTGGTTCTTGCACAGGAAGGTCAGCGACAGCAGCTCTCCAGGGAGGGGCAGGAAGAGGGTGGGCTGAAAGCGGCAGCTGGCCTCGAACGGTGGTCTGTGTACCAAAGCCTTGCTGCTTCCCAGCCCGTGTTCAGACTTTTTCTGTGTGCTTCCCAAACACCAGCTCCCAGCCTGACCTGTGTCACGTAAAGAAAGCATTGTATTTGCCATGCAAATAGTAGGTATTTTTAGTTCCCTAAAGAGAGCAGGAAGGCAAAGACATGGTGTAGAGCCTGAGGTCATGAGTTTCTGTTCCTCCCTGCTGAGCAGGACGGGGCAGGGATGGGGGAGTGGGGGCCCCTCTCCCATCTGTATGGAATCCCTGCGGGGGTCGCCGACCACTGTAAATAAGCATCCTGATTGCTCCAGGAAGGCTGGGCTTCCTCATTTTTTTTAAGTTGAATTTGTAACAGCTTCTGCACAGAACATTTGTGTCGAGGGTCCTTTCGTCTCCCAGGCATCCTGTGCAACTGCCACGCGGAGACTCTGGAACGCTGCCCAAGGCAGCTGGGTCACAGGACAAGCCATGCTGGCCCAGCGAGCTAAAATAAAGACCTGATTATCTCCCTTCTGTGACCTCTGCCTGTATTTAGATATGAGTCTCAATAGGAACCCTTCTGAGGAACCAGCAGGAAGCTGCTTTCTGCTTCAGCCAAGAGGCACATCTGTTGGAAACAGAGCAGGTTCGTTGGAAGCTCGGGAAGCCCAGGGCACTGGGGCCAGACGGGGCCCAGGAGTACATCTCTGACGCCGCTTGGTTCTCAGGCCCCCAGTGGCCTTCCCTTCCCCCAGGTTGTCATCTGGCAGCACAGGGTTACAGTAGGAGTGCCAGAGAGTAGAGCACAGGACACTTGGCAAGTGCACAACGTCCGCACGGGGACTGAGCCGCGCGGGTCAACAGAACAGACACCAGTGGGTTCAGAGTCCACAGACCTGAGGCTGGTCTGGGAACGGTCTCTCAGAGCTGAGGACAAGGTAAGGAGCTTAGCAGGCCCGTCGCACGTGTCACTCAGCACACATTCCAGTAAAACCGCCCGTATTTTTGGTAGCAAGACTTTCTCAGGAAGGAGGCAGTGTGCTGATTCATGTTCTGGCCCGTTTATCACCACGTCACACGCAGGCATTTTAAGTATCTTCACAGTAAGTAGTTCTGCAGCCATCCCTAGTATGTGCTGTGCTTAGTCGCTCAGTCGTGTCTGACTCTTTGCGACCCCATGGACTGTAGCCCGCCAGGCTCCTCTGTCCATGACGATTCTTTTGGTAAGAACACTGGAGTGGGTTTCCCGGCCCTTCTCCAGGGGATCTTCCCAACCCTGGGATCGAACTCAGGTCTCCTGCATTGCAGGCGATTCTTTATCGTCTGAGCCAGCAGGGAAGCCCGTCTCTAGTATAGTATATTGTAAAACAAAAGTCACAAACCAATAGGGAAGAGACGCTTTATTCAGTGGAGTCAGTTTGGAAAACTGCTGTATATTGTTTTTAAGAATGTAGGTTTTTTTCATGTTATACACAAAATAAATTACAGATAGATAAATTATGAATAAATGGAAAACAAAATGAAACCTTAAAAAGAAACCAGAAGAAAATTCTTGAACTGATGTCATAGTATGGGAACACTGTTTATAAATATCTTTTTAAATTACAAAAGACATGAGTATTCCATGTAGAAAAATCTATAATTTTTTTTTTAACAGAAAGATTGCCTATATTTATATCTCCCACGGATAATCCTTGCTGCTATTCTGCTGTTTTTCTTTTTTTTTCTAATAATTTATTTTAAAGTGGTCCTAGATCATAGATCTGCAGTCATATGGCAGAAACAAATATTCATTTTTTTCAGCCAGAACCTAGACATGTCAGAGACACTCCAGTGGTAAATTCCAGGAAATACAAACTCACAGCCAAGAATCATAAAATTCACCAGGAAACAAGGCAGCAAATCTGATACAGCTGGTAAGAAAATTAGTGAACTGAGAAGCGGATCGCGCGCAATTACCCAGAATGGAGCAAAGACAGGTGAGGGACAGGAGACAGGGAAGGGCTGCTGGAGGGCAGAGTGAGGGCGTCTGAGGCACGCTTCTGGGGTTTCAGCAGGAGCAGGCGCTGAGAATGGGGTGGAGGGGCCATCCGAAGAGAGAGAAGCCCAGGTGCAGAACGCCCCCCGCATTCTGCTGTTTTTCTTCCTCAACTTTTCTATCTGTTTGTATAAACATTTGCTAAAACTATGACCACGGTATATATACTATTGTGTGTCATCATTTCCCATGAAGCTGATTACTAGTTTAAAATGTAGGAGAAGAGAGAATCCAAATCTGTGTCTATAGCATGATCCAGGTGGTTTGGCTTGATTCTGTGGATACAATATCATAAAATATTCATTCAATACATTACAGTACTATCTTTCAAAATAAAAAGTTTTATAGATGCTATCCATGAGAACATGATTTTTTTTGTTTGTTTGTTTTTTGATGTTTTACAAATTTTCTGCAAGGAGTATGTATCACTTTTGTCATCCAAGAAAATAAAACATTATCAACTCACAGCCCAGTGTTCGGGACTGGCATTGGCGGGATTCCTTTCCTCTGTCCCAGACTCAAACTTCAAATGTATCTGCTGGTCTCAAGGCTGATAAGAGGTGGGGGTGGGGGGCGCGGAATGCGAGGGCCACACCACCTCTACCAGCCCTGGAGAAACCACTCACAGTGTGAGGGCTGTGCCATTTTCATGGCAACGCCCCCACATGGGCACACTGGCCACATTTACGTGCCCACTCACTCAAGGCCTGCCTCTGGGAGGACCAGGAGGCAGCGGTGAGGTGCCAGGCCACAATTGCCCAGGCATCGGTTTTTCTGCCCCCTGTACTTCCTTCACATTTGGGGGCATCTTTTGTACTCCCGATTTCAACAGAGGCTCAGAGATTGAACCCTCCCTGCTGGAGAAGCCCTGGTTTAAGCCCTAAAACGCAGACCACTGGCCATGAGCATCTCTGGGGTGCTCAGCCTCCTCGGCCTCGGGGCTGCAGCCTGAAGCACTGGGGAACTCGAGACTGGAGAGGCTTTCATTCCTCCCAGCTTCCTCGGGTTGGACCCACCCTGAGCCAAGGACAGCTCTTTCCAATTTGGAAGTGGCAGGAGCCTCTCACGAGAGGAAATTTTAGCTGAGAAGTTGAGCTCCCTCTGAGTACGTCCAGAAGGAGCACTCTGCTGTTCTCAGCATGTTGGCTCGGTGGATTAGGAGTCAAAGGACTGGGTGGGAGGCCCTCTCAGACCACAAGTATTCTTGGGCCAGAGAGGAAGCGAACACAGCTCGTTACTTTGGGATCCGCACAAAGGATTCCTTCACCAGCGGGACTGCAGAGACCGAGGGAAGTCAGCAGCCTTGCTTTTCCAAAGCACACTTAAGAACAGTGTGTTCACCCGTCTTTATGGCTCTGGGTATCGTTGAAAAAAGAAAAAGAAAGCTACCTGTAAGCTGGGATGGTAGTTCTCTGGAGGTCCAGCGCTTCCAGTGCAGGGGATGCAGGTTCGATCCCTGGTCAGGGAGCTGGGATCCCACATGCCACTTGACGCAGTCAAAAAAAATTTTTTTCCCCAAACTTTAAAGTTTTTGTTTTGGAGGTCTGACTGATTAACAATATTGTGGTGGTTTCAGTTGAACAGCGAAGGGACTCAGTCGTACATATACACTGTATCCACTCTCCCCCAAACTAGCCTCCTATGGCCAAAATATATTTAATAAATAAGCTGGGATGATGAGCAAAGCCGAAGGAAGTGGGGGCCCCTGGTGGGCTGTGGAAAGCCACGGTGGGGCCCCCGGGGCCTCAGCCAGCTCCAGGGCAGGCCGTGTCGGGACAGACGCTGTACAACCTGCTCTTGTGAGCCCGTGTGTGCTCAGTGACCCTCCATGTCTCCATGTTGCAGGCCTGGCGCTGGTGCCACAGAAGCTGTGTGCCCACTACGCCTGGGACGCCAGCGTGCTGCTTCAGGCCTGGCCCACCGTGGACCCGCAGTTCCTCCAGCAGCCCGAGGTCGTGCAGATGGTGGTTCTGGTGAGTGCCTCCCGAGGCCCCCTGCACCCAGGGGAATCTGACACACACACACACACACACACACACACACGGCCAGGTCTGGAGGTTTCTCGCCAGGCCTTGCTAGCCCACCCGACTCTCTGCCCGACCTTCAAGCCTATCTTGCTTTGCCAGCACCTTCAGTTCTGAGGTCACCACATACCAAAATCTTGTGAGCAGAAAACTTGTGGCCCTCAAGCTTTTGAGAGCATGGAAAGAATCAACCTGTCCTGCCTTAGGTGTTCTGTCTTCATTCCCACTGTGTTTCGGGCTCTCTAGGTTTCATTCAACTGCTCTTGGCTTTTGGAAAGGGGAGGTGATAGTGAGGTGGTGGGCATGGAATCCCTACTCTGCAAAATATATTTCAGGAAGACTACATGAAATCTCTTTTTTTGTAAAGTGGATCATTTTAAATACATAGAAGTAGTCGATTATAGTATAGAGCCAGTAATTCTGCTCTAGTTCATCCTTATGCATCTGTTTTGCTTAGTCTGAGACCCATTGTGAGGAATACCTCTTCAATATGCTGCTGTGGCTGAAGAGGGAAAGAAAACAAGGGGCAGACCTTTCAGTCTGAACCACACGTGGGCCAGCCAGTTTACGTCCCAGCTCGCATCACCCTGAAAGGTGAGCGTCACTGTCCTCATTTTTTTTTTAAGCTGAGGACACAGGCTCAGAGAGCTCATCACTTTGCCCACATTTGTTTATTCCTGAGTTACTATCCGGTTACCTCCTCTACCTTAACACAGGCTCTTGGGACCCAAACCCAAATACAACAACCCGGGTCCCTGCCCTTGTGGAGCTTAAAGCCTGGTGGAAAAGATAGGGGAAAATAAGAAGGAAAGAGGAGTAGAAACAAAATGATTGCAAACTGTGGAAAGTGCCACAAACAAGTCACCCCGAGGCTGAGGGGTAGCTGAGCCTGCCGATCCCCGGCTGCTGCATCTGCCAACCCTGGGCGCTGTGGGCAGGTCCACGCTGGGAAGGACAGAAGCCCCCAGGAGACTGGCTCCCTGTCAGCCACTCTTTGTCCTCACCCTCTCCCTTGGCACCCAGTCCCTCAGTGCCTCCTGCTTACCTGCCCACAGAGGGCGAGGAGCTGAGGCTGCCTGGCTAGGCGTCTTCCCAGAGTCCTCAAAACTAGCCTGTGCCTCAGAGAGGCGATTTCTTTAATCTCATTAATATTTCCAAGAAATAATTCTCTTGTATACTTCTAAGGACTCGTCCTAAGCTCAGCTGAGAAAGGCCAAAAAAATTTTTTTTTTCGCCACACCCTGCAGCCTGTGGGATCTTAGTTCCCTTGACCAAGGATCAAACCAACTCCCCTCTGCAGAGTCTGAACCACTGGACTACCAGAAAAGTCCCAGAATGCCAACTTGAGACACTGAAGTTCTAGTCTGAAAATGTCTTTCCATTTTAAATTAACCACTGTGGAAAAGAAATTGAGTTTTGATAATTGGTAAAAATAATCTTAGATTTTCATTGAGATAAAAATTCAAGATTTAAAATGTGTAAGTCTCCCTGCAGGCACACCCAGCTCAGCAACCTCGGGGTCGGGATGTCGAGGCCTGCTGGCCTGTCTCCGCATGATCTCCCTGAGTGCCAAGGCCAGAAATAGAAGCTGCAGCACAGACCGTGTGACCCAGTGCAACTCAGTTCAGCCAGGCCCCTGTGCTCTGAGCCCAGAGGTACCGCCTTGTGTCCGTGGAGCCCGGCACCAGGAGCAATGGTCTGGGGAGGCACACACGTTGTCATGCACACTGACAATTTGTGTAGCCTCCAGGTTAAGACATAAGACCTTGGGACTTGGACCACCTCACTTTGCAAAATGCTTGATCTCTCTAAGCCTCAGGTTCCTCAGTTAGAAAATGGGAGGCAAATCCAGGGCCTGCCTCACCTGATTATGCCAAGAGTTAAATGGAGCATGCCAGGAGCGCTTAACCTGCTTCTGGAGGCACTAATGACAAAACCCACTAACACACAGTGAGCATCGACTAAGAAGCCGGCTCTGCCCTTAGAACTTTCCAGATACTAATTCACTGATCCTGCACAGCAGCCCAGCAGCCTGCTGTTCTCACCATTTCACAGACAAGGCCCTGTCTCACAAGGAGGAAACAGTGGCAGCACAGGGCTTGGTAGCTCGCTTGGTAGATGGTAACTGCTGCTGGCATAGGCGTCGCTGCCTCTGGCAGCTCGGGCGTTGGGGAACGTGTCCTGAGGAAGAGGACATGACCTTGGCTTTGAAAAAGGAGCAGCTTTTCCCTGGTGGAGGGAAGGAGCCACAGCAGGGGAAGCCCTCCCTGGACCGGGAGCCGAGGAGGGGCTGGCGCATAGGCAGGGCCACTCTCGAGAGAGGGCTAGACTGCATCTGAGCAGTTGGGGGCTGGCAGGAAGAGGAGGGGTCCGGGGGTCGTCCCAGCTCCAGCGTTGGCTGGAGTGGGGACCTGGTCTGTGGCTTCACATTCCTGTCCCTCAGCTTGGCCCTCTGAGAATCGGGGCTGAAATAGCAGTGACCTACCTCACGGGCCTGTGACGGGGATAGACAGGGTCTCTCGGGTGGCTTGTGGAGCTCAGTGCCTGGCACAGAGAGAGAGAGCTCAGACAACAAGTGCCGTTACTGTCATGAGCCACTGTGGGGCTCCTGTTAGCCGTAGATGGGGCGCTTAGGGGGTGGGGGACAGCCCTCGCGGCCAGGGACCCATCAGGCAGCTGTTGGAGAAGTCCTAGAGAACAGCACAGAGGCCTGGACCCAGGCCGAGTGGTGAGGTGGAGGTGGCGAGACCAAAGGGCTGAAGCTAGCAAGGCCACCAGCTAGGGACCCGGAGACCTTCCTGAAGGCAAGCAGCTGCTGTTGGAGGTGATGTCGTCTTGGTCTCCCGTCCCGTCGTCTAGGTGGTGCGAGTGGTAAAGAACCCGCCTCCCATCCCGTCCTCTAGGTGGCGCTAGTGGTAAAGAACCCGCCTGCCAGTGCAGGCGATGTAAGAGACGCGGGTTCCATCCACGGCAGGAAGATCCCCTGGAGGAGGACATAGCAGCCCACTCCAGTATTCTTGTCTGGAGAATGCCATGGACAGAGGGGCCTTGCAGGCTATAGTCCATGGGGTCGCAGAATCGGACACAACTGAAGTGTCTAAGCACACACAGCCCAGCACAGTGATCTAGGCCAATACAGCCTCTAAAAATGCCACTAAGTTCTACAGAAATCTGCAAAGGTAAATGGGTGACTATGGGATCCTGGATAATATGCTTTGGTTGAAACGTCAGAAGTTCTTCCCTGTAATTTTTCATAATACAGTGACTTTATTTAACAAGTTAAAAACTGGAGCATTCACAAAAGAAACATAAGCATTCTGACAGAAGCCACTGGGTCAGAGGACCTGAAACAAGCTGTTCAGAAGCTTCTGGATCACACACACTTTCCTTAGCAACACTTTCAGTTCATACTTGATGTGAAACTTAACCTTCACATCAAATTATTGAACCAGCATTCAGTGAATAATACCACTGGTGTCTAGAACTGTTCAGTTCAGTCACTCAGTCATGTCCAACTCTTTGCGACCCCATGGACCAGGGCTTACCCCAGCATACCAGGCTTCCCTGTCCGTCACCAACTCCCGGAGCCTACTCAAAACTCATGTCCATTGCGTCAGTGATGCCATCCAACCATTTCATCCTCTGTTGTCCCCTTCTCCTCCTGCCTTTAATCTTTCCCAGCATCAGGGTCTTTCCAATGAGTTAGTTCTTTGCATCAGGTGGCCAAAGTATTAGCTTCAGCATCAGTCCTTCCAATGAATATTCAGGACTGATTTCCTTTAGGATGGACTGGTTGGATCTCCTTGCAGTCCAAGGGACTCTCAAGAGTCTTCTCCAGCACCACAGTTCAAAGCATCAATTCTTCGGCGCTCAGCTTTCTTTAGAGTCCAACTCTCACATCCATACATGACCACTGGAAAAACCTTAGCTTTGACTAGACAGACCTTTGTTAGTAAAGTAATATCTCTGCTTTTTAATATGCTGTCTAAGTTGGTCATAGCTTTTCTTCCAAGGAGCAAGCATCTTTTAATTTCGTGGCTGCAGTCACCATCTGCAGTGATTTTGGAGCCAAAAAAAATAAAGTCTGACACTGTTTCTACTGTTTCTCCATCTATTTCCCATGAAGTGATGGGACCAGATGCCATGATCTTCATTTTCTGAATGTTGAGCTTTAAGCCAACTTTTTCACTCTCCTCTTTCACTTTCATCAAGAGGCTCTTTAGTTCTTCACTTTCTGCCATAGGGTGGTATCATCTGCATATCTGAGGTTATTGATATTTCTCCCAGCAATTTGATTCCAGCTTGTGCTTCATCCAGCCCAGCATTTCTCATGATGTACTCTGCATATAAGTTAAATAAGCAGGGCGATAATATACAGCCTTGACATACTCCTTTTCCTATTGGAACCAGTCTGTTGTTCCATGTCCAGTTCTAACTGTTGCTTCTTGACATGCATACAGTTTTTTCAGGAGGCAGGTCAGGTGGTCTGGTATTCCCATCTCTTTCAGAATTTTCCACAGTTTGTGGTGATCCACACAGTCAAAGGCTTTGGCGTAGTCAATAAAGCAAAAGTAGATGTTTTTCTGGAACTCTCTTGCTTTTTTGATGATCCAGCGGATGTTGGCAATTTGATCTCTGGTTCCTCTGCCTTTTCTAAATCCAGCTTGAATATCTGGAACTGTACTGGCCCATTTTAGGGTGGTGTGGATCCTGTTTCCAGATTGTCACACATAAGTGCCCCTTTCTGGAGCCAGTCGTCAGGAAGGGAGGTTGCCCACGTTCCCCAGAAATTAATTAGTCCACATGAAAGTCCCGATAGCCGGATCTGAACTCAATGTGATCTTCAGGAACACAATTATCCCTCTCCTCCTGAGTACAGCCTAAACCATCTCATGCTGAGAGTTTTTGACATAATTCCCACCAAGGTGTGATGGGGGCAGCATTCAGGAAACACAGGGTGGTGCCCCCGCCCTCTCTGCGGTATTCAGGCATTAATCCCACCCATCTCACTACACTTCGCTCTTCTGGGTAGCTGGGTGCCGCCTTTTCTTCCTCTCTTCCCACACCCTCTCCCCACACAGAGACAGCAACACCTTTTAGGGGCAGTGAGTGTCAGGCTGCCTACCACCCCCAGGCTTTCCTCACGGGTTGCCTCTCTTTTCGCCTTCTCAGATCAACAACAAAGCCTGTGGCAAAGTCCCCGTGCCCCAGAATGTCGCCCAGGACCAGGAAAAAGTCCACGAACTGGTTCTCCAGAGCGAACTGGGTGTCAGGCTCCTACAGGGGCGAAGCATCAAGAAGGCCTTCCTCTCTCCACGCACCGCCCTCATCAACTTCCTGGTGCAGGAGTGACTGCAGGCCTGCTGCGGCCCCTCCTCCAAGTCTGTGGCGAAGGAAGGAGTCTGGGGCCCCGGCTCAGGGAAAGCCCAGCGTCTTGAATGTCTGCCTTTGCATTCTGACGGGCTGGCATCCGCAGGGCGCCTCTGCAGTGTGATCTGGTGCTGGGGTGAGGGTGGGTGGGGCAGAGGAGAAATATGAGTGAAGCGAGGTGGGGAGCGCATACCTCCGCCATTGCAGTGAGGGAAGCATCTGGCCCCACGTGAAGCCCCCAGAGATTCGGCCAGGTGGGAGCAGGAAGGTGAAAAGAGGAGCAAGTGAGCCTGAACACGAAGCCTCTCTAGCAGCCTGGGCGCCTCTGGATCCAGAAACTGCACTGCCTGCGGCAGGT
>SJXQ01010041.1:170530-207147 GCA_006408695.1 Aepyceros melampus
GCCTGCGGCAGGTCTGAGGAGCATGAGGCTACACCAAGGATGTCAGGGGCTCAGGAGCAGCTCGAGCAGTCACTGTTGATCGGTGATGGAGCCTCAGCCTCACGGCAGAGGGTTTCCTGCCTGCAGGCTGGATCCAGATATCCATGTGCGGCATGGATACTGGCGTCTTCAGAAGGCGCTCAGAGGAATTCCCTGGCCGTCCGGTGGTTTGGACTTTCACTGCTCTGGACCCCGGTTCCATCTCTAGTCAGGAAACTAAGATCCTGCATGGCTGGCACAGCCAAAAAGAAGACGAAGAAGAAATTGCTGGGAATCAAGAGACAAGCAGAGCTAGTCTGGCTGCCCGCACCCTGGCTCCTCAGCCCTGCCTGGCTGGCTGTTTCCACCCAGGCTCGGCTGGACTCGCCTGCCCAGCCTGCTCTGATGCCGACCTTCAGGCCCTCGGGTGAAGCACCACTTCGCACTGTGAATGGGGAGCAGCCCCTCCCGACTGCCCCCTCAGGGTATCACATTTGCTGTGAAGTGAAGCGGAACCAAGCTGCTTCCAGCCTGGCCGGAACCCATCTCAGAGCCCACCACAGCTCAACAGGGCGTCTGCTCATGTGCGCCCCAGATGGCAATGCCGCCCTGGGTGTGGCCCCCAGAGCCTGTTGTCAGGAAGAATGAGTCCACCGCCGGTGGGGGTAGGGGGCTGGTGCTACCCAGGTGCTGCCTCCCATGCTCCAGCCATAGCAGCTGGCTGCCAGGAAGACCCCTGTGTGATGTATGTTAGGGTGATCCTGGGTTTTGGTGAAGTCAGAGGTTAGGTGCTCTTAACAGAACTGGCTTCAATCCACTGAGTACTGTTTAATATGGGGAGGGGAGGAGAATCCAGACATGTTGTGATGCTAAAAATCTGTATTTGTTCCCCGATGCCTTTTTCTGAAGTAGGCTCAAATGTGGTCCCCTGCAGTTCGGCAGTTAACAGATGACTTTTTTTTAATGGAATAAAATGTTTGTCATGTATGACTTTGGGACAAATGGTGATCCTGGAATAGTCACCATATTCCAATTCTAGGAGTTAATCAGGAACACACTGAGTTATTCTGTTATTCTCCGAAGCACTGGCTGTGTGCCTGACTCCATGTGGACTGTTATAAAGTGGGATGCATGGGAAACTTACCAACCGTGGTAGACTGTACTGGCTCAGAAACAGCAGCTAAGTCACTTGGCTCAAGCTTAATACTGTGCCTGGTCCCCAAGCCCAGAAATCTTGGTATAACTGATCTCAAGTGCACTTGGGCATCAGGGATCTTATTAATAGAATCTCCACACTTGACTGATTGTTGATTGTTAGTTGTTCAGTCATGTCTGACTCTTTGAGACCCCATGGACTGTAGCCTGCCAGGCTCTTCTGCCCATGGAATTCTCTCGGCAAGAGTACTGGAGTGGGTAGCCATTCCCTTCTCTAGGGGATCTTCCTAACCCAGGAACTTGGGTCTCCTGAATTGCAGGCAGATTCTTTATGGTCTGAGCTACAAGGGAAGCCAACACAGGTGCTCCACAGGTGATTCTAATGGCCAGCTAAATTTGAGAACCACTGGATTAATTGATTCATTTGAACCATAATGTCTAACTAGTGCTTTCTCTCCCTAACCTTCAGCTTAACTGGGCTGAATTTGGTCCAGGACTAAAGCATAGTGAAGCAGAGTCAGGAAAGACTTGGACTGGAAGGGGAGGCAGAGGCCGGAACTCTGGAGCAGGAATTTAAGATGTCCCAGAGCTGAGCTGAGTGGACAGAATCCTATGGCATGTCCCAACAAATGCAGGTTCACTGCAAGCAAACGATGAGGATCTTTGGTTCAAGGAGGGGAGCGAGTGCATTCGCCTCATTGTCTTGTTTACTCCTAATGTAAGCTAAGTGATCTTGAGTCTGTCAGTAAGATGAGGGCAGGGATCCCTTTATTAGCGCATAATCTGGCCAGAATAGTGACTGAGTGAAGCTTCAAGACCACTGGACTAAACAGCCTGGCTTCAAAGAACTTCTCCAGGAGGAGAAAAGTTTGAAAACAGATGAGCTCGTTGGTATCACTGAGCTAGTTGGTGTAATGGAACAATTGAACAGAAGAACCTGATCCCTGGGGTGGGGGATGATCTCAGTCCTTTATTAACTGCCTTGATTAGGTCAAAACCTGGACTGAACAAGTTCCCTTGCATTATGTCATTTAATTTCCACTAAAACCCTAGAGGGAAAGAATGTGTCTGTCATAAATATGAAGAAACCCAGGTTCTGAGGTTCAGTAATTTGCTCAGTTTGCACAGCTAATAAGTAGAAGCTTTTTGTTGATGCTGTTGTTAAGTCACTAAGTCATGTCCAACTCTTGCAACCCGGTGGAGTGTAGGCCCGCCAGGCTCCTCTGTCCATGGGATTTTCCAGGCAAGAATACTGGAGCGGGTTGCCATTTCCTTCTCCAGGGGATCTTCCCACCCAGGGATCAAACCCGAGTCTCTTGCGTCTCCTGCATCAGCACATGGATTCTTTACACGGCCCCACAGTAAGTAGAAGAACCAGATCCAAACCCCGGTCCTCTGGCCTCCAAATCGCCTTGTGCCACCCACCATGTCTTCTCAGTCCCCTCGCCTCATTGCCCATCTTGCTGGAAGTACTAGACTGAGGAAGACTGAGGTGTTGGCTGGAAGCTTGAGGGCTCTCCAGGGACGCCTCCTGACTGCATGGAGTGGCCGTTGTTCTTGTTGCCTCTGTGCTGCCTTGGCTTACGGTTCCCTGATTGATGGCCCGAGGCTTCTGGGGGCAGATGGCCCGGTGACGTGAGCTGGAGGTTTGAGGCTACATGAATAAGTCTACCAGAGATCCTTGCAAGCCACTCATGGCCCTTGGCAGGCCAGTGCTCAGACAGGATAGACTCCAAACCTAAAGCTGAGCATCCGAAGTTGGCTTTGGTTTTCACCTCTAGGTGGTTTGATTCCTGATCTGAGCCCAGGTCGGAGTGAGGAGGCTGCTAGTGTGCACAGCCATGCACCTGGGCTGATGACGTTCCTGCCGGGCCACCACTCGAGCCAGAGGGCTGGTTCCTGCACCAGCTGCCCCGGCTCCACCACCTGCCGCCCTCTTGGTCTTTCTCCTCCCAGGAGGGGAGGGAAGGAGGCAGAGAAGCCTGCAGGGTCATTGTGTGCACCAAGCACCATGCAGGGGGGTTTGCTGCTGCTCTTCGAGCCTCACAGCAATGCTGCAAAGTGAGAATTATGTCCCCAAGTCTTTAAGGAAGGAAACCAAAGCCTAGCGAAGTACACGGAGAAGGCAATGGCACCCCACTCCAGTACTCTTGCCTGGAAAATCCCATGGGCGGAGGAGCCTGCTAGGCTGCAGTCCATGGGGTCGCTAAGAGTCGGACACGACTGAGCGACTTCACTTTTACTTCTCACTTTCATGCATTGGAGAAGGAAATGGCAACCCACTCCAGTGTTCTTGCCTGGAGAATCCCAGGGACGGGGGAGCCTGGTCGGCTACCGTCTATGGGATCGCACAGAGTCGGACACGACTGAAGCGACTTAGCAGCAGCAGCAGCAGCAGCGAAGTACAGCGAGTTACCTAAGTCCTGCCGCTGATAACCGCTCGAGCCAGGATTCAGCCCCCGTTCTGCCTTCCTTTTCACAGCTCAGGCTTTCTCCAACCTGCCTTCCAGGAGGGAAGAAGTGGGGTGTCTTGGGAGGAAATACAGCTTGTTCTTTCTGTCCCAGGAATTCTAAACTGGAGCTCTGGTGTGTGTATGCGGCCCTGTGGAATGCAGCCTAACACTCCTGACTCACCGCAGATGCTCCTTGAGGAAGCAGGCTGGGCTTTTGTACCCCAAATCCATCCATCACTGGCTGTGGGCCAGCCCGGAGTGGAGGGAGGTAGTTAATAATTTTCTGGGCATCTTGGGATGGAGGGACTCCCACTGGCTCAGGGTAGGTTTCCGGAGAGGAGCACAGCCGAGCCATCAGCAACCAGCATGTGTGGGAGCTGGGGCCAGGCGCCCCTGCCTGTGAAGAGGACCTGGGGGAGCACCCAAGGTGACCGCCGCTGGGAGAGAGGGTGCGAATCCAAGTTGAGAAGCAGGCGGCCTGGGGGCAAGGAAAGGCTCCAGACAGACGCTGAGTCATAAGAGACGCGGATGAGCACAGGATGGGGTGAGGACAAGCCAAGCTACCTTGAGGCTGCCTTGGTACCCTGGGCTGGGGGGTCTCCAGGTAGTGCCACTGCATTAGAGACAGTGATGAAGTCAAACCGGAAGCCGTCATCCCCCTTCTGCAGATGACAAGACCATGACTCACCCAGGCCGAGGCTTGCTCGAGGCCCGACAGTGAGTGATGGGAGTATTTCCAACCCCATTCTGTGCTCATTCCACTCAGGGGTACCCCTGGAAAAGCCCGGTGGTACCACCAGACAGAATTTAGCTCTGGAAGTAAATGCTCTTAACTGTGGATGACATTGGGGTAGACCAAATGAGAAGAGTCTGCACCCCCTCCCCCCCGCCATTTCTTCCTCTGGGACGAGCAAGCAGAAAACATCTGTTTCGTGGGCCGATCCCTGTCTGGCTTCTCAGAGGGTGGGTGGCCAGAGGCTCTCCTCCAAGCTGATGAGTCTGGAGATCGGAATCCAGGGTGGCCAACCATGAGCAAGAGGGAATCCCCAGAGTGGGTGGGCGAGCAGTGCTGGCAGGGAGGGGGCGGCCAGGAACAGCTGGGGAAAGACCCGTCCTGTGGGCAGAGGCCCTGGATCCAAGGATGGGGCCAGCGATCGTCCAGAATGGGTGGCCTCACGCCAGGTCTCCATCACGCCTGCCCACGTGACGGAGGGGAGGCAGGGGTAACAGGGCCCTTGGGGGAGGTGGCGGCCAGGCCTGCCCGAGTCAGGCGCCTGGAATCCGACACTCATGATTCACCTCCGTGCGCCTCCAGCTTGCACTTGAATTCCAGGTCTTGTCTGGCCTCTGAAAGAGCCAGCCTGTGTGGAACACCCCACTGGGTGTGCCTGAGATGCCCTCGTACCAGCAGCAGTAAGACCATTTGCCACTTTCTGAAGGCTAGCTGTGTGCTCAGCCCTGTTCTGGGAGCCTTACCACAGAAGGTCTGGCAGAGCCATGAGTCCGACCCTGCTCTGCTGCACCGCTTCCCACAGGCCTTGATGCAGACCAGCCCTGAACCTCCTGGGTTGGCCAACACAGCCTTAATTTCTGACTCTCTCTCCAGTTGTCAAGAACCTGCCAAGCCCACACTCACTGATCCGAAGACATCTGGGTGAGCACCTCCCTGGTGCCCAGGGACAGATCTCGGCTTTCTCTCTGAGCCCAGGCCTGAGCTCTCCCAGGGACCCATCACCTTTAATAGTTACAGATTTATTTGGCCATGTCAGGTCTTGGCTGTGATACACAGGATCTTCATTGTGATGCTCGGGCTCGGTTGCCCCACAGCATGTGGGGTCTTAGTTCCCCGACCAGGGATCAAACCTGCATCCCTTGCTTTGAAAGGCAGATTCTTAACCACCTGACCACCAGGGAAGTCCTGAGCCATCACCTTTGAGCCCCATCAGTGGAACCTAGAAGTCAGGGGGTCAACTTGGCTCCACCGCGAATACCAGGAGGAAAATCCCATGGACAGGAGCAGGGGAGACCTGGCCTGGGCCCGTGGGCATGGGGAGAGCTTCCTGGCCTCACAGCATCCCAGAACACCCTTCCCCAGACCATCCTTTCCTCCCACCACAGAAGGCCTGCTCTGGGATCGCTGAGGGCTGGTTGGCCCCGGCCCCACCCAGAGGTGGACTTGCCTGCCACACTCGCTGGAGCTGCGTGCTCATGGACTCCCCTCAGGACCGGGAGGAGAACCGGGCCTGGGCAGAAATCCTATTCCTGAGACCCTGTGAGGGGAGGGGTCAGTCTTGAGTGGATAGAGTGGATGCTCCGGGGAGGCAGGGCCACCCCAAAGGTGACACCGTTCCCTGAGCCTGGGATGTCATTGATCAGGGAAAAGGCGTGTCCTTCCCTTCTTGAGAAACAGGGCCAGGCGGGGCCGGTGGGGCTTTACGAGGTGGGTGCTCCAGGGGGCTCTTCTGTGGGCAGGGCACAGAGCAGCCACCCCGTGGAAGTGGCTGAAAGCCAGACGTCATCAAGCGTCTCCATTCTCAGTTACCACTTCACCTGTTAGTTGTCAAATAACACGTTAGCTTGCTAGTACTAGAAATTTAGTTTTGATTAATAATTAACTTTAATGGATTTTTCTCGTGGTCTGGATGTTTGTGTCCCTTGAAATGCATATGTTGAGACTGTACTTCCAAAGGTAACGGTACCTAGCAGGTGGGGCTTTGGAGGTGCCTGGGTGAGGTCACGAGGGCGCGGCCCCTGTGGTTGGGATTAGTGTCCTCAAGAGAGTCACAGAAGAGCTTGCTTCCTCCCTGCATCCTGCCACGTGAAGACATAAGTCAGCAGTCTTCAGCCCGAAGAGGGTTCTCGACAGAACTCTAGCAAGCTGGCAACCTGATCTCAGGCTTCAGCCTCCAGAACTGTGAGGAATAAGTTTCTGCCATTTATCAGCCCTGCAGTCTACGGTACTTTGTTATAGCTGCAAGAGCTTAAACAACTACTAACATCTTTTCATTTTTTTCATGTGTTCTCAGTGTGTCCAACTCATTGCAACTCAATGGACTGTAGTCCGCCAGGCTTCTCTGTCCATGGGATTTCCCAGGCAAGAATCCTGGAACGTGTTGCCAATTTCCTCTTCGAGGGAATCTTCCCAACCCAGGGGGTCGAAACCCAGTCTCCTGCATTGGCGGGCAGATTCTTTACCACTGACCTACCTATTGCTTTAAATTTTTCCTAAAGCATACATGTCATATTATTTTCAGAACACCTTATCTAGTTTTTAGCTAGATCTGAGAGACTTTTGAAGTATAGCACTGTGATTTCACCGATTAGCAGTTGAGACTGCCAAGATAAAACACAGGGATCCTGCCCTTAGAAACCGTATGGACCAGGAGAGCGATATGGTGTATTGGAAAGAGCATAACAAGCTTTGGCCAGCATTCAGCTCCTTCAAAAATTACCATCTTAGGAGTCAGTTCCCCTTTTAGTGGGTGCAGTAGAGCTCAGTTACCAGTTACATTGTTCTTACCTGCACTGAACCCCTTAATTATACACTAACAACTTGGTGGTCTGCTAGTATCTTTTTAAAAAATATTTTATTTATTTGGCTGAGCCGGGTCTCAGCTACAGCACTCAGGAACTAGTTCCCTGACCAGGGATGGAACCCAAGCCCCTTGCATCCAGAACTCAGAGCCCCAGCCACTGGACCACCAGTGGAGTCCCGGTCTGCTAGTTTCTTGTCTACCAGCCATCTTTAGCAATATTATTTTAAAAAATTATCAGTTAATTGTTGATGTAACTATAACAGCAGCATTAGTCGCTCAGTTGTGTCCGGCTCTTGCGATCCCATGGACTGTAGCCCACCAGGCTCCTCTGCATGGGATTCTCCAGGCAAGAATACTGGAGTGGGCTGCCATTCCCTTCTCCAGGGATTCTACCCAACCCAGGGATCAAACCTGGGTCTCCTGCATTGCAGACAGATTCTTTACCATCTGAGCCACCAGGGAAGCTCTAGCAGATGAACCCCTAAACCATGGTGGGCTCACCCGGCAGACTTTAGTTCTCATCCCTGTAAGTCTAACCCTCTGGAGAAGGCAGCAGAGAAGGGGCTCTGTTCCTTTCCAGCTTGATGGGGAGGGGGCTGCTGAAGGAGACTCCTCTGTCTTCATCCTTTGACTCAGGGCTGAACACTGATACCCAGCCCTCAGATACAGGCAGAGAGAGCTGGAGTTTCATAAGGAGGTTTCTAGGGGCAGAATCTAAAGTGGCATGCATCTCTTCTGCCCACTGGGAAATGTGAGCAGCACCCCCCGCCGCAGCAACAAGTCTGCGTGAGGGAAGGGAACCCAGATCTTCGGTGGGCAGCCACCTGCCTGCGCCACCTGAACCATCTTTTCTGTTTTCAGACTCTTGGTTGTCAGTGTCTGTCTTATCTTCTGAATCTCTCAGCTGTCTGCTGACACAGGGATTTATAGGCACTCCCCGCCCTGAGCAAGGACCGTGTGCCTTCTGAATCTGTGAAAACTGCAGGCTGTGGCTCTGAAATAACTCATTCATCACTCCCAGCCTGCCGGCACCGCCCAGCCCTCTGTCCTGGACTCCAGGCCTCGCTCCAGAAATGTATGAAATCACAGATCTGCATTGTGCCGCTTTATAAATGGCTGATTTTTACTCCAGAGTTCTGCTTATTGGTCTCCAGTTCTCCCCAGTCTCCTTCCTCCCTGATGTTCACACGTTGATTAATGGAGACAGTTTGGAGCATTTTGATGTTTTGGAGGGGGTTGGGCATTTTAATTAAAAGGTAGAAGAAAGCAGGTTTCCCCTTGCCCTGCCGGAAACCTGGGAAATTCTTCAGATTCCTGTTTCTGAAGGGTCAGGGCTGTTTCTTCAGGGTAGAAATGTGACAGCCCTAAACGCTTCACCTTGTGCTTTGGTCCTGGACACTTGTTGCCCCCCCCCACCTCACACACACCCCACATACACACACACACCACCTCACACACACCCCACCTCACACACACACACACACACCACCTCAACACACACACCCCACCTCACACACACCCCACCTCACACACACACCCCACCTCACACACACACACACCCCACCTCACACACACACACACACATACCTCACACACACACAAAACCTCACACACACCCCACCTCACACACCCCACGTACACACACACAACACCTCACACACACACACCACGTCACACACACCCCATGTACACACACACCACCTCACACACACACACCATGTCACACACACCCCATGTACACACACACACACCACCTCACACACACACACACCACCTCAACATACACACCGCACCTCACACAGACACCCACACATACTCTTCACACACACCACGACATAAACACACACACCACCTCACACATACACACCACCTCAATATACACACACACTTCACCTCACACATCCCACATACACACACACACCACCTCACACACACCACCTCACACACACCACCTCAACACACACACCACCTCAACACACATACCACCTCAACATATACACAGCACCTCAACACACACACCACCTCACGCACACACATACCACACACACACCAGCTCACACACCCACACATACTCCTCACACACACCACACACACATACCCCACATACACACACACACACCCCACCTCACACACACACACCCACACACATACTCTTCATACACACTACCTCAACATAAACACACACACCCCACCTCACACACACACCCCACCTCACACACACACCCCACACAATACTCCTCACACACACCACATACACACACCACCTCAATACACACACACACACCAGCTCACACACACACCCCATATACATACTCCTCACACACACCACCTCAACATACACACACATACACCTCCCATACACATATTCTTCACAGATAAACACACACACACTATACACTCTTATACACCCCCACCTATCAGACACACAGATCATAGAGAACACACACTTACCACATACACACACACCTCAACACACACATACACACCCCCACACATTGCAAATATACCACATTATATATCACGCACACATTATACCACATACTACACAGACACACCCCACACCATACATACCAGCATGCAACACACACACATGCCCAAGACAAAAGCCTTTTTTGGGGAGTAGTAACTGGTAATTTCTGCCATAAGGGTGGTGTCATCTGCATATCTGAGGTTATTGATATTTCTCCCGGCAGTCTTGATTCCAGCTTGTGCTTCTTCCAGCCCAGCGTTTCTCATGATGTACTCTGCAAGAAGTTAAATAAGCAGGGTGACAATATACAGCCTTGACGTACTCCTTTTCCTATTTGGAACCAGTCTCTTGTTCCATGTCCAGTTCTAACTGTTGCTTCCTGACCTGCATATAGATTTCTCAAGAGGCAGGTCAGGTGGTCTGGGATTCCCATCTCTTTCAGAATTTTCCACAGTTTATTGTGATCCACACAGTCAAAGGCTTTGACATAGTCAATAAAGCAGAAATAGATGTTTTTCTGGAACTCTCTTGCCTTTTCCATGATCCAGTGGATGTTGGCAATTTGATCTCTGGTTCCTCTGCCTTTTCTAAAACCAGCTTGAACATCAGGGAGTTCACGGTTCACATATTGCTGAAGTCTGGCTTGGAGAATTTTGAGCATTACTTTACTAGCATGTGAGATGAGTGCAATTGTGTGGTCGTTTGAGCATTCTTTGGCATTGCCTTTCTTTGGAATTGGAATGAAAACTGACCTTTTCCAGTCCTGTGGCCACTGCTGAGTTTTCCAAATTTGCTGGCAAATTGAGTGCAGCACTTTCACAGCATCATCTTTCAGGATTTGAAACAGCTCAACTGGAATTCCATCACCTCCACTAGCTTTGTTCGTAGTGATGCTTTCTAAGGCCCACTTGACTTCACATTCCAAGATGTCTGGCTCTAGATTAGTCAACACATCATCATGATTATCTGGGTCATGAAGATCTTTTTTGTACAGTTCTTCNAATTGAGTGCAGCACTTTCACAGCATCATCTTTCAGGATTTGAACCAGCTCAACTGGAATTCCATCACCTCCACTAGCTTTGTTCATAGTGATGCTTTTTTACTCTCTTGTTATCTAATTGTTGGGTTTTGAAACCTTGTTTTATTTCTTTTTTTGGCTGCATTGCATAGCACATAGGATCTTAGTTCCCTGACCAGGGATAGAACCCATGCCCCCTGAGCTGGAAGCATGGAGTCTTAATCAATGAACCACCAGGGAAGACCAGAAATCTTATTTCCAATTTGAGAATTTTCTGTCATTAAGACCATGACCTTCAACATCAACACTTACTTAGGAAAGTGATACATCAATGTGGCTTGGTCTTAAATATTCACACAATAATGAAAGAATGAGTAGTAATACAAAAAAATTTGAAACAGCAAGCAAAATAAATGATGGATATTTAGCTTTAAAAAGCATTACTTGATATTCAGTTAACTTATGTATTAACAGTCAACGGCTGATAATATTTTGCATTCCCTGAACACTAAGAGTAACCAATACAGAAAATTTAAAGATAACTATATATGAAAATACCCCAAAATTATATCACTGGTTATGAAAACAAGAATATTGGGGGGGGGGGGGAATGCAAAAAAATGGATCCATTTACCAGAAAAATTACACAAAAAGAAAATGAGTATCTCTCATCCACAAGAAATTGTGCCAAACCGAAGAGCTCTATACTAGAAAAATGCTTGGGAAGTAATTCCTCCTGAAACAACCAAATCTGAAATTGCCAACAGGCACGACACTTCATTGCCTTAAGTATTAATAAAACACCAGGAAGCAATCACGTGAAGGCAGCAGAACATGTCACATTTATCAATATTATCTGTCAAGACTTTTAAAAACCTTCTACTTCCCAGCCACATTTGAGATTTCATATAGGTGTCAAAGCCCTCAAGAGGTTATAGCAAAAAAAAAAAAAAAAGGTGGGGGGGGGAGCGGTTGGAGCGGGGAAATGGAGTGCTTGAGCACTACTGCTCTAAACCAGAGTTCCAAGTTCTAAATGTGCATCTGAATTACCTAAGATCTACTCAAAATGCACATTTTGATTCAACAGGCTGTAGGATGAAACATGAAACACTAAGGAGTTCCGAGACAATCATGACACCAAATCCAGACCAAACTTTGAGTAACAAGGTCCCAAACTAAGCAGACATCTCATAAAAGGTACCTGGTGGTATGTAACCACCCTGGCAAAGTTTTTTTAAGTTATACTTTTAAAATTTACTGACTATAAAGCCATTTTACCCCTAGATATTAATTACCCAAAACGAAAACAGATGTATACACACAAATGCTCACAGCAGCCTTATTTGTCAGGGCCAAAATTCAATCAACAGGTGAATGGATAAACCCATGGTGTGTACATAAACTGAAACGTTATTCCACAATAAAAAGGGATGAATAATAATACATGCTAAAATATGAACCTCAATACAACTATGCTGAGTAAAAGAAGCCAGACCAAAAGAGAAAATACGCTGTATGACCTCATTTATGTGAAAGTCTACAAAACACAACCACTAATCTATATTGATAGAAAACTATCAGTATTTGAGGAGAGAAGCTTATAAAGAGGTATGAGGAAACAACTACTGGAGGTGATAAATATGTTCGTTATCTTGACAGTAGTAATAGTTTCACAGGGTAAAACTGTACATGTTAAGCATGTGCACTTATGTGTCAATTATACTTCAACAGATCTATTTTTAAAAGACATCTGTCAAATACGAAATTATGGTTAAAATAATATCACTACATATACATAGACATATTTTAATTTTTTGAAAATTACATGTAGTACTGTAATACTCTAACTTAAAACAAAAAATTTATATCTGCTCTTTGTCCCCGTTCCTGGCACAGAGTTCCTAAAACCCTTGGAACTTCCTTAGTGATGAGATTGATAAAAGTGTCTTGATATTCTTAACGAATCCCTCTCAACCATGTCTGGTTAATGTTAACTGACATGTGGAAAGCACCTAAGGATGGGAGCTGGCTGCCAGGAGGATCAGATCACATGATTAGAGGATTGGAACTTTCAGTCCATTCCCACCACCTCTGGGAAGGGGAGAGCAGTAGCAGAATGCTGATCATCAATGGCCAATGATCTAACCAACTGTATCTATGTAACTGAAGCCTCCATTAAAAAAAAAAATCCAAAAGGCCTGTGTTCAGAGAGCTTCCAGGCTGGCACACATGTGGAGGTGCTGGGAGAGTGGCACTCTCAGGGAACAAAGGGACGCCATGCCCCTTTCCTCATACCCTGCCCTGTGCATCTCCTATCTGGCTTCTTGGTGTCAGAATTAAGTTGAATTGTAACACACTCCTTTGGTGTCAGACAATTACTTGGTATAGGGGGAAAAAGCCACACTTCTCAATAAATGTTAATATCACATATACACAACCGTATGCCTATACTAAGAATAAGAAACCTCGCCCTTTGGGAAGTGGGAGGTGGAAGGTGACTCAGAGGGCCCTTTAGGATCTTCTCAGTTACAAATAACCGCTGAAAATATATACTAGAGAGTAGCTAAGAAATTCAGTGGTGATCCAGTGAGAGAATACAACCTACAAAAAGAAATCTTGTCTGTACAATACACCTGCAATTTTGCTAACTGCATTAATAAATCTGGTCTTGCAGAATACAAAATTACAGTAGACACCGTTTGCATGTCTCATTCCCACCAATGTCACTCAACGGCCATGTCTCCTAGGATGTGCGCCGCCACCCACCAAGTCGGTAAATGGCCCCCCCTTACTCCAAGCACAGTCAACTGGATCAGCCTAGATCTCTCCAGGAACTAGGCCAATATTTTATCTCCTTGAAAGTCAGAAATGAGAATGAATCACTACTCTTGGCCAGAGATGGCTGCTTAAGTAGAAATAAATTTAGAAGCTATGGGATGGCCACCTTTGACCAGAAGGAGGCCAAATCTCTCTAACCTCCTTTACATAAAAAATAAATAAAACAAAAACATTTTAAAAGAATAATATCCCATCACTAAATAATCGATAATGTTTAGATCTAAAGGGAAATCATACTTTTTCCTATTGGAAAATGCATGAAAAATCATTTGAAAATATTCAATCCTCATGACAGAAACGCTGGAGATTTTTATATATTTTTATGTATTAGGTATAATTTATATTGTTTTAAATACCTATTTTGTTTCCTACATCTGTTAAGTCAATCCTGAATAATGTTCATCTTATTTAATGAAAAAACACCAGAGACATTCACATTTGTTTTGTCAGAAACAAAATAAAGACGCCCATCATTTCCACAACTACTTAACATGGAATTGAAGGTTATTTTGGTATACAATTAGAGGTATACTATTTGGAAAAGGAGAGGTAAAACGATCTCTATAAGCAAGTGATATGCTATCTATATCTCAATAACACAACAGAATCTATTCAAAAACAAGCTGCTGTTGTTTAGTTGCTAAGTTATGTTTCACTCTTGCAACAAGTATCAACAGTTAAATAACTTAATAAAGTCACAGGATAGAATATTAACATATAGAAGCCAATAACTCTTCAAAATAAAAATAACAAATTACAAAGGTTTAATACAAAACGAGATGACATTTACAAAAGCAATCAAAGAGATAAGATTCCTAGAAATAAGCTTAAGCAAAATGCATAAAACCAATACAAGAAAAATGTTCCTGAATGATACAGTCAAACAGACTTCAACAAATGAAGAAACAAACCATGTTCAGGGATAAGAAGTCAATACCACAAAGATGTCAATTCTCTGTAAGTTAATTATAAAATGCACGGTAAAATTCCAAAAAAACTTTTTTCCTGGAGCTAGAGAAAATAATTATAAATTCACATGGAAAAATAAGCAACAATGGTAAGAAAAACTCTGAAAAAAAGAGAGCAATAAGAATGGGAGAAGTAAACCAAAATTGAAAAAGACACATGTACCCCAATGTTCACTGTACCCCAATATTTACAATAGCTAGGACTAAGACGCAGCCTAGATGTCCTTCGGCAAATGAATGGTAAGTTGTGGTACAAGGAATGCATTTGAGTCAGTTCTAATGAGTGGATGAACCTAGAGCCTATTATACAGAGAGAAGTAAGTCAGAAAGACAAATATTGTATAGTAATGCATGTATATGGAATCTAGAAAGATGGTACCGACAATCCCATGTACAGGGCAGCAAAGGAGACACAGACATAAAGAACAGACTTTTGGACTCAGTGGGAGAAGGAGAGGATGGGGTGATTTGAGAGAAAAGCACTGAAACATACACATTATCCCATGAAAACAGATAATGAGTGCGAGTCCAATGCATGAAGAGGGCACCCAGGGCCGGTGCTCTGTGGCAATCGAGAGGGATGCGGGGGATCAAGGTGAGAGGGGACACTGTATTCTTACAGCTGATTCATACTGATGTATAGCAAAAACCATGACAATACTGTAATTATCCTCCA
The DNA here is from genome assembly GCA_006408695.1 of Aepyceros melampus. NCBI lineage: Eukaryota > Metazoa > Chordata > Mammalia > Artiodactyla > Bovidae > Aepyceros > Aepyceros melampus. The sequence goes on from SJXQ01010041.1 coordinate 185,664, forward strand.
ATTAAAAAAAATAATTTTTTTTAAAAAATGAGAAGTGACCAGCCCTATCAGATTATTTTTTTTAATGATAATATAAAGATAAAATGCCTAAGAAAATTCAAATATGAGGAAAGTCACAACTCAATCTAAGGAGAAAACATGATTTCTTAAAAAAAAAAAATGGTGTTTGGACAATTAGATATCTCTTTTTTGATGGAAAAAAAAATGGATCTACAGAATGAGTACCACACTATACTATACTAATGTCCTAACTGTAAAATAAGAACAAGTTAGGCAACTCTTAACTATGCCATTGTTTCTAAACACAATTCCACTGCAACAGAGGCCAACAATACATTGTACTTTAGTGCTTAAAACACAGACTCTTCCTTAAATTCAATACATTTATATTCTTCAATAACATGTTTCCAACTAAAAACTGTAAGAATCAATGGATAAAATTCTGCATTTCACAACAGTAGAAACTCAGTATTGGGCTTTTAAAATACCTCCTAGACATCTCAGAATATTTAGAACTCTTAGTGATTCATATAAAATTAAGATTACCAATGGAAAAAAAAACTGTACTATATACTAAAAACAGATTCTTAACCTTTTCTAAGTCGTTCAGTCCATTAATGATATAATGATGGACAGAAAGAGGACACATACATATAAAACTGTAGTTTAAAAAAAAAAAATCGGTAAGTTCACAGACCCCATTAAGTCTACCTAGGTCCCAGAAACATTAGTTAAGAAACCCTGATAAAAAATTGAGACTTGACTGAAATCTCTCAATTCACAATGCATCAAAATTCTGTAACAAATCTGCTGAAAGCACCATTAGAAATCGATATTCCAGCGCACTGGCCTCATCACTATCCTTGTCTCTAGTCGACTGTTGCTGCCACCACCACCCACATGCTACCCGCCACCACCACCCACATGCTGCCCGCCACAATCCATCTGACAACAATGATCTTTCACAAACATAAGCCTGATGATGCATCTCCAAAAGCCGAACGCCCTATCACCAAGATTAAACACTATGTCCTCTAAAATGAGAGAGAGACAGTGTGTGTGAGTACATGGAACTTATGACTTATCACTACATACGTAGTAAATAATATATAACCCTGTTGCTAAATTATAGCAGTGTTTTTCAAACTGGGTTGAACCACCAGCAAATCATGAAATCAATATACAAAACAGAAATGAAAAGGGGAAGAAATATATATGCATAGCCAATTCTCATTACTCACAAATTCCATGTCTGCAAATTCACCTACTTGTTAAAATTTATCTGTGACCCTAAAACCAATACTTCAAGTACTTCCCACTGATCCATAAGTTTCCAGCTGAGGTCAAACATGGCAATGTTCTGATTTCCTGTTTCACATATCATACTGTAAACAAGTGTCCTTTTAACGTTCTATTTAGTGTCATACTTTTCACATTTTTATCGTTTTTTTTTAATGATATCATTGTTTACTCCTCTCCCCCGAAGTATAGTGAAATGCTGTCTAATGTTTCTGACCAGAAGAAGGTTATGATGTGTCTTACAAAGAAAGTATGCATGTTAGACAAGTTTCATTCAGGCATGAGCTATAGTACTGCTGGCTGAATTCAATGAATCAACAACAGGTAAAAGTATCTTTAACAGAAACATATACAAGGTTATGGATTAACTGCTTTATGGCAGAAAGCGAAGAAGAACTAAAGAGCCTCTTGATGAAAGTGAAAGAGTGAAAAAGTTGGCTTAAAACTCAACATTCAGAAAACTAAGATCATGGCATCCAGTCCCATCACTTCATGGCAAACAGATGGAGAAACAATGGAAACAGTGACAGACTTTATTTTGGGGGACTCCATGACTGCAGCCATGAAATTAAGATGCTTGCTCCTTGGAAGAAAACTTGTGACCAACCCAGACAGCATAATAAAAAGCAGAGACATTACTTTGCCAACAAAGGTCCGTCTAGTCAAAGCTATGGTTTTTCCAGTAGTCATGTATGGATGTGAGAATTGGACTATAAAGAAAGCTGAGCGCCGAAGAATTGATGCTTTTGAACTGCGGTGCTGGAGAAGATTCTTAAGAGTCCCTTAAACAGCTAGGAGATCCAACCAGTTCATCCTAAAGGAAATCAGTCCTGAATATTCATTGGAAGGACTGATGCTGAAGCTAAAACTCCAATACTTTGACCACCTGATGGGAAGAACTGATTCATTGGAAAAGACCCTGATGCTGGGAAAGATTGAAGGTGGGAGGAGAAGGGGACAAGAGGATGAGATGGTTGGATGGCATCACTGACACAATGGACTGAGTTTGAGTAGGTTCAAGGAGTTGGTGATGGACAGGGAGGCCTGGTTTGCTGCAGTCCATGGGGTCCCAAAGAGTCAGACAACTGATCGACTGAACTGAACCTAGCTAGGCAGCAAGGGGCCTGGCCCCAAACAATAGTCAGGGGATAAGACCCTGATGCTGGGAAAGACTGAAGGTGGGAGGAGAAGGGGACAACAGAGGATGAGATAGTTGGATGGTATCACCAACTCAATGGACATGAATTTGAGTAAACTCTGGGAGTTCGTGATGGACAAGGAAGCCTGGCATACTGCAGTCCATGGGGTTGCATAGAGTTGGACATGGCTGAGCGACTGAACTAAACTGAAATACTGTGACCAGGGGCCAAGTGGCCTAATCTTGTGTTTCCTCTAAGAGCAATGGTTCGGTATTCACTACTAATTGTTCATGGCAACTTTATAGAACTACTGCAAAAAAATGGAACCTAATTGTATATTAGTACGTATGTATGTGTCAAGCTGCACTTTATTTTAGGTACAAACAAACAGAGTTTACAGCCGAAAAAGTCTGAAAGCCAATGAACAAGAACACAGGAGAAGAAGCCCTGAAAGGAGTGGTAAAACAGCAAGGCAGCCAATGAGAGGTCATGGGCACAAGTACTAACCCTTTTTCCTATCTAGAATCAGAAATCAGCCATGAATTGTGATTTGATTGGTAAACTTAGCAGAAAGCCTAGACATGTATTTTACAAAAGCATCTCAAATAATGAGACCTGTGGCCAAGATGAGAGCCACTATTCTCCCTTCTAAATTGAACTGACGGTTCTCACTGGACAAGCAGCATTAGATCACCTAGGAATTGTTAATAATGTAAATTCCCTGAGCCCCACTGCACTGACTGAATCCTATTACTCTGGGAATGGAGCCCAGTTGATTAGTGGCCCAGGTGATTCTGAAGCATGCCCAAGTTTGAGAATCACTGACCCAAATCTTTGTTTGTTTTTTTTTTCTTGAGGTATTCTGAAAGCCCTGATGATGCTAAAGGATAACTGCTACTTACCAAAGCACCTCTAATGTATAACCATCTTCTTCCTAGTAAAGTACTTTCCTTTTTACCAAAATAAGTAAATCTGCACACTGTGTAATAATCAAGCAGCTGTTTCTTTAGACCATCCTCCAAAACACAAAAGTGTCTTTCCTCCAGAACTCTTTTAACAGGCACTATTCTTAACACTACTTTGCCTATCCTAAGAGGTGAACTTACATGAGACCACAAAAATTCTTTCAACCTTCTAACAACTTTCGTGGGCATCGCACACTTCCCAATACGAAAAGTAAAACCGTGAATCTTTAAAAAACTCATGGCATGCTAGCATACGGAAATAATTTAAAAACTAATTTGTAACAATTATTTAACAATACATTACATTCAACTAGCTATCAAATTCATATATACTGCTGCTGCTGCTAAGTCGCTTTAGTCGTGTCTGACTGTGAGACGCCATAGGCAGCAGCCCACCAGGCTCCCCCGTCCCTGGGATTCTCCAGGCAACCCACTGGAGTGGGTTGTCATTTCCTTCTCCAATGCATGAAAGTGAAAAGTGAAAGTGAACTGGCTCAGTTGTGTCTGACTCCTAGCCACCCTATGAACTGCAGCCTACCAGGCTCCTCCATCCATGGGATTTTCCAGACAAGAGTACTGGAGTGGGGTGCCACCGCCTTCTCCATCACATATACTACTCCAATTCAAAGGATGTTCTCTTGTGACACAAATTTCCACAGCATCATTTTTATCTTTCAAATAGCACACTAACCCTCATATGAAGTTATCTGTGTACTCTTTTCTGTGGGACAACAAGCTGAAGACAGGTAACAAACACATCTCATCCCTTTCCATATGTCAAGTACAAAGCAAACGTTTATTCTCTTAGCAAATATTTAGTGAGCAACAACCATATGCCATTCACTGTACCAGATGATCGACACAAAGGTAGCACAGACACTGTTCTTGTGTTCACAGAGCTATTTTCAGCTCAGTTCAGGTCAGTCGCTCAGTCGTGTTTGACTCTTTGTGACCCCATGAATCGCAGCATGCCAGACCCCCTGTCCATCACCAACTCCCGGAGTTCACTCAGACTCACATCCATCGAGTCAGTGATGGCATCCAGCCATCTCATCCTCAGTCGTCCCCTTCTCCTCCTGCCCCCAATCCCTCCCAGCATCAGAGTCTTTTCCAATGAGTCAACTCTTCGCATGAGGTGGCCAAAGTATTGGAGTTTCAGCTTTAGCATCATTCCTTCCAAAGAAATCCCAGGGCTGATCTCCTTCAGAATGGACTGGTTGGATCTCGCAGTCCAACGGACTCTCAAGAGTCTTCTCCAACATCATCACAGTTCAAAAGCATCAATTCTTCACCACTCAGCTTTCTTCACAAGTCAACTCTCACATCCATACCTGACCACAGGAAAAACCATAGCCTTGACTAGATGGACCTTTGTTGGCAAAGTAATGTCTCTGCTATTTTACTGAATGAATAACCATCACAGACATCTACAGTGGAAGTCTGACAGAAGACAAAGTGTATGGAAGGTCCATCTTACCAAAGCGCTATCTGAAATAAGACAGCTTTGTTCAAAGGGATACCCTACTGATGTTCTTCTGACCCAGGATGCTATTTAAAAATAAAAATAATTGTTAGAGAATTATTTGACAGTCAATCTGACTTTAATATATTTTACATACTGGAAAATAAAAGTTCTACTATGAACAATGCAATGCTTACTAACAAAGCAAATTCCCACATGGGAATATGAAGTTACGGTTTGATAACCAAACTTCAACAGAAAACTACAATATGCCAATTCTCAATTCCTCCAAGATTTTAAAGGGAAGAAACTTAAAATCAAAATTTCCTGACTTTATGACTCTAGATTAAGAAATTAACACTAAAGTCACGTATTACTCACCTACAAAATGAATACAAGAGAAAAACTTGTCCACTTTATCAAGTAAAAAGCATTTGTTTATTTCTAAGCATACATACCTGATGCTACAAATAAGCTGCCTCTATAGAGTGTCTGGAGTTGCAGGAAAGGACATTTAATTTTTTTTATGTATATTTGGCTATTAAGTTTTTATCTTAAATCATGTGGGCCAATTACTTTTCAACTTAAAAAAGCTAGACAATGTCTTATACAAAACAAACAAAAAAAAAACTCCGTTTATAGTAGCATTCCTTTATAATAATGGGGATAAAATCTGTAGCCTACGTATTTGGGACAAGTATGATACAGGAATGCAACTGCCATTCAGTCTATAGAAAGTCCTCAGGGGTTCTGAACCTCAGGTCATAGATCCCCAAAACATCTAAAGAAAGCATTGAGAGGGTCCATGAACTTGGGTGAGAAAATAAATCATTTTTCTAATTCATTAACTTCTAACAAATTTAACATTTTCTTCATTATTAACAATGGGTAACAGATCACAGTAGTACTGGTAATACTTGTGACCCAGCAAAACCCAACAGACATGATAAATATTTTCATTGTCATGTTACAGAGGTTGCATTTACTAAAATACTTAGGATTATTTAAGATAATCCTAGGATAATCAGACTCAACTCTAGATCCCTAGTATGTTAATAAAGTGCAAATTAAAAACTGTTTTAATATTTTGGTAACTTATTTCAATATAACTAGTTTACGCATTTAGAACATCGTTCTGAAGAATTGCAACAGACTGTCAAAGGAGTTCAAGTAACCAAAGAAAAAAAGGAGCAGCCTTGGATATAATGGTTCTCAATTTAACTGCAACAGTTCTCACTAAAAAAATTTGAGGCAGGGAATATGTGCAGGTTGTACCAGTTTGGCATGCTACCAGAAATCAGTGGGCAGGAGACTGATCAAACAACTATCCTGGTGTGCATGGATAGTGTAGGTTCATACAACCAACTACAAACTGAATTTCAAAATTGTCACAGTTTATAGCAACATCTAAAAGGTGAAATAAGTGACAAGATTACCCTCTTCAGTTCAGTCGCTCAGTAGTGTCCGACTCTTTGCAACCCCATGAATCGCAGCATGCCAGGCCTCCCCGTCCATCACCAACTCCCTGAGTTCACTCAAATGCATATCCATAGGGTCAGTGATGTCATCCAGCCATCTCATCCTCTGTCGTCCCCTTCTCCTCCTGCCCCCAATCCCTCCCAGCATCAGGGTCTTTTCCAATGAGTCAACTCTGCCCATGAGGTGGCCAAAGTATTGGCGTTTCAGCTTTAGCATCAGTCCTTCCAATGAAGACCCAGGGCTGATCTCCTTTAGGATGAACTGGTTGGAACTCCTTGCAGTCCAAGGGACTCTCAAGCGTCTTCTCCAGCACCATAGTTCAAAAGCATCAATTCTTCAGCGCTCAGCTTTCTTCACAGTCCAACTCTCACATCCATACATGACTACTGGAAAAACCATAGCCTTGACTAGACAGACCTTTGTTGGCAAAGTAATGTTTCTGCTTTTCAATATGCTATCTAGGCTGGTCATAATTTCCCTTCCAAGGAGTAAGCGTCTTTTAATTTCATGGCTGCAGTCACCATCTGCAGCGATTTTGGAGCCCAGAAAAATAAACTCTGACAGTGTTTCCACTGTTTCCCCATCTATTTCCCATGAAGTGATGGGACAAGATGCCATGATCTTCATTTTCTGAATGTTGAGCTTTAAGCCAACTTTTTCACTCTCCTCTTTCACTTTCATCAAGAGGCTTTTCAGTTCCTCTTCACTTTCTGCCATAAGGGTGGTGTCATCTGCATATCTGAGGTTATTGATATTTCTCCCAGCAAACTTGATTCCAGCTTGTGCTTCTTCCAGCCCGGGGTTTCTCATGATGTACTCTGCATAGAAGTTAAATAAGCAGGGTGACAATATACAGCCTTGACATACTCCTTTTCCTATTTGGAACCAGTCTGTTGTTCCATGTCCAGTTCTAACGGTTGCTTCCTGACCTGCATGAAGGTTTCTCAAGAGGCAGATCAGGTGGTCTGGTATTTGCATCTCTTTCAGAATTTTCCACAGTTTATTGTGATCCACACAGTCAAAGGCTTTGGCATAGTCAATAAAGCAGAAAGAGATGTTTTTCTGGAACTCTCTTCCTTTTTCCATGATCCAGCGGATGTTGGCAATTTGATCTCTGGTTCCTCTGCCTTTTCTAAAACCAGCTTGAACATCTGGGAGTTCACGGTTCACGTACTGCTGAAGCCTGGCTTGGAGAATTCTGAGCATTACTTTACTAGCTTGTGAGATAAGTGCAATTGTACGGTAGTTTGAGCATTCTTTGGCACTGCCTTTCTTTGGAATTGGAATGAAAACTGACCTTTTCCAGTCCTGTGGCCACTGCTGGGTTTTCCAGATTTGCTGGCATATTGAGTGCAGCACTTTCACAGCATCATCTTTCAGGATTTCAAACAGCTCAACTGGAATTGCATCACCTCCACTAGCTTTGTTCGTAGTGATGCTTTCTAAGGCCCACCGGACTTCACATTCCAAGATGTCTGGCTCTAGGTGAGTGATCACACCATTGTGATTATCTGGGTAGTGAAGATCTTTTTTGTACAGTTCTTCTGTGTATTCTTGCCACCTCTTCTTATATCTTCTGCTTCTGTTAGGTCCATACAATTTCTGTCCTTTATCGAGCCCACTTATGCATAAAATGTTCCCTTGGTATATCTAATTTTCTTGAAGAGATCTCTCGTCTTTCCCATTCTGTTCTTTTCCTTTATTTCTTTGCATTGATCACTGAGGAAGGCTTTCTTATCTCTCTTTGCTATTCCTTGGAACTCTGCATTCAGATGCTTATATCTTTCCTTTTCTCCTTTGCTTTTCGCTTCTTTTCACAGCTATTTGTAAGGCCTCCCCAGACAGCCATTTTGCTTTTTTGCATTTCTGTTCCATGGGATTGGTCTTGATCCCTGTCTCTTGTACAATGTCACGAACCTCCATCCATAGCTCATCAGGCACTCTATCAGACCTAGTCCCTTAAATCTATTTCTCACTTTCACTGTATAATCATAAGGGATTTGATATAGGTCATACCTGAATGGTCTAGTGGTTTTCCCTATGTCTTCAATTTCAGTGTGAATTTGGCAATAAGGAGCTCATCATCTGAGCCACAGTCAGCTCAGTCTTGTTTTTGCTGACCCTCTGCAGTGCCCTGTTTTCCAAAGTTTCCAAACAGGTGTTCATACCAGGGTTCACTGGTCTATTGGAATATCTTTCTTCATTCACTTCTCCAGTGTACACCACCCACTGAAAAAGTTTCATCGCTAAACTCTATTTTCCTCTATGACTAATATGTCTAAAATAAAAATCACTTCTAAAAACAAATACAGTATTTTACTATCAACTATTTATGATTCAATTATTACTATGAATTAATTGAAGATTTAGTTTTCTTGGCTGCTAATCTTTAGTCTTTCATTTTTTAATTGGATTACTAACTCCTCTGCCAGGAAACAAAGATAGAAGGAGCAAAATATATGCATTAACTTGCTAATGTTTGAAAGCTATAAAAATTTATTTAAATGGCAGGAGAAGAAAAGTGAAACTATGCCACACAGTAATGTATAGAGATACTCTGTGTATTTTACACTTCCATATTCCTTCACACTTATTATCTTGTATAACTGGAAGTTGTTATTAATAATTAAAAATACAGTCACCTGTAATGAGGCATTGACTTTAAGTTTTTCCAAAAAGTTTATCTTTAAAATTACCTTTTGAGAGACTTCTTATTAAACACATGAAGAAATATGGCTTAAAGAGTAAATTTATCTTGCCTGTAGGGAAGTGACAGAAGCCAAAACTGAAACCTATGTCACAATTTCAAAGTTGCAATAACTATCAAATTAGCTGTACAATTTAGGGCTGGCTGCTTGTTAACTCCTCAACTAACAACCTTATATCCTTCTGCCAACAATAACAAAAAAGGAGGTAAAAGCCAGAAGCAAAGATACGGATGCAAGTTAAGAGAGCGAGCTTGGCTGACTTGGACTCTGCGTTCCTCAGACTGCATAGTAAAACTGACAAGAAAACAGAAACTTAAAGTAATCCTATAAGGAAATCAACCCTGAATATTCATTGAAGGACTGATGCTGAAGCTCCAATACTTTGGCCACCTGATTGGAAGAGCCAACTCACTGGAAAAGACCTTAATGCTAAGGAATGACCGAGGGCAGAAGAAGGGACAACAGAGGTTGAGATGGTTGGATGGCATCACTGACTCAACAGACTTGAGTCTGAACAAACTCCTAGAGATAGTGAAGGACAGGGAAGCCTGGTGTGTTGTAGTCCATGGGGTTGCAAAGAGTCAGACATGACTGAGCGACTGAACAACAACAAAGCAAATATAAGGAAATGGTACTAGGGAGAATTTGGAAGTGACTGACCTCTTTCTCCAATATTAATCACACAAAGAACAGTACTGCATAATAAAGTAGGCTGAACTTCTGTTCCATTTTTGCCTGTAGACAGGCAAAAAATAATCAAGAGTCAGTTTTAAGATAATCAAATAGTTATAATGGACCTTCTGCTATCCAGTCTGTACCCTCTGCACTGGTCTGCTCCATGGCTCATTTCTACCTGCCATCCTCTGCTCCTCTGGCTGTCTCCTATGCTTCCATTACCATTTCTCTACTTCAGCTCTACTTTAAGTGAAATAAGATGCCAGCTGTTTATTCAATAATACAATCAAACTCAATCCCAGAGGTCAAGATCACAGTCAATGTCTGTACTACAAACTTTCTATCACTTAAGTGCCTGAGAAGGCATTCAGCCTGTGCTGAATAAAACAAAGAAACAACATCCTTAGGGGATCTGGCCTACTTGAGAAAATAAATGTCCATTCTCTCACATGTACTCACTCTGTTTATACATACATCCATATCCATACATACACACCAAGTGAAAAACATGGTACTGAAAAGTTAAAATAAACTTGTGTTATGAAACAAAAAGTATACCCAAATTCAGAACATTTACAGCAATGAATAAGAGTAGTAAAGAGAGTGAAAGAAAATCTCATGAAAGCAAGGAAACACATCATACCCAAAACAAACAGAGTAGATTGCTCTCTTGATCTCTAGGAAAAAAAATAGTACAAGACATGGATATGTAACTGATCCTTAAAAAAAAAAAAGAAAGAAATCTAAACCAAATCGACAGCATAGCAATAATGTTAAAGAATTAAATCTTACCCATTAATATCTTCTTAATATTCAGTCTCTCATCTGTTAGTTCTTTCATATGATTTACCTTCTGTATGATATGCCCAGTAGGTGGATGTGTGAATTCACAGATGCAAGAAATTTTTAGAGCTACAGGAACTTTAAAGATCACGCAGTTCAATTCTATTTCACAAATGAGGAATCTAAGGGCTTAGAAGGTTAATTTATTCAAAGTCACACAACATTTCATCTCTTACTACACTGAAAATTAGTAATTGTAAAGGATTTGCTTTCTTTAAAAGGATTTTGGAGACTTCTTTAATAGTCCTTCATTCAACTTTCATTTAAAAAAATGTAATGCAAAACATCTCCATCTCATTAAAACACCATACAAGTTTGAAGTTTGCAAAAACACAACCAAGTATACACATTCACCTTGGGTCAAACTATGGATTAAAACAATGTAACTTCATAACTTCTAATCATGACGCTACATATCCATCAGTAGCAGATCTCTCAGGGCAGCTTCCTAGCTAAGCTTCATCCTCAGGAGGGGAGCCCTTGACAGCACTTGTATACTTACTTCCCCTGTTCCTTGACTTAGAGGACACCCAACTCATTTGAAAAGACCCTGATGCTGGGAAAGACTGAAGGCGGAGAAGGGGACGACAGAGGATGAAATGGTTGGATGGCATCACTGACTCAACGGACATGAGTTTGAGTGAATTCTGGGAGTTGGTGATGGACAGGGAGGCCTGGCGTCTGCAGTCCATAGCGTTGCAAAGAGTCGGACACGACTGAGCAACTGAACTGAACTGATCCAAGCTAAACCAATAGTAATCCTCTATCTCAGGAATCTGGAGCATTTTGTTTTTGTTTGTTCCTTTTGCGTAATATTGTGAAACTTTACTACAATGTGGTTAAACACAATACTCAAGCATATTCAAGTCATCTTCTGACAGCGAACTGAGCATTTATTTCAACAACTTCTTTAGTGTAACTTTATAAAATTCTTGCCTTCAAAAGTGACACTGAGCTTGATACTTGTTAAAAACTCTGACATAAGACAACCACATCTCAACAGACAGAGATTTAGAAGATTATCCTAATGCCTATCCTCAGAACCCCTAATCAGAGAACTGTTTAGTCTTCATCCCTTCTTCCTGGTATTTCCCCCAAAGTCTACCCTCTGGATTACAGCTGTGCAAGGAACTTGGAGTTCAAAAGCTAAAAGAAATATAATAGTCACAGTAATAATAGATAATATTTATTAAACATTTGCTGCATGTCTCAAACTATCCCAAGCACACTACAATTCATCTTCCCAACAACTCCATGAAATTTTACAGATGAAATTAATCTGCCCGAGGACTCAAACCCATAGTCTGGCTCCAAAATACACGTGCTTAACCACTACCCTTCAGTGGCGGTTGTGTAGTTGCTGAGTCATGCCCGAATCTTGCGAACCCATGGCTATAGTCCACCAGGCTCCCCATCCACGGGATTTCCCAGGCAAGAATACTGGAGTGGGTTGACATTTCCATCTCCAGAGGATGTTCCTGACTCAGGGATCAAACCCAGATCTGCACTGTAGGCAATCTCCTATAATGGACACAGATTCTTTACTGACTGAACCACCAGGGAAGCCCACACACTACTTCTCAAAAATTTGATAATTACTAGAATTGAGTGATATTAATGTCACCAAGGATTCCCTGACAGCTCAGTTGATAAAGAATCCGCCTGCAATGCAGGAGACCCGGTTCAATTCCTAGGTTGGGAAGATCCACTGGAGAAGGGATAGGCTACCCACTCCAGTATTCCTGGGCTTCCCTTGTGGCTCAGTTGGTAAAGAATCCGCCTGCAATGTGGGAGACCTGGGTTCGATCCCTAGGTTGGGAAGATCCCCTGGAGTAGGGAAAGGCTACCCACTCCACTATTCTGGCCTGGAGAACTTCATGGACTATATAGTCCATGGGGGTTGAAAGAGTTGGACACGACTAAGCGATGTTCACTTTCACTTTCTGTCACTTTCAATGTCACTTGCTGCTGAAGGGCACAGAGCTGCCCTGGTTCCTGGTGGGCCAAGCGTTGACTGTTCAACCCTTCCTTGTTGTCTATGAAACAACCCCCAGGAACCTTAAAGAAATCAAATTTGGCTTCCATTACTTGAAATCAACCTAATGGTCCCCCTTGTCAAATATTTTTAGGCCTCTTTTCAAAAAAAGGAATGTGTTTACAAAAGGCATTCTCCACCATGTTTCTTTCATAACGTCATTCCCTGAGACAAAATGACTCCTCCATGCCCATGGGCTAATAAACGATAGAAAAGAACAGACGTAATGAACCTTAGATATCATCTAGTTTTCAACCCACTCATTTTACAGATGGAGCAAAGGTACAGATAAAAACCCTGGAGTCAATCACCCAAAGGGCACAAGTTTTAATCCTGGCTCTACCGTGTTCTGGTATAGGTGGGCGAAGTTGCTTAATTTATGAAGCTTCAGTCCCTTCTGGAAAAGAGATTATGGCACCTACATATCCTACCATTATAATGAGCTCTAAATAACCAACTGTTTAATAAAATGCCTGGCACATACTCAACATACTCGCTAACGTACACTCAATAAACGGTAGCTGTGATGATAGTGATGATTGATGTGAAGCTCAGAGAAGGTGGGCACATTTTCCCAAATGATATGGCCACTTAAGAACAGAACCAAACCTAGAAAAAGACTTCATACTCACAATACTACTTTGCTCTACATCTTCCTACAAACTCTTGGGCTTAGCATTTAAAACTATCTAAAATCTGCTATAATTCTACCCTTTCAAAAATCTAATTTCCATCCCAACTATTTTTCATTCATTCACCAAATATATACATAGCACTGTCCATGTTCTGAACAGTTTCTAGATACAGGAGGGAACAAAGGAAGGGAAAGAAAAGAAGTGAAAGCCATCTACATGTCCAAATAAAGGAGAAAGAGCTAAGAGAATAATGTGTCAGAAAAAAACAAACTGCTACTCTCCTGAAGTTTCTATCAGCAAGGGAAAAAGTATAAACAAGCATAGATAAAAAAAAAAAAAAAGTAACATGGAAGAACCTTCCTTTGTCTACTTAACCACAGAACTTGCTTTAAATATTCCTGTACTCAAGTATTCGCTTCAACTTACACTATACAACCAAACCTGACAGCCCAAATTGCTCAATTTCTCTCCAAGAAGCATTTTCTCTATATTCTAGCATTGGTTTACTCTTAATTCCTATTAACTATACTGACATTTCACTTTTTTTAAAGTTGTTTTAAATGTCTGTCAGGGTGACTTTATGACTCACTCAAGTTCCCTAAGGCAAGATCTATATCATACATTTCTTTAAATCTTAACACTTTAGCACACAGCAGTCCATACACTTCTGATATTCAGACCTGTTTAGTTATCCAATATCTTACTTAGATAAAATCTGGCACTTACATGATATCTGGCCAGTATTTGCTTTTGTTAAAATAAACATGTAATATTTTTACAATATCATCTACAAAACTGTATTTTATATTCATGAATCCCGCTATAATGAAACATGAAATACATTAGTATCAAAATGGTAGAAAAACTGAATATACTCTGATCCTATCATTCAAAATATCACTTAAAATATTAAGATGACAAAAATTAGGCAACTAACATGAGGGCAGAAATGGCAATTCAAACCAGTCATGCTCTTGTTAAAAAAATATATAAGCAGATCACGTGCTTCATGTAGATTTTGGCTCACTCTGATGGGAAGAGGTATTTTACACAAAGCTACATACACCGATGAGAGGCATAATTAACACAAGATAAACACCAATACTGCAGCAACACTATGTGCAAAATATTCTGTATTTAAAAAGGTCTCTTGACTTAAAGAGGAAATAAAAAGATTTCAGTTCACTTCAGTCGCTCAGTCATGTCTGACTCTTTTCAACCCCTTGGGCTGCAGCACGCCAGGCCTCCCTGTCCATCACCAACTCCCAAAGTTCACTAAACTCATGTCCATTGAGTCAGTGATACCATCCAGCCATCTCATCCTCTGTTGTCCCCTTCTCCTCCATAATCAGGGTGTTTTCCAATGAGTTAGCTGTTCGCATCAGGTGTTCAAAGTATTGGAGTTTTAGCTTCAGCATCAGTCCTTTCAATGAGTATTCAGGACTAATTTCCTTCAGGATGAACTGGTTGGATCTCCTAGCTGTGCAAGGGACTCTCAAGAGTCTTCTCCAACACCACAGTTCAAAAGCATCAATGCTTCGGCACTCAGCATTTTTTTACAGTCCAACTCTCACATCCATACATGACCACTGGAAAAACCATAGCCTCTCCTAGACGGACCTTTGTTGGCAAAGTGATGTCTCTGATTTTTAATATGCTGTCTAGGTTGGTCAGAAGTTTTCTGTCAAGGAGCAAACATCTTTTAATTTCATGGCTGCAGTCACTATCTGCAGTGATTTTTGAGCCCAAAAAATAAAGTCTGCCACTGTTTCCATCTATTTGCCATGAAGTGATGGGACCAGATGCCATGATCTTCGTTTTCTGAATGTTGACCTTTAAGCCAACTTTTTCACTCTCCTCTTTCACTTTCATCAAGAGGCTCTCTAGTTCTTCTTCGCTTTCTGCCATAAGTGTGGTGTCATCTGCATATCTGACATTATTGATATTTCTCCCAGCAAACTTGATTCCAGCTTGTGCTTCTTCCAGCCCGGGATTTCTCATGATGTACTCTGCATAGAAGTTAAATAAGCAGGGTGACAACAGACAGGCTTGATATACTCCTTTCCCGTGTGGAACCAGTCTGTTGTTCCATGTCCAGTTCTAATTGTTGCTTCTTGACCTACATACAGATTTCTCAAAAGGCAGGTCAGGTGGTCTGGAATTCCCATCTCTTTCAGAATTTTCCAGTTTGTTGTGATCCACACAGTTAAAGGCTTTGGCATAGTCAATAAAGCAGAAATAGATGTTTTTTGTGGAACTCTCTTGCTTTTTTGATAATCCACTGGATGTTGGCAATTTGTCTCTGGTTCCTCTGCCTTTTCTGTACTGTTAAAGCTTGGCTTGGAGAATTTTGACCATTACTTTGCTAGCATGTGAGATGAGTGCAATTGTGCCGTAGTTTGAGCATTCTTTGGCACTGCCTTTGATTGGGATTGGAATAAAAACTGACCTTTTCCAGTCCTGTGGCCACTGCTGAGTTTTCCAAATTTGCTGGCATACTGAGTGCAGCACTCTCACAGCATCATCTTTCAGGATTTGAAATAGCTCAACTGGAATTCCATCACCTTCACTAGCTTTGTTCGTAGTGATGCTTTCTAAGGCCCACTTGACTTCACATTCCAGGATGTCTGGCTCTAGGTGAGTGATTACGTCATCGTGATTATCTGGGTCGTGAAGATCTTTTTTGTACAGTTCTTCTGTGTATTCTTGCCACCTCTTCTTAATATCTTCTGCTTCTGTTAGGTCCATACCATCTCTGTCCTTTATTGTGCCCATCTTTGCATGAAATGTTCCTTTGGTATCTCTAATTTTCTTGAAAAGATCTTTAGTCTTTTCCATTCTATTGTTTTCCTCTATTTCTTTGCACTGATTATGGAGGAAGGCTTTCTTATCTCTCCTTGTTGTTCTTTGGAACTCTGAATTCAAATGGGTATATCTTTTTCTCCTTTGCTTTTCGCTTCTTTTCACAGCTATTTGTAAGGCCTCCTCCGACAGCCATGTTGCCTTTTTGCATTTCTTTTTCTTGGGAATGGTCTTGATCCCTGTCTCCTGTACAATGTAATGAACCTCCATCCATAGTTCTTCAGGCACTCTATCAGATCTATCCCTTTAATAATACACAGTTTCAAAGTAAGAAACCAAAAGGAGTATTTGGAAGAATAATTTAACAAATTCTGCTAATGAATTATACACACACAGAGCTAGTGTTCAGCTTTTGCTATAGAAATAGAAGCTCATCCAACACTCAACAAGCATACATTTATCAAGTATATATTACATACTAAGGCACAGTTTGGGCAACTGGAGTATATTAATGAACAAATATGTAAAGATCCTTGGTCTTACAAAGGTTGCAATCGCTTAGGGGGAAATCTAAATTATAGAATAGTTTGTGACAACTTTCTTACATAATTAAGATACCACAAACACACAAATATAATGGTGCCAATACAGGGAGAAGAAAGTTAACAGATTTCTAAGAAAAAAAAAGCGGGGTGGGGTGGGTGGGAAGAAATGTGAAAGGCCTACAGCAAAAGTTAAGTGATGAAAAAATGTGTTTCTTAATAATATTCCAATAAAATCAGTATCACCTTTTAAAGTTCCCTGTAATTACAAAAAGCAAAAATTATTCACAGAAACTGTAATAAACTTAATAACAGTTCAGAAGATAATTCAAGGTTCTATAAGAAGTCAATATGAAGCACCGTGGTTATGAGAATGGGCTTTTGTAACATTAAAGAGTTTGAATTCTAGTCTTGCCAGTGAGACCTTTAGGGCTGTTAAAAGGATTAAATGAAAACCAAAAACTAGAAATAACTCAAATATCCAGCAATAGATAGATGAATGAATATATTATACCATATCAATTCACTGAAATACTATTCCATATTCAGTAAGTGCGCTAATACACACAACAGAAATGAAGCTTTAATGCATCACCCTGAGCAAAAGAAGCCAAGCACAAGAAAACATACGATTGAGTTTACATGAAATTCTCAAAAATGCAAAACTAACCAGCAATGAAAGAAAGCTCAGAACTACTGGAGGGACAGACTTTCAAAGGAGCAAAAGGGTACTTTCAGGATAATTGATATGTTCCTATATCTTGATTGTGATGATGTTTCCATGGGTGCACACACTCGTTGAAACTCAACTGAACCCTATTCCTTAAATGAGTATGTTTTACTTTATGAGTGAAGTCGCTCAGTCGTGTCCGACTCTTTGCGACCCCGTGGACTGTAACCTACTAGGCTTCTCAGTCCATGGGATTCTCCAGGCAAGAATACTGCAGTGGATTGCCATTTCCTTCTCCAGAGGATCTTCCCAACCCAGGGATCGAACCCAGGTCTCCCGCATTGGAGCAGATGCTTTAACCTCTGAGCCATGTTTTACTTTATACAGATTATATCTCAAAAAGGTGATTTTAAAGAGAATTAAATGAAGCAATATATATATAAAGTTCTGGCTTAAGTATTCATAAAAGGGCAGCTACTATTAAAATCAACTATCAATATACAACACTCCTGGAGAGAGGAGAAAATGAATCACCTCATCTTTCCAGTTGTTTTAGATTCTAGGTAAACCTAAATTTACAGTAACTGACCTAGGCAAGTGCCATAAGAAACACTACAGAAACTGAATTATAAAAGGATGCCAACTGGGAGACCTTAGGCAAAGACAATGAAACTAAGGAAAGGGAAGAAAACAAATATGCCTCTATGCCCAAAGGAGCCGAGCTAAGAGAATGAATACGGCCAGCTATGACAGAATGCTCCAGTGCCAAAGAACACCTAGACCACCTCACCCAGGTATGATCAAAATGTAACTCAAAACTGAGTTAATAACTACATAGAGTTTAATGACAGTCCAACAGCTAAACAGAGACAGTCCTTAACTTTATGGCTGGGGGATGCTGGGGTGTGGGTGTAGCAGATCCATGAAGTTTATAAAGTGAAGTCAAAGGATACTACCAACCAAGCAGGAACAGGTCATACTGCAGATGATGTAGAAATGCCAAGAAACAATTAGAAATCCGAAAGCCAAGGTTTTCCTTGGGTTTTTTAAAAGAAGTTATGTGATTAAAAAGAACATACTTCTTCAAGGAACTAGTTAGAATATTTTGATAATAGACGTTGAAACACAAGTGAACCATTCACAAAATTTTTATTTTATTGTTGCTTGTATGGGCTTCCCAGGTGGCGCAGTAGCAAAGAATCCACCTGCTAATGCAGGAGACTCAGGAGATGAAGGTTCCATCACTGCATTGAGAAGATCCCCTTGAGGAGGAAATGTCAACCCACTCCCATATATCTGCCTGGAGAATTTTATGGACAGAGGAGCCTGGGGGGCTACAGTCCATGCGGTCACAAAGAGTCAGATACAACACACATAACTGACCACGATACATACGTACACACACACACACACACACACATATAAACATTTAGTGAACAAATAATTATGCTTAATAAGTTCGATAAATAAGACCAGAAGAACTGAACTGGCTATTATTCATGAAAACACAAGTCTTCTGACCTATATTTTAATTTAAAAAAGAAAAAGAATGAGACAAGGTTGCCAAGTGTTTATGGCAATGGATTGCTAAAAAAGAAAAAGAAAAAAACATCCCAACTGGACATTCTGGGAAGCAAAAGACCCTAGACTTAAAATCTTAACTGTTAGGATTTGCTCAGTTTTGATTTTAAGAACTTTTGATTTTAAGAACTTTCACTTGTAACATTAAAGAGGCAAAAAGGACAGGACAGAGTCAGAAGTCCTGAGTTTCAACTCTAGTTCTATCAGAATTTCGATGTCTTCTTCCCTAAAATCGGGCAGTTGAAGCAGACTACTAAAAATAATAAATATTAGCACCCATGCTCTAGATTGAAAATCACAAGATTTATAGAAAAGTTTAATATGTTGCCAAGTGTTTATGGCAATGGATTGCTAAAAAAGAAAAAGAAAAAAACATCCCAACTGGACATTCTGGGAAGCAAAAGACCCTAGACTTAAAATCTTAACTGTTAGGATTTGCTCAGTTTTGATTTTAAGAACTTTTGATTTTAAGAACTTTCACTTGTAACATTAAAGAGGCAAAAAGGACAGGACAGAGTCAGAAGTCCTGAGTTTCAACTCTAGTTCTATCAGAATTTCGATGTCTTCTTCCCTAAAATCGGGCAGTTGAAGCAGACTACTAAAAATAATAAATATTAGCACCCATGCTCTAGATTGAAAATCACAAGATTTATAGAAAAGTTTAATAGTACAGGATCTTAAGGGGGTTTAGCATTTATTTTTAAGGCAGGAACTAAACTGCAAGTTTTCTTATTAAATCAAGATAATACCAAGACCTATGCAACTAAGAGCCTAAAGCAATGATTAAGTATGTTGCTGATCACTATCCGCAAAAAGTAATATATCATTCAGGGGCTAACCATTCTAGAACAAGTTTCTTAACTCAAGTTCTTCCCAAACCAAGATAATAAGGTCCAAGTAAAAACGTACAATAGGGATACTTTAAGATTCATCAGCCACCAATTCTTTTCAGGAGATGACATTAATAGAAACGTAACTTTGTGGAATCCCAAGTTGTGTTTTTTAAAGTTCAATTAAATTAATTCTCATACATATTATAACTCTCTTAATTTTCTTTCCTATGGAAAACTGAGCTAAGCTAGAAATACATTTTACTTAAAAACAGAAAGAATTTTCACATAAGACTTAGCTCTAAACCTTCAATATAAATCTTGGGTTTTCATCTTATTTTTTTTTTTAAAGTTGAATGTTCATCTAATATTGAGGACATAATCATTTTCTACGGAAAGATCAGGCTTTCAAATAATCAAACACCGAGAAATGTGATAAATCACAGCAGAAAGTAGTAACAGCAAGGTAATATAATGAGGTCACAACTCGAGCGGCCAATCAAAAGCATAAAAGCATTTCCTGCAATATTAATAGTCAAAAGAGAAAACCAATCACAGAAACCTTGGGCCTTCTTTTGACAGTCACAGAAGCAAAAGAACCAATCCACACACACTCGGGGTTGACAATAAGGCGGGACCACAGGTTCATTGAAGAAATTCTTGAGGGTGCAGTTACTATGAACTTCGCACGCAAGTAACACCACTCCAAGAGTCATCAACACTGTCAAGCCAGGTGAAATTCAACCGTATCCAAAATGTAGGCCATCGGGGGGAAAGAATTTTTGCCCTAAACCGTTACTATTAATTTTTTTTAAATGCAGCTGTCAACTTGGATGCAGTAGGTCCTCAACTTCTAAAAGAGGCCCCCGCCCCGTCCGCCAAGCCATGACAATTGTCGGGGACGTGACCCGAGGACAGCACATCCCCGGTCCCTTTCCAACACAGCGCATGGAGCGGGCGCTGTCACCCCTAGGCAGGCAGAAACGACTAGCTCCGGGCCACGGGGCTAGCCGGTCAGCGGCTTTCCAGCGCTACATCCTGCTACTCGTCGCGGCCCCGCCCTCTCCCGCCGCAGGGCTGCACCATCACCTCCATCCCTCTGCACCAGCGAGGGCCGAGGGCCGAGATTGCCTTGCTAGGAGGAAGATGATGTTTGTTTTGAAAGCGCTTTACTTTCCTTAACTCATTTCAAAGAGAACCCAATGCGAAACTAAAGTTAAAAGTGTATGTGTGTTGCGGGGGGCAATCTTCCCTGGCCAAAAGGTCCCTTGCCGATTAATTAATCCCACACCCGGGTGGCGGGGTGTTGGGGGGAAGGTAAACAGAGGCCGTACGCCAAGTGCGGCCAGAACATCCCCTGCGCCATTCCCGGCCGCCGCTTACGGCAAGGCCCCCTTACGGCAGCGTAAGCGGCGCTGCGAGCTAATCACAACACTGGGACGCAACAACATGGCGGCCCGGGCGGGCGCTGCGCCGGCCGAGAGGGTTTACGCTACTCCGCCGGCGTAGGGTCCCATGCGCTGGAGCGGCAGCGGCGCCCTCCAGCGAGCGTAAAGCGCTCTGTGAATGGCGAGGCCCGACTGACAAAGGGGAGGGGGGAGGAGAGAAGGGGGGGTAATAAACACTCGAGTCCCTACCGATTCCTCCTCCTTCTCCATCCCGGTGGGCATCTGGGGCACGGCCCGGTTGATGGAGACGCAGTCGTTGAGATCAGGCATGTCCTTGCCGCGGTAGATAGGCAGCGGTTTGGCGGCGTCCAGCGCCCGCGCTCGGAAGGAGAGTTTACTCATTGTCTCCCCGCCTCACAGGAACAGCCCGG
>SJXQ01010041.1:215691-277459 GCA_006408695.1 Aepyceros melampus
GAGCCGGACCCTGCTCTTGGTGCCGGGCAGGTGCTGGCCGCCCTGTGGAGTCCTGGGGAGTCCTGGGGAAGCCCTCCAGCTCCTTTCTTTGCTCTCGTGTCGGGGCCGGCGGAGGGAGCCCTTCCTCACCGTGGTGCCAGGGTTCACTTTGGAGCCACACAGCCTGAAGGGCAGTGTGAACACGGCCGGGGAGCCTCTGTAGAGGGACGCCTGGTGCTCACACAGCAAACGGGGAGCGCAGGAGACAGGAGTGAATGGGTAGGGGCGGTTGCTAGACCTTTGCTCCTGCAGGCTACGGAGCATGGAGTGGTCCCCAAAGCTCCCTGGGAGTGTGTCAGGAAGGCCCTCGCCCAGGTCTGCTTGGATCTATGGAGTATACCATTTAAGTCCAAGTGGTACTAGTGGTAAAGAACCTGCCTGCCAGTGCAGGAGATGTAAGAGTCTCAGATTCGATCCCTGGGTTGGGAAGATCCCCTGGAGCAAGGCACAGAACCCACTCCAGTATTCTTGCCTGGAGAATCCCGTGGGCAGAGGAGCCCTGTGGGCTGTGGCCCATAGGGGTTGCAGAGAGTTGGACACGAGAGGGACTTAGCTCACTCAGGTTTGAGAAGCTCTGGCCTCAGCAGTGTGTCCTTAAGGATGAGTACATTTCCCAGACTTGGTTTCACCTATCAGTAGGGAGTCTTTAACTGGTAAAAATTCAGGTTTTAACTTGGTTGGGAAGCAGGGAAGGAGCAGCAGCAGGTTCAGAACTGGGCTGGTGTCTGGCAGGTCGTGTAGCTCAGAACTGCCCCTGCTCCATGTTTCCCCTCAGCCTGGGCATGTTTGGAGGCCTTTCGCTCCACCCTAGGTTGCCCTGCACTGATCTTGAACCCCAAGGATTCCAGGAGCACCTGGAGGTGGCTGAAGGAAACAAGTGTCAAAAGCTAGGCGAAGGTGGAAGCAACTCAGATGTCCATCAACAAACATAAACAAAATGCGATCTGTCCATACAAGGGACTAAGTATTCCTTCTTACAAAAAAAGGGAAGTTCTGACTCAGGTTGCAACTTGGATGGACCTTGACATTAACGCTAAGTGAAATGAGACAGTCACAAAACAGACAAAATACTGTGAGATTCCACTTGTATCTAGAGTTGCCAGGATTGTGGAGACTGAAAGTAGAGTGGAGCTGGCAGAGGGAAGGAGGGCAGGGGGAGCTGTGCTCAGTGGGTGCAGAGTTTCACTTTTGCAGGATGAAAAGCGTTCTGGAGATGGGTTGTACAACCATGTGAATGTACCAAACAGTATGGTAAATTGTATGATATGTAGGTTTTTTTTTAATTGCAATTCAAAAAAAAAACCCCCTGATGTGAGGCTGAATGGGAACTAGCTGGTCAGGTAGCAGGAGTGAAGAGTCGTCAGAGCTGGGGTCCACGGTGGCATAGGGCAGGGCGGGAG
Source organism: Aepyceros melampus (assembly GCA_006408695.1). Taxonomy (NCBI): domain Eukaryota; kingdom Metazoa; phylum Chordata; class Mammalia; order Artiodactyla; family Bovidae; genus Aepyceros; species Aepyceros melampus. Next base: position 217,131 of record SJXQ01010041.1, read on the forward strand.
CACGGGCCAGGTGCTGGCTGTGGGAACGTGCCGGCTGACACGGGGAACAGGCGGAGGCCAGACCTGATGGGGAGGGTCGGCGGCTGGTGGCTAGGACAGCAATCACATTCCCTGCCCTTGGCCCTAAGGCACCATCAGGGATCTCCGGCTTCTCAACCTCAGGACTGATTCACCTCACCTCACGTTCCTAGGTGGCGCTAGTGGTAAAGAACCTACCTGCCGGTGTAGGAGAGGTAGGAGTCACGGGTTCCATCCCTGGGTCGGGAAGATCCCCTGGAGGAGGGCGTGGCAAACCCACTCCAGTATTCTTGCTTGGAGAATCCCATGGACAGAGGAACCTTGGGGCCTTCGGTATATAGGGTCGCAGAGAGTCAGACACGAATGAAGTGACTAAGCATGCACCTTCACCTTATCCTTTATCTCTGATCTCACCTTTCACCTCATGTCACCTCACCTCAAAGCTTCTCACCTCACCTGTCACCTTCCATTTTCACCTCACTTTTCACCTCTCAACTCTCCCCGTTTTGTTGGAGGATAGGCTTGGGGACGGGGCTGGGAAGGGGTTGAAATTTTCAGCCTGGGCCAGGATAGAGTCTTAAGAATTTATAATACCAGATTCTTCTTCCTTGCCCTTGGCATTGGGCTTTTAAATATTTGGATGCATTTTCAGGCTTACAATAGCCTTATTATTATTTTTTTTTCTATTCTGATTATACAAATGGTATGTGTTTATTGAACTAATCTGTACTTACTGTTCTCTGTGCCTGGAACATTCTTATCTCAGCTGTGATCTCCATGGTTTACGGGCGCCCCTTCCTTCAGGTCTGTGCTCAGATCTCACGTCATCAGAGATGCCTTCCCTGACTCTGTTTTAAAGAAACAGCAGCCCTTCCTGAATTCCTTGCACCTGACCCTGTCTTGGTGGTCTCCACAGCGCTTGTCACCACCTTCTATGTGTCTGCTGCTTCTGTCTCCCTCCACTAGAGAGTAAGCTAGGCTGGGCCAGCCTTGATCTGTTTTGTCCTGTGTTGTTTCTCTGTGTAGCAGATCCTTTTTGAGTGCCTACTCTGTGCAGACCTTGTACTGGGCCCTGGGATGCCTCTGTGAATAAAGGTAATTTCATGGCATGTTACTTGTTGGTAAATGCCGTGAAGAAATGGAGCAGGTAGAGGGATTGGGAGCGAGGGATGGAAGTGGGAGTCCAGTGGCGAGGGAGGCCTCGTTGAGCCTGTGACTGTGTTATTTGCTGGAGCTGCCATAATGAAAGGCCACAAAAATGGCAGCTTAAACAGCAGAAATTGATTGCAGCCCCGTGCCGGATGCTAGAAGTCCCCTGTCTGCAGGGCTGCAGCCCTCTGAAGGCAAGGGGTGGGGAGGATCTGTCCTGTCCTCTCTCCTGGACTGTGACAGGCCTTGGCTTGTGGGAGCGTCCAGTCTTCACGTGGGGCTCTCCCTGTGTTCAAATTTCCCCTTTTTGTAAGGACAGCCATTGGCTCGAGGACCCACCCTACTCCAGTATGACTTCATGTTAGCTTCTTACATCTTCAGTGACTGTTTCCAAATAAAGTCACATCCTGAGATACTCAGGGTTAGGACTCCAACCTGTGAATTTGGGGACAGGGGACATGGTTCAACCTGTGATAGTTGCATTTACTCTTAAGATTTGAAGGAGGCCAGGGGCCCAGCCAACTAGGTCTTTGCGGGACAGTGTTTCCTGTGGATGAAGCAATCAGTGTAAAGACGGGAGTGTGCAATTGTTGGGACAATGGGGAATGGGAGGAAAGCTAATGTGCCCAAAGCAGAGAGGGTGGAGGTGAGGAGTAGGGGGCAGGGGCTCAGGTGTGGGAGAAAGTGAGTGTTGGGTGGAGCATCGTAGGTGTCACAGGACCCCTCGTCAGTCCCAGGTAAGGTGAGAATTAGAGGACTGATGTGATGAGGCTTAACATGTCAGATTTATGGCACATTAAATGCATTCTTGTAGTATAAGAAGATGAAAGAAAGTGAAAACCACCCCAGATCCCTCCAGTCAGAGATAACCACTCTGGTGTCTCTCCGTTCAGACTTTTTTTTTTTTTAGCATGTGTAAGCACACACAGGAGAAGGCAATGGCACCCCACCCAGTACTCTTGCCTGGAAAATCCCATGGGCAGAGGAGCCTGCTAGGCTGCAGTCCATGGGGTCGCTAAGAGTCGGACACGACTGAGCGACTTACTTTTACTTCTCACTTTCATGCATTGGAGAAGGAAATGGCAACCCACTCCAGTGTTCTTGCCTGGAGAATCCCAGGGACGGGGGAGCCTGGTGGGCTACCGTCTATGGGGTCGCACAGAGTCGGACACGACTGAAGCAACTTAGCAGCAAGCACACACACGTGAAGGAATGGCACTGTCCTCTACGTGTTGCTGGCTGACTTGCTTTTTATCACTTCACACTTGCTCATAGAACCTTCTTGTCAGGAAATACAGGTCCACATCCTGATTTTCCCCGATGCTGTGGATGTTCTGTACTTTATTTAATTGGTTCTCTGTTGATGGATAATTACATCGCTTTCAGCTTTGGTGTGATTAAAAAACACTGCTATGAGCGTCTTTGTATGTCTATCTTTATACACTTTTCTAATTATTTCCTTAGGATAAATTCCCAGAAATAGAACTGCGGGACTAGACAGTAGTCATGTATTAAATTTTAATATATATTACCAAATTGGTCTCTCAAAAGGTTGAAGCAATCAGCATTCTCCCTAGCAGTGAATTGAGTGCCAGTTTTATTCCACCTTTCTATAATACAGGCTATTCCCAATCTTTATTATTTTTACCAAAATCGTAGGTAAAAAACATCTCCTTTAAAGTTGTACTTCCTTGTTTGTTAGTAGGCACTTAGGCCTTTGGTTTCGTTGTTTTGTTTCTTAAGGACTTTTTTTTTTTATATGGACCATTTTATTTTATTTTTTTTGATATGGACCATTTTAAAAGCCTTTATTGGATTTGTTATAATATTGCTTTCTATTTTATGTTTTGGTCTTTCGGCCACGAGGCGTGTGGGATCTTAGCTTCCTGACCAGGGATTGAACCCTCACCTTCTGCTTTGGAAAGGGAAGTCTTAACCACTGGACCACCAGGGAAGTCCCGTCAGGCCTTTGTTGAGGCCCCCTTTGTGTTCCTTTCTCTGGTTTCCCTTGTAGAGAACTCAAGGCTAACCTGGGAGAAATAATACCCAACATTATAGACTGCTAATTGCATGCCAAGCATTGTGTTCGGCGCAGTGTATCTTTAATGTATATCAGAACTCTACGAGGCGGGCACTGTTATTATCCCCATTTTACAGATGAGGGAAATAAAGGTTAGAGATGTTCCCAGACTTGTTCACAGTCGTACAAGTGGTAGCAGTCCTCCTCCTCCTCCTGGGGGTTTCTTCTGCTCTGGGGCTAGTTAGAGAATGACTCCATGATCTCTGCCGTTGCAGTGCCCGCTCATGGGCTTTGCTTGCTTGGTCGAGTGAGCTCTGTGGACCCAGAGCTGCGGTCACAGCCATCCGTGGCCCCTCACTAGCCCCCTGCCTGTGTCAGACATCCTAGCTCTGAAGGCCAGCCCAGGGCTCAGCACATACGGGAAAGTGCTCACCAAATAGTGGTTAAGAGAAATGAAGGAGGCAGGCTTTTGAAAGTTAGGATATTATGTGAAGGTGCCTTTTTTTTTTTTTAACACTAGCATATTAAAAATTTTTTAAAGTTTCAGAAAGTTAAAATTCATGTTATGAACCCATATTCCATATCCTTCAACACAGAGGGTAATTATTTTCTTAATACCAAGTGACATTTTCTTATTGCATTTCCTTTCGTATCATGTCTTGGATCATATCCTTGTGGTTTTGATAATATTTCTACTTTGTTTTTGACTATACTATTTTTCTGTGGCTTGTTTCTGACAGCAGAGTGTGTGGGTTGTTATACATCCTCTTTGTTAATAAATCCGTGTATGCCCCTGGTTTAAAATCAATTTCTCATTAACTTTGAAATTTTGGTGGGAGGAAGTCGAGGCCTTAAAATTAATACATTGTTTGAAACCCAACCTGTGCACCAAGCTGTCCTACTTTCATTGTTTTATGTGCCCCTTGAGCCTTTTTAGTTCTTAATAAAACACAGTGTATTCATACCTTGAGTTCTGTCTGGCTCTGGCTTTAAAGTTTAACCTTCTAAATAATTTCCAGAAATCTTAGGCCTGCAACTGTTTTACTTCTTTTTTAATGAGAGTTTTTATTGACTTTGACCATTGACATCTTTCAAGTTCCTCTTCCTCTTCTTCCAATTTAGGGTTCAGCTCCTTATGAGAACAAAACTACATATACTTGTAGCAAATGTATTCCATCAGTCAGGATAAACTAGTTGTGCTGCAGAAACAACCCTCAAAATTCAGTGGCTTTCATTCTGTGCTTTTGACTCCACCATGCTGATTTTACCCTTTACCTCTTTCCTGCACCTTTTGACTGTTGTCTGGTTCTAGAAATTTTGCTTTCTTGGTTCTTGGTTTCTTGGTTTTGTAGGTTTGTTTCCATCTTCATCTTGGGTTTTCCAGTGCATGTCTGGGGTAAACCAGATATATGGAGGCTCCCTTTATTTTATACATGCATACATTATTCAGCTAACTTTTTTTTTTCTTCGCCATGCCACACAGCTGATGGAATTTTAGTTCCTCAACCAGGAATTGAGCCCAGACACTTGGCAGTGAGAGAGTGGAGTCCTAACTATTGGACTTCCAGGGGAATTCCCTCAGCTAACATTTTTTTGGAGCAGTCACTACCACTTGCTGAATGTGCTAGACGTGGGCATATTCAGATAAACATGACAGTCAGTCATGACCCCAAGGAACTCTGTCCAGTAGCAGAGAGAGTCCTATACATAAATGACTAGCCAGCAGTGTGCTAAGTGCTAAAATAGAAGACTGCAGTGGTGATACAAAGAAGTCAGTAACTGGTGGTAAACGTAGGGCTGAAGAACTGTGGGATATTCTGTGAAGCTGGAGCCGATTATACAGAGTGAAGTAACCCAGAAAGAAAAACACCAATACAGTATACTTACACATATATATGGAATTTAGAAAGATGGTAATGATAAACCTGTATGCAAGACAGCAAAAGAGACACAGATGTATAGAACAGCCTTTTGGACTCTGTGGGAGAGGGAGAGGGTGGGATGATTTGGCAGAGTGGCAGTGTAACATGTATGATATCATAAGTGAAACGAATCGCCGGTCTAGGTTCGATGCAGGATGCAGGATGCTTGGGACTGATGCATGGGGATAATCCAGAGAGAAGGTGTGGGGCGGGAGGGGGGAGGTGGGGGTCGGGATTGGGAGTTCATGTACACTCGTGGCTGATTCATGTCAATGATGATATCATAAGTGAAACGAATCGCCAGTCCAGGTTTGATGCAGGATGCAGGATGCTTGGGACTGATGCACGGGGATAATCCAGAGAGATGGTGTGGGGCGGGAGGGGGGAGGTGGGGGTCGGGATTGGGAGTTCATGTACACTCGTGGCTGATTCATGTCAATGTATAGCAAAATGAATACATTATTGTAAAGCAAAACAAACTAAAAAATAAAAATTAATTAAAAAAAAAAGATGGGATGGACGATGGAACATTCTTTTAGTGCTGAAGGGGAGCACTGTTTCAGTTATTTCTTGTTGCATAACAGATCACCCCAACATTGAGTGGTTTAAGACAATAATGGTGTTTTATTTCTAGTGATTCTGTGGGTCAGGAATTTGGGCAGGGCTCAGATGGGTGATTCTTCTGCTCCATGTAGCCTGGACTGTGGTTGCTGACTTGGCTTGTGGTTGGTCCTGGAACTGGGCTGGAAGGTCTGAGAGGGTTTCCCTCACCTGTCTAGTATTTTTATGCTCTTCCACATACCCTCCTTCTCTCTTCCCATGTGGCTGTCATGGGCTTCCTCAAAATGTAGTGGTCTCAGGATGGTAGGGCATCATATTTGGCTTTCAATAGGGATAAAGCAGAAGCTGCCAGTTCACTTAAGATCTGGGGCTTAAAAGTTCCCCTGGTGCATTCTCTTGGTCAGAGCAAATCACAAGGCCAGCCCAGATTCAAGAGGCAGGAGGGATAGAAGCTAACCATTGGTGGATGGAAGAGCATATGTTTATGAATTGATGGTGATCATCAAGATTATCTACCACAAGCACAAATTGTTTGAGGATAAAGGAGGAAAAGGTAAAGCCCCCAGGGCAAGTTCTCAGAAGAGACACAAGTAAATTATAAAAGCAATAGCAATTATAATAACTTGTTCGTCGTTCAGTCACAAAGTTGTATATGACTCTTTGTGACCCCCATGTAGCACACCAGGCTTCCTGTCCCTCAGTATCTCCCAGAGTTTGCCCAAGTTCATGTCCACTGAGTCATTGATCCTATCCAACCATCTTATCCTCTGCTACCCTATTATAATAGCTAACTCATGAGAAATGCTGGGCTGGAAGAAGCACAAGCTGGAATCAAGATTGCCAGGAGAAATATCAATAACCTCAGATACACAGATGACGCACCCTTATGGCAGAAAGTGAAGAGGAACTAAAAAGCCTCTTGATGAAAGTGAAAGAGGAGAGTGAAAAAGTTGGCTTAAAGCTCCACATTCAGAAAACTAAGATCATGGCATCTGGTCCCATCACTTCATGGGAAATAGATGGGGAAACAGTGTCAGACTTTATTTTTTTGGGCTCCAAAATCACTGCAGATGGTGACTGCAGCCATGAAATTAAAAGGCACTTACTTTTTGGAAGAAAAGTTATGACCAACCTAGATAGCATATTGAAAAGCAGAGACATTACTTTGTCAACAAAGGTCCATCTAGTCAAGGCTATGGTTTTTCCAGTGGTCATGTATGGATGTGAGAGTTGGACTGTGAAGAAGGCTGAGCGCCGAAGAATTGATGCTTTTGAACTGTGGTATTGGAGAAGACTCTTGAGAGTCCATTCTAAAGGAGATCAGCTCTGGGTGTTCTTTGGAAGGAATGATGCTAAAGCTGAAACTCCAGTACTTTGGCCACCTCAGGCGAAGAGTTGACTCATTGGAAAAGACCTTGATGCTGGGAGGGATTGGGGGCAGGAGGAGAAGGGGATGACAGAGGATGAGATGGTTGGATGGCATCACGGACTTGATGGACATGAGTCTGAGTGAACTCTGGGAGATGGTGATGGACAGGGAGGCCTGGCGTGCTGCAACTGAACTCACATTTGATGTGCACTTACCCTGTGCCAGGCATTCTTCTAGCCACTTGACATGGATTAATAGTATTATTTTGTCCTGGCAACGACTCTATCAGGTACAACTATTAACTCCATTTTTCAGATGAGGAAACTAATACACAAGAAGATGAGGTACCTCACCTTAGGTCAAGCAGCTAATAGCTGGGAGGGGAGGGAGTTCAACTCCGGGGCACTCTTGGACAGGAAGAATAGTGCTGCTTCCACTGAGACCGATGGACTGGAAGGAGTGATGGGTACAGGTGTGGGTGGGTGCAGGTGAGGGGTGAGGAGACGATGCTGTGGAGGATTGCCTCTTTTTTCTTTTTGATGGTAGGATGGTCATCACTTCAGTGTGATGGGGCAGGGGCAGGTTGAACTTTGTGCAAAGGTGTTTTTTAAGTGTAGTGTCTGTGGATCACAGCAGAAAGAGCAGAGCAGAAAGCTATAAGGCACATCGTCTGTACTCTCCCATGCCACGGAGTTCCAGGGGTCAACTCTGCTTTTCCTGGAACTGGTAGCCCCATCAGCCTTTGACAGTTGAGGTTGGGGCATCACTCTAATTCCTGCTTTGATCCATCATATCCTGGATTAACTTTTGAAGCCTCTGACCAGACCAGATCTTATCCTTGTCAGGGAACTGGCAGTCTTTTCCATTTTTGCCCTCTAGTCCTGAGCACTGACCCGGTACAACACAGCTGTGACATTTGTTGAAAATTGTTAGTCCTGGAGTGTTTAAAGATGGGTCATGTTGGGCTCAGAGACACAGTTCCTACCCAGGTGCCCCGGGATCATCACATACCCTTTGACCCTGCAGTTTAGCTGTTAGGAATTTACAAAGTTACAATTCTTTGACAGTAACACTTACATAATTTTATAAAGAGATTTGTTAATGGATCCTCTAATCAAGAAAAAGTTTCTAATTTAACATAAGTTTAAGTCTTATTTTGTAAACAAGCATTCAGGTTACATTTCATGCTGAAATAATTGATAACCAACGTGAGGGTTAAAGATGGTCATAACAATGATTACATTTTCTCCATTTATAAAATCTGGGTTCTTTATGGGAAGTGAATACAAAGACCCTGTGCAGTTTGGGCCTCTCAGCCACACACTCTCACTCCCTGTTCCCACGATGGGATCCCTGTTAGAGTTAGTCATCTGTGTTCCACAGGGCCCAGCACTAGTGAATGAATGAGGACTTATCATCAGTAGTGCTTATTTATTTATTACTTTTTATTAAATTTTTTTATCATTGGTACTTTTTCTAGTTGTTTATGGTCATGATTTCTGGTAGTCTTAGTTTTGATAGGTGGCTCATTGCCAAGAGAGAATAAATGAATCTCACCAGGTTTTTATAATACTACTTAATGACCAACCTAGATAGCATATTCAAAAGCAGAGACATTACTTTGCTGACTAAGGTCTGCCTAGTCAAGGCTATGGTTTTTCCAGTAGTCACGTATGGATGTGAGAGTTGGACTGTGAAGAAGGCTGAGTGCCGAAGAATTGATACTTTTGAACTGTGGTGTTGGAGAAGACTCTTGAGAGTCCCTTGGACTGCAAGGAGATCCAACCAGTCCATTCTGAAGGAGATCAACCCTGGGATTTCTTTGGAAGGAATGATGCTAAAGCTGAAACTCCAATACTTTGGCCACCTCATGCAAAGAGTTGACTCACTAGAAAAGACTGATGCTGGGAGGGATTGGGGGCAGGAGGAGAAGGGGACAACAGAGGATGAGATGGCTGGATGGCATCACTCACTTGATGGACGTGAGTCTTAGTGAACTCCGGGAGTTGGTGATGGACAGGGAGGCCTGGCGTGCTGCAATTCATGGGGTCGCAGAGTAGGACACGACTAAACGACTGAACTGAACTGAACTGAAGGTTGTTTGGTTAAAAATAATGGATTAGAGGGACTTCCCTGGTGGTCCAGTGGTTGAGACCTTGTATTTCCAGTGCAGGAGGTTGCAGGTTTGATTCCTGATTGGGGAACTAAGGTCCTACATGTCTTGCAGTGTGGCCAAAAGGAAAAAGAAATATGAGTTAGAACTTTTGGCCACAGTGAAAAACAAGTCTGTATTTCTTTAAATAGTGTAACTTGTGTGTCTGCCTGAACAGGAACAGTTTCTGAGCTCTGCTACGTTGTTTGGGTCATATCAGATTGTTGCTGAGTGAGGCAGAGTGTCTGCCATCCATATTAGTCAGGGGCGACTAGGCAGAAGCTGGGCGTCTCCGGACTTGGAAGAGGAAGAGTAGGTGGTGGGACAGTGAGGCAGTGAGAAACTGAACCAGGGAGGGAGAAATACAAGTTTTAAAAATAATCCCAGGCAAAACTGTTGTCATGGGTAGAATTTGGCAGGGTGTAAATAGTTCCTGAATCATAGAACTTTGCAGCTGGAAGGTGTGTAAATATTCTCATGTGTGTCAATTTCTACTTCTGTGGCCCTGACAAGATGCCCCGGGGCCTGCACCTTGGGGATCCAGGCTGTAGGAGACGGAGACCATTCTTTAGGGCACAGCCAGTTGGGTGACTTTCAACCTTTATTATTTTTCTGTTCAGGATTCCAATTCTGAGGGGAGAGCCTGGGGCTTGGGTTAGGTGCCTGTCCCTTGGCCCTGAGGAAATGGGCATCTTTAGTGACAAAGACGCCTTGATCATGGTGGAAGGAGTGTTCCCCATAGCCATACTGGGGGAGGGGGTGCCAGGTGGGCTGCAGCTGCAGATGATCACATCCCCACTCACGCTCAGCACACCTTTCCCCCTTTTTACATACATACATGTACTCACAGATAAATATGCGTGTATGTACATCCAGAGGAAGACACTCAAAAGGTGAGGAAAGACAGAGATATGTGTTAACAGACATTTTCACAAATACTACATACACAGACACGTGAGTACATAAAAAAGCATCCTGTGTACAGGTACATAGGTCAACAGTAGCACATACAGAAATACACATATATAGATACATGGACATACATGATTAGTTAGACAGACTGGGGAGTACATGCCCTTGGCAGAGTGCCTGGGTGCTTAGAGAATGCATGGGGCAGGAAGGCTGAATAGTAGGGGGAGGGTGAGGAAGAGAGTAGAGGGGACAGCAGAGATAAGGAGGGGACAGCAAGTGACATGCAGTGTGAAAAGGGTCCACAGTTACATGCGTTAACAATGTAGTTGGCTGCGATTCATTAGTTGACTTTGGGCTTCTGCTTGTCTTGTTGTTCTTGGGCCTCTTGGCTCTGTTCCTAGTCAGCATGTTCGCTGAGTTCAGTGGATCAGAGGGACAGCGTGATGCCGCGCATGGCAGTGATCCTGGTCTGTTCAGTCTTCATTTTTCTCTGTCTGCCTTTGCCAGTGGAACAGCCTTCCTTCGCTTTCCTGCTCGTTTCCTGTCCTCCAGGACACCGCTCAGGCCACGTGTTCCTTCGCCATAGTGGGACCTGTGTTGAGTTCTTTATGTCTCAGTGCCTCTGCATATGCTGTCTCGGTGTTGTTCCTTCTCCTGGAATGCTCTTTCTCTTCCTCATTTCCTTGATTTTCCTCCATCATCGAAAACTCAGCCTAGATATCACCTCCTACAGAAAGCCTTCCAGAAATCCCAGAAAGGTTTAGATGGTCTGCATACACTCCGTGATAGCACTGACCAGTCTGTGAAGTATTTGTTTTTAATTAGATTGGATGCTTCTTGGGGGTAGAAAAATGATTCCTTTTCCAATTCGTGTCCTCACCACCTAGCACTGTGGCTGGCCCTCAGTGAATGCTTGTTGACTAATTAAATGGATGACTGAAGGGAGAAGTGATGCTGTCAGTGAAAGATTGAACAGGTATGTGATTGTGCTGTGTGTGCTAAGTCACTTCAGTCATGTCTGACTCTTTGCAACCCCATGGACTATAGCCCATCAGGCTCCTCTGTTCGTGGGATTCTCCAGGCAAGAGTACTGGAGTGGGTTGCCATGCCCTCCTCCAGGGGATCTTCCCAACCCAGGGATCGAACCCATGTCTTACATCTCCTGCATTGGCAGGTGGGTTCTTTACCACTAGTGCCAACTGGAAAGCCCCATATGTGATTATATGAACGGTTGATTGAACCAGAATAATGACTTAGTGAATGTAACAGGTGCTTCTTAAAGCCAGACTTCCTTTTATCTTTCACTGCCACTTACTATCTTCCTCCTCCTGAATCCTAACTCAGGACTCTTTTTCATACCTTCTTTTCTTTCTTGAAGATTTTACTCAGTCTCTTGGCCCCAGGAGTCCCCTCTAAACTTTTGAGCCTCAAAAGTCCTCTGGGACATCTTTGTCCCAGACCTTGTCCTTGAACTTAAACCCATGTGGATGTTAGATGTCATTTTAAATTTAATCCTGTCGGTGTCTGAGTTTCTTGCATGTCATTGATTTTTTTCTTTGTGGGGTAAAAGAAATTTATGTTTCTGATTATAACTAATACTTAGTCACAGGAGATGCAGGTTCCATCCCTGGGTCAGGAAGATCCCCTGGAGGAGGGCATGGCAACCCACTCTAGTATTCTTGCCTAGAGAATCGCATGAACAGAGGAGCCTGATGGGCTATAGTCCATGGGGTTGCAAAGAGTCAGACATGACTGAAGCAACTTAGCATGCATAAATATTACTTATTTATATATTCTTTGAAAATATAAAAATATATTTAGATGAAAATAAGCACCTTTATTTTTACCATCTAACAATAACTATGGTATTTCATATACAGTTTTATATGTGTCTTTCTTATCTTTTAAAAAACATGTTATCAGTTCAGTTCAGTCACTCAGTTGTGTCCGACTCTTTGCGACCCCATGAACTGCAGCATGCCAGGCCTCCCTGTCCATCACCAACTCCTGGAGTCCACTCAAACCCATGTCCATTGAGTTAGTGATGCCATCCAACCATCTCATCCTCTGTCGTCCCCTTCTCCTCCTTCCCTCAATCTTTCCCAGCACCAGGGTCTTTTCCAATGAGCCAGCTATTCACATCAGGTGGCCAAAGTATTGGAATTTCAGCTTTAACATCAGTCCTTCTAATGAACAGCCAGGACTGATCTCCTTTAGGATGGACTGGTTGGATCTCCTTGCAGTCCAAAAACATGTATACAAAAAGAAAAAAAAAAAAACATGTATACAGGTATATATAATTAATAGACTGTTTTGTAAAATGTGGTCATACTATCTGTATAATTTTCCTTATTGTAATTTTCATTTGCAATGAAATGCAAAATGTTTTCCAAGCTATTACATATCCTTTAAAATATTTTTGATGGTTGCATAGTATCCCTTTATAGAGCAGAATTTTTCAAGCCATTCTTAGTTGGGTGTCTACCTTGATCCTTTCCATTTTATACATTTATGCTCTGATGAACCTCTTCATACATAGATGTTTGGGCTTCTGGTTATTTCCTTTAGGATGAGATTAAGGAGAATTACTGGGTCAAAAACCCCTCTGTGTGTGTGTGTGTAAACTAGAATCATTTCCAGAAGAACTATCCCAAAATATGCCACTTGTTTGGGAATTTAGAAACAGGTTTATAGTTTGTGTGAAAGTGAGGAAAGTGCAAGCTGCTCAGTCGTGTCTTTGTCTTTGCGACCCCATGGACTATACAGTCCATGGAATTCTCCAGGCCAGATTACTGGAGTGGGTAGCCTATCCGTTCTCCAGGGGATTTTCCTGACCCAGGAATTGAACCAAGGTGTCCTGCATTGCAGGTGGATTCTTTACCAACTGAGCTATCAGGGAAGCCCATAGTTTGTACCATTCAGCAATTTTCCAGAAAGAGAATCCCTGGCCGGGACTAATATTTCTTCCTAGCCCTGTTGTCTGATTGTCTTCTACTGCATCTCAGTGTGAACAGGTGTTTACCCATAAAGCAGTCATTATCCTGTGCACTCATCTCGAGATCCAGAGCCCAAGAGTCAGAGGGTATTTAGGAATCTTGGCCATGCCGGGGATGTGAACAGCCATTGCTGTTACTTCCTGGGGGATGGGCGTGGGGGGGGTATGATCTCGCGGTCAACGGATGGGAGTGGGAGGAACACGTGCTCTTTGGGGAGCATGCTTTCTGCTCCTCTTCAGGGTTCAGCCCAGCTGTCTTTCCTTTGTTGAGCACCTCTTTCCTGATCCTCCTTTGTGCCACAACTGTGTTCATTGTCTCTATTTGACTGTTCCTACTGTGTGTATAACAGTGCTTCACTGATTGGTTATTGTGGTAAAAATACCTAAGATTTCCTCTTTCACCATGATTAAGTGCACGGGTTTGCAGGGTATTATGTGCATTCCCATTGTCGTGCGCCATCGCTCATCCTCTCACAGCGAAACCCTTACAGTGACTTATTTTTAGTTCTGTTTTTACTATCAGACTAGCACCAACTTAGGGACAGGGACGGTGCCTGCAGATCCCAGAAGCCTGGTGCTGTCTCTGGCACATAGTGGGGCTGGTGCTTGAGTTCTGGGTGATCTGTTGGGGGGGGGTCTTTCCCATGCTCAGCCTGTGGGGCATCGTGCCTCGAATGCTCCATGGCTTTGCTGTCTTCTTGCCCTGGGTCACTGGATCTGCCTTCCAGATGCCCCTTCACATCTGTGGCTTCTCTTACCCACCTTAGTTCCCATCACCTGGTCCTGACACTGCTCAGTTTCTCCTGCACTACACGACTCTTCCTTCTGGTTCTTGCTTAAGGCCACCTTTTCCTGAAGCTTGAGTAGCTCTGTATGATTCATTCCCTTCCTGGAGAGGCAGAAGCTTTAGTGAGCCAGCAAGGATGGCTGAAGACAACTTCTGGAGGGGAAGCCGAGGTGGAAAACTGACTCTGGCATCCTTTGGGAGTAGAGAGGCCCAGAGGCAGAGAAATACCCTGAAAGAAGCAGGGGAAGAAGCAGACCATTTTTGCCAGTGGGCAGGCACCCTGGGGAATTTCTTTTGGCTGTTGCAGAGAGCTTGCGCCTTGGCAGGGGGTGGATGTTCAGGATGCCAGGCCAGCTTGTTCGATCAGTTTTTAACTGCTTAGTCTGGCAGTTCAGGTCCTCAGGAGTCTCATCCCGTTATCCACCCTATCTCCCATTACACGTCTGAACTGCCCACCTGACCCAGGTTAATTATGCCCCAGATGGCCCCTCTGTGTTCTGTCTTTAACATCTTCCTCATGCTGTTGTCCCGAAAGGCAGCACCTGCCCAGGCTTTGCCAGTTTGCTAAATTCTCACTGTCTTCAGAGCAAAGTTCAGGACTTATTTTTACTGACAGAGTTCATTTGCTTGAATGCCCTCTGCTTCATATTCTTTTAGCAGTTTCTGTGTTAACACCCATACTACATACAGCCCCTTGTTTGGAACTAATTTTAGTTATTATTCATCTAAGTTTCTCTGTATTCATCCTATCTCCGTGACTATATTATTGGCCCCTTGCTGGCATAAAGCCTTGCCTGTAGTAATATTATTGTTGATTACTAATATAACATTTCATTGGAATAGGATGCCATCGAGAGTGAGATGGACTAGTTATTTTCTGTACTCTGAGGAAGAAAAATCATGAAGATAAAACATTGCCACTTAAATGACAGCACACCCTTGGTTGCAAATGCATCCTAATTTCTTATAGACTGTGAAAAAAAGATGTGTCTTTGAATGAATCATCATAGATGTGAAGAAAGTGTTTATTTTGTTTCATGTGTGTCTGTTTTCTGTTCGTGTTGTGTGGAAGATAGATGAGAAAGTTTATGAAATTACAGGATAAGGTCTTACAATTTTATTTCTTGAAAATTTTAAACTGCCATTCTTTCTGTTTTTGGGAATGGGAATCGCATAACCTCCTCTTTTGAATGGAGCACTACTACTTCCTTTCCTCATTTTGTTTCACTTATGTTTTCTTTCAGGTTTTTTTGTTTTTCCCCATAGATTTTTTTTCAGATTGAGGTTTTTTTTTTTTTTTTTTGGTGGGAGCAGTGCTTTCTGGAGGAAGGTGACCCTTTTAAAAAAAAAAGCCTCTGGGACCTTCTAGAACACTTCATCAAGGAGCCAAGAATCTTTTCAAGATTATCACAAAGTGACAGAAATGATCAGAGTTAGTGTCTGTGATGGCAGATGCAAATTTCAGTGGGTGAAAAATGCATTTTTGGACTAGAGTATAACTACTTAGCTAAAGTGGCCCATTTTTACTAGTGACTGGGTAGAGCTTCAGGCCCTGGGGATTCACACCAACAACTTAGGTTCCTTCTTATTCATCCTGATTGATCTTCATGAACGTCACTTGATGTGTAGAGTCCTTAACTTATTCCTGAGAATGACTTCTTTCTGATTTTACTAACCAAGAAGAGCAGAACGAACTTATTTCCCCTGAAGGTTCTTGGTTATTAAAATTCTCACTTGCCTTAGCCTGGTGCTTTTAAGTGCCTCATCTTGTTTAGACCTGGAACCCCGAATTCTTCCTTTCCCAGGCCATATTATGAATGATCGTACTAAAAGCTGGCATTTTGGAGGGATAGCTTTCCATAGTTTGTTCAGTTTTTCTGGACCTTATGCACATTAGAATCATCTGCAGAGTTTCAGAATTCCAGAGTATACCCAGACAGACTGAGTCAGAACCTCTGGGGGAAGGATCAAGGCACCAGTATTCTGTTCAGTGCTGCAGACAATTCTGATTGGCAGCCAAGGGTCCCCTGTGCTATTTTAATCTAATGACCCTCTGGAGCATGTATTTTCCACATTTTATGTTTGGAAACACCGAGGACAGGATTGATCAACCCAACATTAGTGGAGATTCAAACCCAGATTGTCTGATTCAAGAGACCGTTCTTTCAGTACTTATCAGTTATGTTTTGGAGCCGGACCGATTAAAACAGAGCAGTGGCATCCTGCAGTATTTACAGAGGTCACTCTATAACATCAGTTCAGGAAGTACTTTTAAATTGCTGGTTAGTGTGCAGGCATCTATATTGTGTTCTTTTCTCCTGTAGTCTGCACATTGGGACGTACAGAATTTCTGTTGGATCAGGAGTGTTTGCTGATTAGCATTTTATTGTTGATCTCTCAGTCTGTGCACGATCCCAGGGGGACGAGTTGTTGACTTTTGGGTACTTTATTAAAAGGTGTGCTTCTCTGGGGTCGGTTGTTCTGTGGGGAGAACAGGTAGTAGCATCTAATGAGTGGGTTGATAGCTTAAGCCCGAGCAGTTGTTCACCTGGAGCAGCTCTCACAGAACTGCAGAGATGGACATAAACAGTCCCCCCGGCTAGCCCCATGGGTGCAGAGCTAGCCAAGAGGACATGCACGGGGAGGAGGTCAAGGGTGCATTCCAGGAAATGCCCAGGGAAGGGAAAGAAAGAGAGAGAGGGTGAGGGGCAGCAACAGGGTTAAGGAGAGGGTTCCAGGGAGAGGAAGCCTGTGCTGTTTGCAGGAGAGAGAGAAGACCCTGAGGAAAAGGGAGAGGTCAATTGATTGTCGGGGAGGGGGGGGGGGGTGGTGGCCTGCAGAGCCTGCCTTCTGCGATGCTGTGTTTGGGATTCAGCTTATTCAGGATGTGTGGTTGGGGGAAGGGAGAGGTGCACCTGACCTTGGGGATGAAGGAATGACAGGGAGGTAACTGTGGTAACGGAGCGGGCGGAGGTGAGGGTGAAGGTGGCAGGGACCTCATGTGAGATGGTGCCGATAGTTTCAGCAAAGTAGGAGAGATGATCTGATGGGAGTGTGAGCTTTCAGCCCCAGGGGAGAGCAGGAGCATGGCAGCTGCGGTGGCAATGGAGAATTCTCTTGCCTGGAGAATCCCATGGACAGAGGAGCCTGGCGGACTACAGTCCATAGGGTTCATAAAGAGTCGCACACGGCTGAAGTGACTTAGCGCACACATTCTTTATATATTTTTAGTTGATTGTGCCTGGTCTTAGTTGCAGCATGTGAACTCAGTTCTGGCATGTGGAATCTAGTTGCCTTACCAGGGATCAAACTTAGGTCTCCTGCATTGCAAATGTGGAGCCCTAGCCACTGCACCACCAGGGAAGTCCCTGGAAGTGATTCTTCTTGTGCTGAATAGTTTTAAAATGACAAGTCCCCGAAGGCATTTTGTATAGAATTTAGAGATTCCAGAAGCAGTTTTCATAGAGCTTTTCGAGAATTCATCTCACAGCCCAAATTTAAGCTCACACAGTGTGTTCTCTTTTCTTGAAGCCTAGTAAGGCAAGAAAGAGGGAAGACATGTAGCCAACCTTTCCTTTTCCAAACAGTAGTGGCTTTAACTAAGTGAGCAGCTTAGTGTGGGTGTTTGGATCCGTTAGAAGTGTCTTAAGGATTTTTCAAGTTTCATAAAAATTGAGCTTTTGGAATTTTATGTATTTCTCTCTCTACTTATCTGTCTATACCTTCGCATGTGTACATAGAAAAGTGCTCTTAAGTGTTTAACCCAGTGAATTTGCAGTGTTGTTGTTTAGTCTCTCAGTCTTGTCCAACTCTTTGCAACCCCATGGACTGTAGCCTGCCAGGCTCCTCTATTCATGGGACTCTCTAGGCAAGAATACTGGACTGGGTTGCCATTTGCTTCTCCAGGGATCTTCCAGGAATTGAATCCTTGTCTGCTGCATTGGCAGGCAGGGCCACCAGAGAAGCCCTGCACAAACAACACAGGGGTATAATAACACTGAAATCAAGAAATAGAAAGTCACTTGCCCATCCAAAGCTCCGCTGCATGTCCTCTTCTCCCGGTGTAATCCCTGTCCTGGCGTAAGAGCTGAAACGGTAAATTAGCATGTGCAGTCATGTCATACACAAGCTTGTCCACAGCTTGTTGCCAGGGTTAGGGTTAGTTTTGTTCAGATCTTGAAGTAAGGTGGCCTCAGCCATCTTCCTGAAAATGCAGTGTCAGTTAGGAGGCTTGTGGTTTGGCAGGGGCAGCTGACTTCAGATCTGTTCATTGCACTTGTGGACTTGCACAGGCTGCCCCGTGCCCTGCCGGGGACTGGCTCAGATGTGTTTGCTTGGTGTGTGTGACACACCCATGGGTCTCTGGGATCCTGGGCTGTTGCAGGTGGTTCTGGATCTCTCCCAGGTCCTGGGTGCCCCTGGTCTTCTGCAATCATTGCAGGAAACGCTGGCAACTCCTAGGTAGCTTTAGGGCCTCTTCATCCTGGCACAAACATCTCCTCTACTCTGACTTTGAGCTCAAACCTGATGAAGTGGTTTCATTGACTTGAAGATTATTTATAAATGTCAGAAGAATTGCCAGCATTTAAAAATTGGGAGATTTTGCATCAAAGTGTAGATGTTTGTCTTCTCTTGGAATGAACTAATACTTGGCCTCACCAAGCCTGCTTTCCTCAATTAGGGCACTGTGCTGGGACTGAATCTCTGTGACCCCCTTTCCTCCACCCTGTCATCTTTATTTTGTGAGGTTCACTCCTGAACCTCTTCTCCCCATTGCGTCTGTAGACTCTTGTGTATAAGAGTCTTCTGAGATAGCAAAAGGAGAACGAACCTTCAAAATCTCCGAAACTTTTGTATTGTTGAGGTTTTTCTTGGTTCTAGTAACTTAACTATTTTCCAGCAAGTTGCAAGGTTCACTCTTGAACTTCCCCCCTTACTTCTCTAGGCGTTTGTGTCGAAGAGTCTCCTGAGATTGCAAATGGAGAACCTTCAGACTCTCTGACACTTTTTGTATCTTTGAGGATTTTCTTAATTCCGGTAACTTAACTGTTTTCCAGCAAGTGTATTATCTAAACCCTGGATCACAAGCTTCTAGCCAGAATCAGCAGGCATGGTATTATACTTTGTTAAAAATTTTTTTAAATTAACCTTTTATTGAGCAGGTCATATTTTCACATGGTTCATCGCTTACTAACGGAGTGTGTCACCCTGTCAATTTGGAGACCACCACCTGGGCTGTCTGACCAGAGGGTCAAGTGCTCAGGGCTGGAGGCTTGCATGGAAACCCCAATTCCATGACTTCCTAGCAGCCAGCCTTTGCAGGTTCCCTGACCTCTCTAGCTTCAGTTACCTCCTTTGTAAAACACCGTGTTGGGGAAATTAAACGATATAATGACTGCAGGGTGCTTGACACATAGCAGGCAGTCAATAAATATTAGCATTGATTCTCCAAGTGAGTGCACTGCTGTGGCTTTCCTGATTCTGCTGTGGGTTTTCCTACACCAGATGGCAGTGGGGGCACCAGGGTGACTTGGGGGTTATTTTCTACCCTCCCTAGGCCTCCCCAGTGAAGATGCAGCACACAGCAGGGGTTCTTCGCTGGGCCAGTATCTTGCAGGGGCGTTTGTTGTCATTGTCAGGGTGGGGATGAAGACTACAGACAATGGATTGGGAGTCCACAGAACTGGGGACCTCCAGGTGCCTCTAATAGGACTGCTTTAAGGCCTGCATTTTCAATTTTTAAAAGTTCTGTATTAAGGTATTCTGGGGCTTCCCTGGTGACTCGCTGGTAAAGAATCTACTTGCAATGTAGGAGAAACAGGAAATGCGGGTTTGATCCCTGGGTCAGGAAGATCCCCTAAGGGGGCATGGCAACCCACTCCAGTATTCTTGCCTGGAGGATCCCCATGGATAGAGGAGCCTGGCGGGCCACAGTCTGTGGGGTTGCAGAAGTCAGACATGACTGACTGACTGAGCACGCACAGGGTATCTTTGGTCTATGAGGGCCTTTTCTTTTTGTCTCTGTAGCCAAGCAGAAGAAGGAGGAATTGTATCATGACAGTGGGGTGGTTTAAAATTCTCACTGAGGATGCCCTGTGTTTCTTATTTAAATAGCATCAACAATCAAGAGCTTTTTTCTCTTAGAGGCCACTGATGCCTCTAGAGAAATCAACTAAGTCTTACACACAAGCAGGAGGAAAAAAAAAGTTTATTTAAAAGAACAAATTGTAACCAGTATTTAAAAACAGAATAGAAACCTCCCTCAGTAAATGTAACAATGTGTATACTTAATTATTTGATTTCATAATCTTATGTTAATCCATTTGAGGAAAGGGAGAAAATGGAAGGCAGATAAGAAACACAGGACTAGGGAGAGGCTGGGGGAGAGGTGGGGGGTTAGTGAGCTCAGAGAGGGGGAACCAGCTTAAACATGTTCTTTGCCAAGCTTGCTGTTGACCTAGACTTGTGGATACATTTTAAAACTGCCACTTAGGTTAAAATTGTGTTTTGAAGGAATTTTATTAATAAGATGCCTAGAAGAAAACATTAGCGGTCTGGTTTTGAAGTGGGAATAGTCAGAAATCAGTCTTTGGGTAAGACGTGTGAGTTCATGCTTTAAACACTGGTAGATGAAATGCAATCCGTGGTGGCTCAGCAGGTAAAGAATCTGCCCGCAACGCGGGAGACCTGGGTTCGATCCCTGGGTTGGGAACATCCCCTGGTGAAGGGAAAGGCTACTCACTCCAGTATTCTAGCCTAGAGAATTCCATGGACTGTACAGTCCATGGAGTCGCAAGAGTTGGACATGACTGAGCGACTTTCACTTCACTTCACTTCATCAGTCTCAAAAACAGGATAACCACCTCTGTGGATCAGAAGTAGAACAGAACTTCGAATAGTGGGGCTGATGTCAGCTTCTGTCACGTGTGAGGGCTTGACTTGGAAAGTGTAGCTGAAAGCTAAACACAGCAGTGCTAACAGCTCGGAGGTGGTACCCAGGCGTCCACGGCCAGCAGGTGGAAAGAAGTTGATTAACAGTTTTCTTTTGAGAAGCTTCTGTAACTGGTTTGCTGGCTAGAAGGACAGGGATGGGAGTCTTAGAGGTGATGCTGAGGCTCTGGGGCAGGTGTTAAACTGTGCATTCCTGCCGCCTTGGAGAGTCTGGAGAGAGGCCTGGAAATCCATATTCTTAAAAGGTCTTCAGGTGATTCTGAGAGCAGGACCACTCTGAGAAACACTGCACTGGTAGAAAGGAAAGACAGCTTGAGAATAATGAGAGTTTACCAAAAGTAAGTTGGGATAAGATTTACTTTGCACCTAGGAGTTTTTGTATTCAAGCCCTGGGACTGGTTGCTTTAAAAAAAAAAAAAAAAAGGTAAGACTTCCTTGGTGGTACAGCGGCTAGGAATCTGCCTGCCAATGTAGAGGACACGATTTCAATCCCTAATCTGGGAAGATTCCACATGCTGCGGAGCCACTAAAACCTGTGAGCTGCAACTACTGAGCCTGACCTCTAAGTCTTGGACCCACAACTACCGAGTCCGTGTGCGGAAGCTACTAAAACCTGTACACCCGGAGCTCCTGTTTTGAAACAAGGGAAGCCACCCAAATGAGAAGGCTGTCCTCTGCAATGAGGAGTAGCTGCCATTCACTGCAACTAGAGAAAGCCCACATGCAGCAATGAAGACCCAGCGCAACAATAAATCAACTGTAGGAAAACACACACAGCCTGAAATTACCACTGGCAAACCTTTTGAAAGTGTGCAGCTCTGTGGCGTTAAGTACATTTGCAGTGTTGTGTGTGGCCACCATTCACTGTCTGGCTCTGTTGCTCCCGCCCCCAGCCCCTGGCAACCACTAATCTGCTTTCTCGCTCACTGGGTTTGTTGATTCTGGATATTCCAAGTAAATGGAATCGTACAGCTTGTGTCTTGGTGGGTGTGTCCGGCTGCTTTCAACTTAGCATAACCTTTTCAAGATTCATCCGCGTTGAACGTGTTTGAGTACCTCGTTCTTTTTTTATGGCCGGATAAAATAGCATTGTATGGATATACTACACTTTGTTTATCCAGTCACCTGTTGATGAATGTTTGAGTGGTTTCCAGGGGTTGGCTATTGTCAATAGTACAGCTGGGAACATTCCCGTACAGGGTTTTGAGCATCTGGTTTCCAATGTTTTTAAGTATTTACCTAGGGATGGTATTACTGGGTCCTATGGTGATTCTCTGCATAACGGCAAACTCTTTACCATAGTGGATACACCAGCAGTATATGAGCATTACAATTACTCTACATCTTCCAGGACTTTTTTTTTTTTTCTTTTTATTGTTTAAAAAAAAAATTCTGGCCATCCTGGTGGGTGCGAATTGGTGTCTCGTGGTTTTGACTTGCGTTTTCCTAATGACTAATGACATGGAGCATCTTTTCTTGTGCTTTTTGGCAACGGTGTTGCTTTTAAATAGTCACCATGTATTGAGGTGGGTGTTGTCTTCTTAATGCAGGATAACAGTTTTGAATGTTGGTGCTGGAGGCAGACAGCCCAGGATCTTAGTCCTGACTTGCCAGGCTTTGGGCAAGCTAGAACTCTCTGAGCCTGCCTGCCTTGGTGCAACAGCGATGCTAACAGTAGCTTCCTTGAAGGGCTTTGTGAACATCAAGAAGGACCTGTAAAAGCATCTGGGCACAGAGTGAGCACTCTGGACGAGGTGCTCTGTCATTGTATCGGTGCTTCTTTCTTAGTGTTGAGGATGGCAACCTGGAGGGACACATTGCAGTTGTCTGTCTACTGTGTGAGGCCCTGGGGAACCGTGTCTAGGTTGCCAGGGACAGTGATCCTCTATATTCATGGCTTGAGTTTTCCTGCTTCCGGCCCAAACTCCAGTTTATCCGGGTTGTCAGGGGAGTAAACGTGTTACCAGCCCAAAGCCCAGGAAAACCCATTTCCTGGAAGGCTCTGGTGGACCTGGGCAACTTTTTATCAGTTACAGCGTCCTCCTGTGGCAGCACCCTGTGCGGTCTGACGCAGAGCTGAGCCAGGAGCCAGCTTCGTGCCTCTTTGGATTTAGTGTTGAGATGTTATTTTTACTGCATGGTTCTTTTAAATATTGTTTAATGCCTTTCAAGTGGATAGGGCTGTATTGGCATGTAAGGGACATATTGGGAAGCCATTTTTATCATATAGAATTCTTGGGGCCTCCCTGGTGGCTCAGTGGTAAAGAATCCACCTGCCGATCCATGGGTTTGATCCCTGATCTGGGAAGGTCCCATGTGCGCAGAGCAACCAAGCCCGCGTGCCACGACTATTGAGCCCGTGCTCTAGAGCCCAGGAGCCCAGCTACTGAGCCAAGTGCTGCATGCAGCTCCTGCAGCCTGCGAGCCCTAGAGCCCATGCTTCTCGACTAAGAGAAGCCACACCTGGAGAGGAGGCCCCGTTTGCCACAACCAGAGGAAAGCCCGTGCAGCAGCTGAGACCCAGCGCGGTCAAAAATAAATAAAAATGTAAAAATCTTAAATATATATATCTAATAGAATGCTTGTTTTCTGTGTAATTATGAAGATTTTTGCATATAGCTATTCAAGAATGATAATCTAGAAATGTGCCTTGAAAACTTTTGAGTGCACTTCAACACACCACCTCAAAGAGGTTGTGTGGTGTTGTGAGAGAGCAAGGGGCTTTGGCAGCTGATGGATGCGTGTTCAAAACCTGAACCACTTACTGACTGTGGGCCTTGACCAAGGTACTTCATCTTTTGGGTCCTCATCTCCTTCACCAGTAAAGTGAGAAGGATAATGGATCCCAGTGGCTGGCCCGGAGTGGTGGTTACTGTTGAGAAGAGCCTGTAGCCCTCTCAGCTGACCGTTGGAACATTTTGTTTTGTTTTGCTATGGTAAAATATACATAATATAAAAGTTTCCATTTCATTGATTATTAAGTATACAACTCAGTGGCAGTCATTGCAACATTTTTCTTGTTGCGTTATTTCTCCTCTTTGCCATGTTTAGCCTCTCTCATCATCATACCTGGAAGTCACACCTGGTACAAGTGCCCCTTCCGCTCCCCTCCTGCTTGCCCCAGGCTGGTGAAGTTCAGTGCGCTGCAAGTTCTCTAGGGAAATGCAGGTGTCCCAGGAGGCTTGGTTCTTGATGGAGGCTTTCTCAGGGTCATTAAATGGTTCTTCAGGTGGTATTAACTCTCATTGCCAGTTTTGGAGGCAGGATCTCCTGCTTCTCTCCATGCAGGTATTATACTGTTTATTAACATCTGACTATGGGATAGGGAAGAAAAAGATTTTAGGTTCTTTTTGGCTGTTTTCTAGAAACTCTAATTAAGAGCTTAGGGAAGAAGTAGAAATTGAAACTGTTTAACCATCATGACTTAGGGTTATTTTGGTACTTCATTAATCTCTCCTTTGGAAAGGGACTAAAATAAATGTACTGCTTTGGGAAATATTCTGCCATTTCTATTTCCTCCTCCCTTGCTCTTTCATAATTGGCATAATTTCTAAGGTTTTCTTGGTTCTTTATTCACTGTCTTTTTGGAACTTTGAACTCTAGAGAGAGAGAGACAGACAGACATAGAACTTTACTGTATTACATGCACAGTCAGTCATTTATAAGTAATCTTTCTAAAGAAGAGTCTAGGGGTCAGCATCTTTGTATTGAATTCCTAATTAGGTGACTTAAAAAATGTTCTCAAACACTCACACATATGTTATTGTTTCAGATACCAAATAAGAATTATTCTTTCTGTAACTGTATCTGTGAGCGTTAGGAATATCTTTGAATAAGTAGGGTTCAGAAACTCAACCTTCTTAAGGAAATAGCAGATGTGAGCAGCGGCCTTCTTGACTGCTTCATTGTTTGGTGAGATGTTGATGGAGGGCTTTATGACGGATAGAGCAGGCTGTCACCAGCTAAAGCCCTGGACGAATGTTGGTATCGCTCCCAGCGGGACAGCCAGGGATCAGGCACCTCCTGATGTGATGCAGTGGGCCACCTGGAAAGTATTCTTGGCAAAAACATTGCTCCTGAATTTAATAAAGCCTTTTGATATAACACCCGTTTATAGAAAATTCGAGGGTTGGAAGAACATGTTAAATGACACCATGAGAATATAGTCAACTAAATATAGAACATGGGCTGTCTACAGGGACAAACGACCTTTTTCTCTAGCAAGTGAATAATGAGAGATTTAAAAAAGAAAAAAGGCAGGGGAGACCTGTTAACCAAGTAAAGGAGACTTGGGAGACACATCGCCCTAAGCAGTTGTGCACCTGTGTTCAATCCTGATTTGCAAAAACCAGTTATACAAAAATATTTTGAGGCTGTCAAGGAAAGCTAAGTGTGGGATAGATAATTAGATGATATTAGGAATTACTTTTAATTTTGTTGGCTGCGATAATGATTGTGGTTATGATTTTTAAAAGTCCTTATCAGAGACACTGAAGTAGATACTGGTGAAATAAACTGTGTCTGGGATTTGCTTTACTTTCATTTTAAAAAAAAAGCTGTTGGGGAGGTAGATGGGAGGGGGGTTCAGGATTGGGAACATGTGTATACCTGTGGTGGATTCATGTTGATGTATGGCAAAACCAATACAATATTGTAAAGTAAAAAATCAAATAAAATAAAATCTGAAAAAACAAAAAAAGCTGTGAAGAGGGGTAGATGAAGTGAGCATGGCAGAAAGCTGGTGTTCACACTGGGTAATGTGTTCAAGTCTTTTAGCTTCTATATATCTGAAAATTTCATAATAAAAAGTTAAAAATGCTGAAATTGGTTTATTGGTGGCATTTAAACACTGGTAGGTTGCAGTCCATGGCGTCACTAAGAGTCGGACATGACTTGAGGGACTTCACTTTCACTTTTCACTTTCCTGCACTGGAGAAGGAAATGGCAACGCACTCCAGTGTTCTTGCCTGGAGAATCCCAGGGACGGGGGAGCCTGGTGGGCTGCCATCTGTGGGGTCGCACAGAGTTGGACAGGACTGAAGTGACTT
Organism: Aepyceros melampus; assembly: GCA_006408695.1. NCBI lineage: Eukaryota > Metazoa > Chordata > Mammalia > Artiodactyla > Bovidae > Aepyceros > Aepyceros melampus. The sequence continues at coordinate 243,015 of SJXQ01010041.1, forward strand.
AGCAGCAGCAGCAGCAAACACTTCACTTTAAATAGTGAAAGCAAATACAGAACTCTCCAGGCTGGTAGAACCTCAGCTTTTGGAAATTGCCTTTTGGCTTATCTGCATATTTGGTCTGGTTGGTTTCTTGGCAAATTAGTATTTACATTAACTTCATGTTATTCCTCATCCTGAAGTCCCCAGGAGCCCTCAAATAAACCAAGAGAAGTCATAATTACAGATACTTAGAGAGTTAACACTATGGATAATTGCTAATCAGTAGGCTGTTCCTACCAATAAACAGGCAGAAGAGGGGGTTTGGGGAAGATCGTCAGTGAATGGAAATAAATTAAGTCAGGGGGAGAATAAGCTGTGTGCTTGACTGAGTTGGCTTGCAGAAGTGTGTGTAAATAGCACTCTGTTTGGTAATGATTGCTAAAGGTGGCTCTTCTGACTGCTATAGAATCTGGGGCTCCCCCACCCCACCTTAAATGAGCATAGCCCTGTAGAGTGTGAGGTCAAACATGTTTCTCTCTTTCTCTGCCTTGATGGAGTCATTTGACTTCAGTTTGTTACCATCTCTCTGTAGATGATCGCCAAATCGGTATCCTTGGCCCAAATGACTCAGCTGGGCGCTAGAATCACATTTCCATCCACCTGGACTTGGTTCCCTGCCTTCCACGCCAGCCTCGCCCGAGGCTCCCCATGCTGGCTCGCCCCGGCTCCCCATGCTGGCTGAGCACCATTCACACCAGCTCTTGATGCTCTGCCTTGGGCGCCATTCTCCCCAGCCCTGCCTGTGTCCTTAGCCGTCTTCTCAGTTTATAAGGACTGTCCCCTCTTCTCCACGGTGAGGTCCCCAAGCAGGACACCTTTCTGTCTCGGTTGACACTTCACGCCCTGCACTTTGCTTCCATCATGAGTAGACATTTGTTGGATTTATGAGTGAAAGATTGATGAATGAATGGACACGTCTGGCTCTGGGCTAAACCTGGGAGACAGACTGGTGAACGATACAGTTTTTTCCTCCAAGCATCTTGGTCATTGGCTCGGGGAGGGAGATGAGTAAGCCAAATGTTACAGTTTTAAGTTTTATGAGAAAAGCACACAGAGGTTCTGGAAGTGAGGGAACAAGACGTCTGGGAGCATGATTGGAGTTAGGGAAAGGAGAAGGGATGGGTATTTGTAGGCGAGGAACCAGCCTTTCCAAAAGCAGGGCAATCAGAGAAAACATTGCCTAGTGGGAGTGTGTGGGCTGGTTGTCAGGGAGGTGACACCAGCAGGACAGGATGTGACAGGAGGATGAGGGCTCTTGTGTCACAGCTGAGGACTGTGGATTTCCGAAGGCTATTAGGAACCCTTGGAGCATCTTAAGACTGGATTGTCATGGAAGGATTCTTTCTCTTCTTGCTTTAGAGAAACCTCAGATGCACAGAAATGGAAGGGTCAGATCTGTGTTAGAACACCTTCCAGATGGGTTGAAGGTGCTAGGAGAGGCTTCAGGAATTTAGGGAGAGGCCACAGCCCCGATGGATTTCCTTGGGCAAGAGCACACTTCTGATCAGGCTGAATTTCCTGACGATTACAGCATTTCTTAGCATGGCTCCTCTTGGGCCTAGAGCACTAGGGGCTGGGGCATATGGGAAGCAGGTAGTCACATAGCTCTCAGGAGGCTGTGATGAACAGGAAATTGTCACGTCGGGGGTGTTCACCCTTACTGGGCCACAACCCTTTGTACTGGTGGTGTGTGACACCACTCAGGAAGCACTTGTCACCACAGCTGCTTCTTTGCCGTCAGAGGAATGTTAAAGGATCCTCTGGGTTCTCCTGGTTCTCGAATCAAACTCAGGGTGAGCAAGGAAGCAGGTTTTGTGTCCAGGATGTCAGAACATCCCTGCCTCCTGTGCTCTCCAGGCCCTTGGAAAGCCCGTCTCCTCACAGAAGCTGATGATGATCAAGCAGTGGTTAAGGGCCCAGACTTCAGTAGTGGCAGAGATCAAAGGATTTGAGAGTGAATTACAAGATCCTGACTGTGAGAAGGACTTATTAATATCTAAAGAGGGAGGATCAGGTTTTCCTAGGGGCCTGTTAGATACCTATTAGATACTCAGGGCTTCCCAGGTGGCTCAGTGGTAAAGAAACCATCTGCAAAGCAGGAGACATGAGTTCGATCCCTGGGTCAGAAAGATCCCCTGGAGAAGGAAATGGCAACCCTCTCCAGTATTCTTGCCTGTGAAATCCCATGGACAGAGGAGCCTGATGGTCTACAGTCTGTAGGGTCACAAAGAGTCGGACATGCCTGAGCACACATGCATTAGATAACCAGGTGGAATAGTCTATAGCGGGCAGTTGAATCTGTGACTCAGAATTGCTTTGGACTCTTTTCTTATTTCCTGCCCCATCCATGTCATCAGTAACTAGCTTTATTACCGGCCTTCTGTGCAGTCTCTCTTGTACCTTCTCTTGCAGTCTCACCTGTCACACAGTCCTCTCTCCTTGCCCCATCGGCTGTGTGCCTGTGGGTGCGATTGATGTTTTGTGCTTCTCTCTGCTTTGCCAGGTTTTTTTGTTTTTCTTCTGCAGGGTAATTTTGATAAGAAGCCCACTTTGCTACAAATATCCAGTGGCTCCCCCATTGTTCACTGACATTCTCACGCTCCTCAGCCAACTTTCCTAGTGTTCTCTCCAGCCAAGTGGAGCCACTACTGTTTGTTACGCACACACACTGCACATTGTCCAGACGTGGAGCCTTTGTCCAAGCTGCTGCTTCCAGCCAGCATGGGCCCCCACTCCCTCTCTCAGGCCTCTGGCTCCCTTGAAATAAAGTCAAAACTCAATTTAGAGGTGAATTAAGATATCGAGGCTGTAGCATAAGCTCTTGACTGTTGGGAGGGGAGCCACTCAGGAGGCAGGTGGGTCTCCTGGTCACTTGGTTTCAGGCATGTGTGTTTGTGCGGAGACTGACGGCCTTGGGCTCCCATGTTTCGGGGTGAAGTGCCTTCTCATGCTTAGTCACAGGACGTCGTGTGCCATTACGCTCCAGCTCTGAGCGTAATTGGAGATGGAAGATTATCTTGAAGCTGATGGTGTCCTTTTCCCTGTTGTTCTGGGACTGTGTTTTGAATTAAATTATTTTAGAAACAGATGGCCGACTGAGAGTTTTTTCGCCTTGTTCTTAGTGAATTGAGTATTTAGTTGAGTTTGTTTTGGTTACTTAAAGTACTGACAGCCTTGCTTTCCAGGTTGGTAAAAGAGGATTGCATTTTATTTAGGAAAAAAATAAAGTGCAACAGAACATCTCCCAACAAATATTCAAACATGCTTTGAATTAAACCAACATTTTAATATCCTTACCTCCTCAAATGAGAAAATCGTGCAGAGAGAGAGAGAGGCCCAGATCCCAATGGGAAGCTATCCTGGTGTTTTAACTATAATAGTGTGCATTGTGGAAAACCTTCACGGACCCATTATTTCAGGATTGTATGGTTGCAGTTGTTGTTTTCTGAAGTTGCTTGTTAGTTTTCTTCTTGTTTCAGTGATGTCACTAATTGTTATCTGTATCTCCATCTCTTGAGGAAGAAAGGGAAGATGTGACTAATTACAGCAGATTTCTTCTGGGGAGCTGAGCAAGTTTGATACAGAACAGAACCCAGTTCTGTTATCTGTGGAAGGTTCTGGAGCTGTCTTCTCGCTCTCTGACCAGGATTGTATTATGCCAGTGCTGTGTTTTTTATTAGCATTTATTTTCCAGCTAAAACTGAAGCCCCCACTGCTGATGCAGTAGCCATTTGCCGGTTTGGGGACCACTCTTTCCCTTTCTGGGGAATCCATATTATGTCCGAGGTCCAGGGGCTGCAAGGTTGACTGGCAGTGTGGCGTGTGACCTGGGCCTGGCTGGTGGGGCACTCCTGGCTGGACTTTGAGCTCTGTAGGAGTGAGGTCATGAAGCAGAGGCCCAGAGGGTCCACTGACAGCTGTGCCAGTGGTGGTCCCGGCCGGGCAGTGTCAGCTGACTCTCCTTGCAGAGACCTCAGCTGGCTCCCTCACTGTCAGCCTCACTTGTCTCTTGACTATGTTCTGAGCCTGAACCACCTTGTTCGTTCCATAGACCCTCTGGTATCTTCCCACTGAATCCCCTCCTGCTTATGTGGCCAGAGCTGTTTCCACTGCGAACAACAGAGAACCCTGACTGGTAGCCCTCACAAGCAAGCAAGCAAGTCTAGGGTCGCATGTCAGGCCTGGACAGGGAAGTCCGCACTTTCACACCCATTTTCAGGAACCTTGTATCGCATGAGGAGAAGAGGGAGCCAAGACTCAAGGATGTGAGGTGAGTTGCTCAGGGTCGGCAGCCCCGGGGCCTTGCGGTGGGCCGGGGCCGGGCCTCAGGCCCACAGGTTTCCTGTCATCTCTGCTCCATCACAGAGCCTTTTGCTTGAGCCAGGAATGAATGGTGTTGTCTGGGTCACTCGGACCGCCCTGACAAAACGCCAGACTGTGTGGCGTCGACAGGAGCTGGCTTCCTTCTAGCTCTGAGGCTGGGCCCACGATGGAGGTGCCGGCAGGGTTGGTGTCTGTCGAGGCTCCACGCCTGTGCGCACGGGTGCTGCTTCTCACCGTGTCCTCACGTGGCCTTTCCTCCGTGCCCGGCACCCGGGGCTGGCAAGCTCTGGTTTCCCTCTTCTTAAAAAGGGTCCTGTTCTGTCGGATCAGGAAGGACCCCACCCTCATGACTGCCTTTAACCTCCATCCCCTCCCTAAAGGCCCCCATCTCCAAACATGTCACAGGAGGGTTAGAGCTTCAACACAGACACCTGGGCAACACAGTTCCATTCATGACTGATGGGAACTACGGCGATACAGGAAGTTTACTGGTGTTTGTGACTTAATAAGAGTTGAGAAAAAAAGGATATCAAAGGAAGATTGCTAAAAGGAGTTTTTATGTAGTGCTGAGGTCTTAAAATACCCGGATTGGCCAGCATGCTCAGTTGCTTCAGTCATGGCTGACTTTTTGCGACCCCATGGACTGTAGCCCACCAGGCTCTCTGTCCACAGGATTCTCCGAGTAAGAATACTGGAGTGGGTTGCTGTTCCCTCCTCCAGGGGATCTTCCTGACTCAGGGATTGAACCTGCATCTCTTATAACTCCTCCATTGGTAGCTGGATTCTTTACCACTTGTGCCACCTGAGGTCTTTAAAATACTGAGGACTGGCCAGAGTTACTATTTATTCACCTCGAGGTTGAGTCTTTTCTGTGCAGAGAGCTCTTTGATGATTGTTCTTTGGCTGACCCCCAGATCTAACCTGAAACGCTGAATCGGGAACCACAGTTTCCCAAACCACATGGGGCCTGTGAAGCATGGTTCCATGCCCTCTGGTTTCAGACTGTAGCTCCCTGGCAGAGCCTGGCTGTATCCTTTCACGTCTGTTTCTGCACCCTCCACTGACCTGGTTGCTGCTGTCCCCACCCCAGGCCAGAAGCCCCTTCATACTCTCCAGCAAGTCCGTGCACGTGCCCTCTCTGCACTCACCCTCTCTTCCAGGCGAGGCTCAAAGGCTGCTTCCCCTCTGGACCCCATTTCCTTCTTCTTCCCAGCCCTCTGGGCTTTGCATCTTCTACTTCCTCCTCTCTCGTGGGTTGTTCGTCAGTGTTGTTCCTTGTCTAGTCCCCACAAAGAAGAGTCTTTGTGCTTGGCGTTAGTATTACCCATGGTGTACTTTTCAAAACACAGGTTCCACTACAACAGGAACAGCGGCAAACACAGACACCCATACCGAGTCCTGAGCCCCAGGCCCAACCTGCTGAGTGAGAAGCCTACTTATTTTAGTTTTTATTTGGAAAGCATCTTAGACATCAAAGTTGTGAAATTAACAGAGTTCTCATAAGCTCATTTATTCAGCATCTGCCCTGGTTAACCTGTTCTTCACACTGTAGTAGGAGGGACTTTTAGATCTGCAGCCATGAAATTAAAAGGCGCTTACTCCTTGGAAGAAAAGTTATGACCAACCTAGATAGTATATTCAAAAGCAGAGACATTACTTTGCCGACTAAGGTCCGTCTAGTCAAGGCTATGGTTTTTCCTGTGGTCATGTATGGATGTGAGAGTTGGACTGTGAAGAAGGCTGAGCGCAGAAGAATTGATGCTTTTGAACTGTGGTGTTGGAGAAGACTCTTGAGAGTCCCTTGGACTGCAAGGAGATCCAACCAGTCCATTCTGAAGGAGATCAACCCTGGGATTCTTTGGAAGGAATGATGCTAAAACTGAAGCTCCAGTACTTTGGGCACCTTATGCGAAGAGTTGACTCATTGGAAAAGACCCTGATGCTGGGAGGGATTGGGGGCAGGAGGAGAAAGGGACGACCGAGGATGAGATAGCTGGATGGCATCACAGACTCAATGGACGTGAGTCTGGGTGAACTCCGGGAGTTGGTGATGGACAGGGAGGCCTGGCGTACTGCGATTCATGGGGTCGCAAAGAGTCGGACACGACTGCGCGACTGAACTGAACTGAACTGAACTGAATTCTGATCATGTCATTCTTGCTTTATGCTTTTAAAGGATATCACAATGGCTTTTACTCTAGGGAAGGATTTAAGCTTTCCATCTTAAGACACAGACACACAAATCTCAAACGATTACAGAAAAGATTGATAAATTTAACCACATTAAAACTGATAATTTCTGTTCATCAAAAGACCACATAAAACTCAGATGCTATATGGTTAACATAAACCATTTAGAGTAACATAAACTCTTTATGTTACTATATATATGCAACCTGATAAATATGTCTTTATAAGTAGTATTTCTTATCTACTAGATATTTGGTAATAAAAACAGTACCACTTGGAGAAGAGAATAGAAGATAGGCGGTAGCTGGTAGAAGGTATTAATAGACAGTTGGGGTTGGAGAAAGAAAGAGAAGAGATACACTCTTTTCTAAACCAGGGAGAGAAAAATGAAAGGTAGGAAAAGGAGGAGGATGGTTTTAAGAACAGCACTAAAATCGCTCTTAGGACAGCCTAAAAAGTAGGATAAAAGGTGCTGAAGATTTGCCACATGGAGTATTGGTTTAATTATATGACTGCTTTTGTTTTTAAACACCTAGAGATTCTAGCGGGCTCTTGTTTTGTGGCGGACTTAATAGCCATGAAGTGGAGATGACTCACCCTGCTTTGCAAACTCCACAGTTCAGCAGAGAAGCAAAAGTAATGGTTCTATTTGGATGAAAGCTCTTTAGAGGTTTTTGATGTTGCTGTCCTTGGGTTTTCCAGGCCAGCCCTCAGAGGATGTTTTGTTTTCTGAGCGCCCGTGCCTGCAGCTGTGAGCTGCCCCGCATGGACGGTGGGGCCTCACAGCTCAAACAGTGTGCCTTGGCATAAGTTTCAGGGGCACAGAATTTAGCATGTGCTTTCAATTCATTTATAACACAACTTAGCATGTTTTTCAATGTAATTTCTTCACTAGCAGTATTAATGAAATAGGCTGATTTGCCTCAGCCTGGTGTGGTGTGAAGAGCATTCAACCAGTGAGGGCTTAGGAACCTGCCTTTCTAGGCTGGCTCTGCCCTGATGCTATTTTGAGCAAGTCAGCTTAAACCCTGAGCCTCATTTGCCATGTGAGGGGGTTGCCAAGGTCTTAAAGGATCCATTCAGCTTGAAAAGTCCACTATGCCATGTTTGACTAGTGTATTTAGGGAAGGTTTCCAGATGGAAAAATACAACTTTCAAAAAGGATACATACCAGATTATGCATGTGTGAATGAGACCAGCAACTTCCTAGAGACAGGCAGCTCACACATGAATTATAAAAAAGTTTTATTTTTAAAATATTATTTATTTATTTGTTTTGTGTTTTTGGCCATGCTGTGCAGCTTGTGGTATCTTCGTTGCTCAACCAGGGATTGAACCCAGGCCCTCAGCAGTGAAAGCGTGAAGTCCTGGCCAGTTATTAGATCACCAGGGAATTCCCAAGATTTCATTTTATTTTTTTTTTAAAGAACAGTTTTAGGTTCATTCAGTTAGCAAAACTGAGAGGATGGTAGAGAGATTTCCCATATACTCCCTGCCCCCAGTCACGCATAGTCTCCCCCACTGTTAACATTCCCCACCAGACGGTACATTTATTCCAGCAAATGAACCTACAGTGACACAGCATTGTCACCCAAAGGCTAGTTCCTTTTGGGGTTCACCTTTGATGTGCTTTCTGTGGGTTTGCATTGTGAATTTTCATCACTATGAACCTGCATGGCACTTGGGCAGTTTCTGCTCTGTTCCATACTCTTCCAGCTTGGCAGGGACCTACAAAGGAGAAGGGGGTGCAAGGTATGTTGTACCATCTATGCAGGAGAAAGTGGCTCAGTACTTGTTACTCAGAGTGTGGTTGGGTCTGGCCCCACCTGGGCACCATGCAGAAGCTCAGTGGGCCCTCTCCTGCCCCGGCTCTGCCTGACAGTGCCTATATCTTAAACAAGATCCCCCATCACACGTGTATCATCCCTATTCCTTTCTCTGTGTTGTCCAAGAGAGAACCTTGCACTCTTGTGTGAACTTGAGAGCTTGAAAATTGATCTCCAGGGCTTGAAATTAGAGTCTTGGAAGCCTTTTCTGCTGGGAGAGACTCACCTGGGGTTTCTAACCTCTTCCTGAATTAACTACAGAAGTGATTCCCATGGCATTTCAGCGGCTATCTCTTTAGAGCTGATTTCTTTCTCCTGGGACTTGGCCAAAAGGAGGGGGAGAAAGCACCATGGCTTGGCTCACCTCACAGTCCTTAATAGGAAGTTTTTGTTCCTCTGTTTTACTAGCCAGGAGAATTTTTCATTCTTTTGATCACTTTGCCTTCCCTGTTCCCTGTCCTTTGTAGGCAGAAATGATTGAATCCTAAGTTGCATCAGATACTTGGGCTCATAAATTAGCCACTAAATGCTGCTCTCTTTGCTGTTTTATCTCTTGCAGTTTTCCACTGCACTTATGAGTATGTTTCTGATTCGATTAAAAAGGGATCTTGCTCTTTCTTCAGGTCTTCTATTTCAAAATAAATCATAGCAGAGTTTTCAAACACATAAAATAATTTATTCTTAGGAAAACTTTTAAGTCTATGTGCTGCATAGTTGCACATATTATTATTTTATTACTTCTCAAATGTATCACTTCTAAACCTTTACTATGGAGGAGAGCAGCTGCTGCTGCTGCTAAGTCGCTTCAGTCGTCTCCGACTCTGTGCGACCCCAAAGACGGCAGCCCACCGTCCCTGGGATTCTCCAGGCAAGAACACTGGAGTGGGTTGCCATTTCCTTCTCCAAGCATGAAAGTGAAAAGTGAAAGTGAAGTTGCTCAGTCATGTCCGACTCTTAGCGATCCATGGACTGCAGCCTACCAGGCTCCTCCGTCCATGGGATTTTCCAGGCAAGAGTACTGGAGTGGGGTGCCATTGCCTTCTCCGAGAGCAGCTGCTACTTTACTGTATTTGTAGTAAGCATTATCTTTACTTTTATTCATGCTTGGAATGTGGCAGGTAAATAGTAAAAGCATATAGACCAGAAGTGCTAGAGCCTAGCTGTAGCATGTGGCTCCTCACTCCAGCACTCTTGCCTGGAAAAATCCCATGGGCAGAGGAGCCTGGTGGGCTGCAGTCCATGGGGTCGCACAGAGTCGGACACGACTGAAGCGACTTAGCAGCAGCAGCAGCAGTTGTATGGAAGACAACAGATGCCTAATAAATATTGCTATGAAACAACCTGAAATCTCTGAGAAACAGTTTTCTTCTTTAATTATCTATTCATTTTTAAAAGTTATACTCCACAGAAAGTGAGCAGCTTTAAAGTAAGCAGCTTCTGTCTGGTGTAAATTTGTAACTTTCAGATGCTGACCGAACCAGCTAGAAACAGTTCATCTACATAAATATACGATTGAAGTTAATTTACCAAGTTCAGTGTGTACACACAAGGTCTGTTCAGTGTTGTCTAAAGGCTGCTCTTTCAACTTCCGTGCCATGTAACAAGCTATTTCAATTCTGTATGAGGTCTCTTGTAACCTTATAGATTAAATAGTATTTTTATTGTTCATTTAAAACATCCATGCTTGTTTAGATTTAACCACATTTTATCATTCCTTTTTTCTCTGTTTATTCTCAGATCTTCCCTCCAGGATCATCACCTTTTCTTTTGATGTATATCCTTGTTTAGAGAGACTCTTCTATTGGTCTTCTGTTAGTATACAGTTTTAAAAAAAATCTGAAACTGTCCTTATTTTTAAAAATAGAGAGTACTGCTGGTTATTCAAGTCTAGATGTCAGATATTTTCTCTCAGCATGTTGAAGATGTTAGTTTCACTGTTAGTTGGCTCCTAGTTCTGTGAAGTAGTTACCTGATGGTTAATTGCCATTTCTTTTCTCTGAATACCTGCACGATTATTATTTATAAATAAAGAAATTATTTATTTATTTATTTATTTTGGATCTTTGGTGTCCTATGATATCATCACATGTGTCGGTATGGGTTTTAAAAAAAAAATTCACCTGCTCTGTGATTCTTTGTCTTCCTGAATTGAAGGATTCGTGTCTCTTATTGAAGAGTTTCTAGCACTATCTCTTTTAATATTGCCTCCACCCAGTTCCCTCCATTACTTCTTTTAAAACTTTGCTCCAGTGTGTGTTGTACTATCTCATTTTGCCTTCTATATGTTCTTCATTGCTTTATTTTGTATGCCTCCTCATTTTGTTTCTCTGTGCTCCATTCTGAATAATTTCCAGGTCTGTTCCCCAGTTCACTAAATCTTCAGCTATGTCTAAGTTGCTGTTTGCTGTGTAATTTATATTGTATATTGAGTTTAAAGGGCTTCCCTGATGGCTCAGTTGGTAAAGAATCCACCTGCAATGCAGAAGATCCCAGTTTGATTCCTGGGTCGGAAAGATCCACTGGAGAAGGGATAGGCTACCCACTCCAGTATTCTTGGGCTTCCCTTGTGGCTCAGCTGGTAAAGAATCTGCCTATTGCAGATCTGGGTTTGGTCCCTGGGTTGGGAAGACCCCTGGAGAAGGGAATGGTTACCCACTCCAGTATTCTGGCCTGGAGAATTCCATGGACTGTATAGTCCATGGGGTTGCAAAGAGTTGGACACAACTGAGCGACTTTCACTTTTCACTTATTGAGCTGTTAGTGTAAGTCACTCACTGTGCTAGGTACTAGGGAGAGAGATCAATAGTTTCTGTCCTCAAAATGCTCAGTGTAATGAGCAGACAGTTCATTTCAGTGGGACGCAATCAGGGATGTGATAGCTAGAAAGCGAGGGAGAGACACTCACCTGCCTTTGGAGCATCGAGGAGGGAGATGGTGCCTGGGCTGCATCTGGAGGGCCGGTAGAAATAATCCAGGTAGAGAGCAGAGGGAGGGCACCCTAGGCAGCGAAGGAGAGGGACGTGCAGATCCCTGAGCCACGGAGGATCTGGGCTTGGGGAACTGCAGGTAGCTCGTTGAGCCAGAGCGTGGTTGGGACAGTGCGAGAGTAGAGCAGGGAAGGATGGAGGTGAGCCTGGAGGTAGTCTGCATCCTGGATGTGGAAGGTCCTGTAACTAGGAAACTACTGTAAAAAAAAATTCACCTGCTCTGTGATTCTTTGTCTTCCTGAATTGAAGGATTCGTGTCTCTTATTGAAGAGTTTCTAGCACTATCTCTTTTAATATTGCCTCCACCCAGTTCCCTCCATTACTTCTTTTAAAACTTTGCTCCAGTGTGTGTTGTACTATCTCATTTTGCCTTCTATATGTTCTTCATTGCTTTATTTTGTATGCCTCCTCATTTTGTTTCTCTGTGCTCCATTCTGAATAATTTCCAGGTCTGTTCCCCAGTTCACTAAATCTTCAGCTATGTCTAAGTTGCTGTTTGCTGTGTAATTTATATTGTATATTGAGTTTAAAGGGCTTCCCTGATGGCTCAGTTGGTAAAGAATCCACCTGCAATGCAGAAGATCCCAGTTTGATTCCTGGTCGGAAAGATCCACTGGAGAAGGGATAGGCTACCCACTCCAGTATTCTTGGGCTTCCCTTGTGGCTCAGCTGGTAAAGAATCTGCCTATTGCAGATCTGGGTTTGGTCCCTGGGTTGGGAAGACCCCTGGAGAAGGGAATGGTTACCCACTCCAGTATTCTGGCCTGGAGAATTCCATGGACTGTATAGTCCATGGGGTTGCAAAGAGTTGGACACAACTGAGCGACTTTCACTTTTCACTTATTGAGCTGTTAGTGTAAGTCACTCACTGTGCTAGGTACTAGGGAGAGAGATCAATAGTTTCTGTCCTCAAAATGCTCAGTGTAATGAGCAGACAGTTCATTTCAGTGGGACGCAATCAGGGATGTGATAGCTAGAAAGCGAGGGAGAGACACTCACCTGCCTTTGGAGCATCGAGGAGGGAGATGGTGCCTGGGCTGCATCTGGAGGGCCGGTAGAAATAATCCAGGTAGAGAGCAGAGGGAGGGCACCCTAGGCAGCGAAGGAGAGGGACGTGCAGATCACTGAGCCACGGAGGATCTGGGCTTGGGGAACTGCAGGTAGCTCGTTGAGCCAGAGCGTGGTTGGGACAGTGCGAGAGTAGAGCAGGGAAGGATGGAGGTGAGCCTGGAGGTAGTCTGCATCCTGGATGTGGAAGGTCCTGTAACTAGGAAACTACTGGACTCTCTTCCCTGCATAGCGCGTGGTGCTGTCAGAGTAGTCATGTTCATTTCTCATTAGGGCCAACTTTTCTGAAAGAATAGGAAAACAGGCTTGGGCATCAAGGCAGGCTTCTACTAAGATTCCAGCTCCACCTGCCTCTGGGTGGTCATGTAACTGATTTAGTTACCTTCTCCGAACTTCTCTTTCTCAGTGATAAGTGAGAAGAGATGAGACGGCTCTGTACGTCCTCCTCTATTTATAGCGTTCTGTGGTGATGTGATAAGACAAGAGGAACATATCAGTGTGTGTATATAGACAGATAGACACAACATGCTTAAGTAAAAAGCAGTGCTCAAATTATGAATATTTGCAGGTGTTATGCTGACAGTGAACTGGCCATTTCTGGCTTTCAATTGGTTGGTTAACTTTTTTTTGAATGGTGGATATTCAGTGAGTGGGTATGTGTTGATGGAGAATATTTTCATATCTGAAACAAAATGTTATCAGTGTGACTTTTCATTGCCTTTCAACTAAACTTGGCTGTTATTTTCTTAGATGAGCTCCCTCTGGAACAGCACAATCTTTCTTTCTCCTCCGTGGAGCTCATGCCGAGCAAAAGTCCTGTGCCCAGCACTGCATACGTGGCCTTAACAGAAACCACCCCAGGGTCCCCGCAAAGCAGCTCTCCCCACGTCACATCATCTCTATCCACCACGACTTTCGATACAGCCTTTTTTAACCAAGGAAAATGGACCCAAAGTGCAGCAGATCCCAGCATCTTTGCGGCAAATTATGTGGCAGTGACGAGCAACGAGGTCCTAGATGACGATGAAATGGACAACTTCTTGCCAGAGACTTACTGGACCACCTCCCGTGTGGTTTCTCCGGTACAATACGTCACAGTCAGTCCGCCAGAGCCGCCCAAAGAAAGTTTAGAGTCCGTGCTGACTCCCTCGTTACCCATAATACCTTTACAAGATGAAGAAGTGACGTCAGCCTGGCTAAACACAGTGCAGCAACCAACCACGCGTGCTGATCTCCCTGGTCATTTCAATGCTTTTCAGTCAGCTTTCCCCGTTCCTGAGGGCATAATTCCAATGCCGAGCAGGAATTTGGTGTTTTATCCTTCTGATGCTTGTGGACACGTGTCAAGCAGGACTTTGCCGGAGATCATGGCTCCAGGAGCAGAGGGCTCAAGAACCCTCCTCCTTAGCTCGCAGTCTTCTGAGTCCTGGCCACCAGGCAATGATGTTACTCAGCAGCCATCTCCCCCATCAGGGCAGGTCTCACCGCCTCCAGAGGATGCTCTGGCCACAGATACAGACAGGTACCCTGATGTCACCACTGCTTTGGGTCAGAGTCTAGACAAAACCGTCCCTCAGGCACACACCGTCCTGCAGCTCTGTCGCCGATGGTCCTTGCTTTCAGCAGCAGCAGTGCACATTGGGCTTTGTTTCCGACCCCTCTGGCATCTGGCTCCTTTTCTGCTCAATCAGCTGGCATGTTCCATAACCCCTTTCTTCCCGGCGACTCCAGTGAGGCATCAGAATGGCCTGGCCACTCAGTGGTCCCAAGTGGTGTGGGTGACTCTCGTGTCCAGAGCCCGGTGTCTTCGTTCAGACCGTACACGTGGTGTGTGTCCTGTGCTGTGGTGTCGTCCCGGCCCATGCTGTCAGCGAGCCTCACGGAGAAGGACGTGGGATCGGGCGATGGTGCTGAGACCCTGTCCCCCACCCCCTTGGAAGCCAGCAGTATCTCTCCACTGAGCAGCGTTGTCATGGACTTCTCTGAATTTGAGGAGGATTCTCAAGAGTTTAATACACTTTTCCCCTCCAGGCCGACGGTTCCTCTCTCTTCTCCATCCGGGGAAATCTCAGCCACCAGTGTCGGTGTTTCAGCCGAGGGGGAGATGAGCAGTGTTGTGGCCGTGCAGGTGTACCCTGCCCACGGCCACCCCTCGGTGTCGCCTGATGCTGCTCTGGGCTCCGCCTCTGTGGCTCAAGTGATGCCGTCCAGCGTGACAGCCCTGCCGTCCTCGGTCGCCCCCGGTGTCCTTCTCGACTCTTCTTTCCCCATCACAGCAAACAGAAACGCACCGTCGCTTGCTGTCAGCGGCCCAGGTCTTTTTACGTCTTATAGTTCAGACCCGCCGGCAGAGTCCTCACTTTTCCTGGACCGAGAAACTGTCAGTTTTTCCCAGCTTGAAACTGCAAGTATTTGGGGTTCTGCATCCAGCTTTTTCTCAACTCCACCGCTGGAATACAGCAGCGGCGTCCCTCCATCTTCAGAAGTATTTGCTTCTCCATCTCTGAGGTCAAGGGATCTGTCTACGTTTGGTTCTCAGGCATTTTCCAGCTTGGTTGAGACACCTGCATTGACTGACGCAATCAATTCTCAGTCAGGCAGCCCTCTGTTCCCGGTTCCACAAACCTGGAGTTTTCTCAGCCCTGGCCAAGCTCAGACTTTCTTTTAAGCACGTTCACTCTTCTCCCTGGTTACTCTGCAATGTCACGACGCTCCAGCTTCCCCTCTGATTCTCTGAAGTTTTCTGCAGCACCCACAGTGTCGCTGGCAGACACTGAAGCTCATTTTACCTCAGCTTTCACTGAAACTACCTCCTCTGTTGAGTCTTCAGTCATGTCGCATGAATCCGCAGTCACCACCCTGGTGCCCTCCAGCTCCGAGCCCGTTTTGACTGTGGACTCTCACTTCATGTCGCTTCGGACTGCTGTTCCTACTCCACCTGTTTTAACGGAACCTTCTCTCTTTTCAACCTTGACGCCTTCTGGTTATATCAGTGCTGTAAACGACCACACGTCTGTCTTACCCTCTTTCCCGGAAGTCACCCCTACCAGCACAGTGCTGGCCACTGCCGGGCACCTGCCGTCAGCATCCTCGTCTGTTCCTGATGTGACCTCCTCGCCTCTGCCTACAGAGCCTACAGGTGGTTCGCATGGGCTGTCCTTCACACCCGCGGATTTACCGAGGAACACCTCCACTGAACCAAGCGTGTCTGATACCAGTGGTGCCCCTGAGAATTCTGGTCAAGCTACCCTGAACAGCAGAACTGCCAGTCAGGATCCCCACGAGGGCGGCACGGTCCTCCCCGCACTGTCCCTTCATCCCGTGACCACCCCCACTCCCGAAGCATCAGTTCATACTCCAGCGCTGGTCACCACCAAGTCGCCATACGTGTGTGATATTACAGTTCCTGATGCCTATTTGATCACAACTGGTAAGCCCCTGCTTCACGTCCCTTCTCTCAGTTGGGGTGATCTTCCAAAGGTGCTAATATGAAACGCGTATATGATGTGCAGCTTTGGGGCAAAGTATAAGGTCTGGGTCCAGACAACTCCTCACTGCTTTACCAGATCCCACGAGTTCTCTGGACAGTTAGCTTCTCTAAGCCTCAGTTTCCACAGCTTTAAACAGGGAGGATGGTGGCACTTACTTCTTTGGGTTGTTATAGAGATTTCAATGTGTTAATGCATATAGAATACTTAACCCAGTGCCTGGCCTATATAGTAAGTGCTGACAAAATGTTACAGATTAGCAGCAATGAAAACAGATTTAAATGAACCTTAGAAGTGTTTGCTAGGATCTTTGTCTTTGGAGCTCATAACCCATTGGATGCGTAGATGACACAGTTAAAGTAAAACACCTTCATGTTTAGTTCAAGCAGTTAGTTGGACAAATGTGTAAGGGACTCTACTGCAGTTTCTTACTCATTTACCTTTCTCACTTTTCCTGGAAAAGAGGGGGAACTTTGTTTTTATATGAAAGTGTTAGTTACTCAGTGGTGTCTGACTCTTTGCGACCCCACAGACTAGCCTACCAGGCTCCTCTGCCCATAGAATTCTCTAGGCAAGAATACTGCAGTGGGCAGCCATTCCCTTCTCCAGGGGATCTTCCCGAGCCAGGGATTGAATCCGGGTCTCCTGCATTGCAGGCAGATTCTTTAGCCTCTGAGCGACCAGAGAAGCCAAGGAGAGCAACATGAGGTGACAGTGTCCTCTGAACTGGGTCACAGACCTTGACCTTCTCCCTAGCCTGCCGTCTGAGTGACTGGCCAACAGGCAGCAGCTTCTCTTGCAGCTGCTTGGCTGTTTTAGGCAGGAACCTGGAGTACCCTGGATGTCACGTCTGAACAAGTCTGGCGACCGTGGCCTCCCATTAGACTTTCCTACTTGTTCCTCCTGAGAAGTGGCAGGTGTGCGTCAAGCCAGCGTCCTGTTCATATGCACTGCAGTATAGCGTGCGGTTGATCAGCAGCCTAGTTCTGCGTGTTGTTTGGGATGGGGATAAGGGATAGAAAGGAAGATGGCAGGAGAGGAGGAGCAGGCAGGGAGCCGAGTGGTCAGGGAAGGTGGAACTGGGAGGAGGGAGGAGAATGCACTGGGTCTTTTTTCTCCATGCTGAGACCAAGGGAGCCTGTGGGTCCTCTGCCATTCATAATGACACTAACCTGCCTTGCAGTGCTGGCCCGCAGAGCCGTGCAGGAGTATATCATCACATCCATCAAAGAGGTGTTGAGGACCCACTTTAACCGCGTGGTGGAGCTCAAGGTGGGTCGCATGGTGTGGAAATCTGGACAGGGAGCTTGGGTGGGTTGCACGTCATAGTGGGAGCAGGACATTTGCTTTCCTCTTTCCCCCTCCCTCCTCCTGGTGGACACCTTCTCTTCCTTTGGATCACCCCTCAAACATCCAGTTCTCCAAGGAAGCCTTTCTGACCCCAGACGAGGCCAGGTTTAGTCCATCAGGGGATGTGTTGGCAGAGTGGGAACAAAGGGCTCTAAGACGCGAGTCTGGGGTGATGACCTAAGGATCTTGCTTCCCTTGATTTACATGAAGGGGCTTGGATGAGAGTTTAGAATGAGTGTGTGTGTATGTTTCTGTGCGTTGAGTGAGATGGGTGTCTAGTTGCTTTATGCTGGATGCTTGCTAGTGTCTCCTGTCCCCTGCTGAGCTCACAAAGCCACGTTCTAGGCTGGCGCCTTCCTGAATGGAGCCATGAGCCACTTGTGGCTGTTGAGCATGTGGAATGGGGCTTGTCCCGAGTGAGATGTGCTGTCAATGCAAAATAAACACCAGATTTCAGAGACTCAGTGCAAAAGGGAATGCAAAGTATCTCATTAATCATGTTTTTGCATTGCCTACAATTGAGATGATATTTCATATATGGTTTAAGTAAAATGTTTTAAAAATTAATTTCACCTGTTTATATTTTTAAATGTGGCTACTAGAAATTTAAAAATTACATATGTGGCTCCCATATTTCTTGTGGATAGCTCTGCTTAATAAAGTCAGTGCTCCTTTTTATGTGGGTTAAATACAATAAAATACCTTGAATTTTTCTGAATTCCTTATTTGGTTCCTGTTATTGACTATTCTTTTTCACAGTCCTTGCTCTTGTAATTTTGTGCTTTTGTTGAGAAAGTTGACAGATATGTGAGAGGAGTAACTAAATAAAATTTTAATTATCTCTGAAGCCATACCCCTTCATTTAAAATTATTTTTTTAACTTTATTATTTTTCTTTTTTTTTTTAATACTGGAGTGGGTAGCCTTTCCCTTCTACAGGGGATCTTCCCAACCCAGGAATCCAACCCAGGTCTCCCGCATTGCGGGCAGATTCTTTACCAGCTGAGCCACAAGGGAAGCCCTAACTTTATTATTTTTCTACTCAATACAACTTCCTTTAGTTTGAGTTATGTTACCCTCAAAATTTCTAATTAATGTCTTTTGTCTTTATTTTTATAGGTTTATGAGCTATTCGCTGACTTCACTTTTCTGGTAACATCTGGTCCCTTTGTTTACACGGCAATATCCGTCATCAATGTACTTATAAATAGTAAACTTGTACGAGACCAGACTCCTTTAATCTTGGCTGTGAAACCCTCCTTCCTTGTGCCAGAGTCCAGGTTCCAAGTTCAAACAGGTAAGAAGACTTAAGTATAGTTGTTCTGATTTGTAAATAGAATTTCATTTTATTTTTTTATGTTTTAAAATAGTTTGGGGAGGATTGTGTCAAAACTTGTTATTCAGAATTTCAAAAAACTTTATAATGATGTTGAATTTCCAGCTTATATAAAAGTGCACAGAATGATATAATGAACCCCTAGGTACTCATTGTACGGCTTCAACAATTGGTGGCTCAGACAGTAAAGAGTCCGCCTGCAATGCAGGAGACCTGGGTTCAAGCCCTGGGTTGGGAAGCTCCCTGGGTTGTGAAGATCCCTTGGAGGAGGGCATGACAACGCGCTCTAGTATTCTTGCCTGGAGAATCCCCAGGGACAAAGGAATAGTCCACGGGGTTGCAAAGAGTCAGACGCAACTGAGTGACTAACACACAACTCCTAGCCAGTTTAGTTACATCTTTGTTGCCAGATAAACCCCCTCCTCTCACGTTATTTTGATATGGCCCCATGTCATCTCATTCATAAATATTTCAGCCTGTGCCTCTAAAAGATAAGACTATTAAACATATATCACACACATAAAACATACTGCATACATACACACGTCTATTCACGATATCATTGTCACACCCCCTGAAATTAGCAGTAATTCCTTAATGTCATTTAAATTTTTATTATGGACTTTTAAAAACATACAGAAGTAGAAAGAATACTGTAGTTAGCCCACATATGTGCATACAAACTTAAAAAATTATCAACATTTCCCCAATTTTGTTTATCTCACACAGACTTTTTTGAGGAAGCTAGAGTGTTTTAAAACAATATCAGATACCATGTCATTTCACCCATACATGCTTAAGAATTCATCACTAGTGAATTTATTTATGTTTCAAATCTTTCAGTGTTGTATCTTTTGATGCCCCAGTTATTATCTTAGATATTTTTCCATTTTAAAATGGTGTGAGTCACCTTCACATTGCTTGTAGTCCTTTGGTACAGTTGGCTTTTCACATTTCCATAATATGATACATGTAAATAATACATCATGGACTCTTGTATACTGTTGGTGGGAATGTAAATTGGTGCAGCCACTGTGGAAAACAGTATGGAGGTTTCTCAAAATACTGAAAATAGAACTACCATATGACCCAGCAGTTCCACTCTTGGATGTGTATCCAAAACAATGAAAACACTAATTCAGAAAGATACGTACACCTCAGTGTTCATAGCAGCATTATTTTCAATAACCCGAGATATAGAAGCACCCAAGTGCCTGTCAACAGATGAATGGAAGAAGATATGATATGTATGTGTGTGTGCATGTATATATAATGGTGATGCTCAGTCATGTCAGACTCTTTGCAAACCCATGGACTGTAACCCACCAGGCTCCTCTTGTCCATGTGAATTTCCCGGCAAGAATATTGGAGTGGGATGCCATTTATTCCTCCAGGGAGTCTTCCTGACACAGGGTTTGAACCTATGTCTCATTGGCAGGTAGATTCTTGACTGCTGAGCCACCTGGGAATCCCTATATATTTATATACTATTCAGCCATAAAAAGGAATGAAAATTTTGCCATTTGCAAGAACAGGATGGACTTAGAGGGTACTATTCTAAGTGAAATTAAGTCAGATAGAGAAAGACAAATACTATGTCTTTGTGAATAAAACAGAAAAGAGATAGACTCATAGAGAACAAATTAGTGTTTATAAGCAGAGAGAACCAAGAGTGGGGGACAATATAGATGTAAAGAGATTAAGGGGTTGCGAACTACTATGTATAAAATAAATAAGCTACAAGGGTATATTGTATAACACAGGGAATATAGCTAGTATTTTATAACTGTCAATGAAATATAACCTTTAAAAATTGTGAATCAGTGTGTTGTACACTTGAAACTTACTTCATCATGTACATCAACTATCCTTCAGTAAGATAATACTTTTATAGAGCTTATCCGTGTACTATGGGACCGAGTTCATTGATTTAGACACTGTTTTGTCCCTCTCCTCATTTTAAATACTCAAGAAACACCTAGTTCAGGGGACTGTGTTGCTGTCCTTCTTTTCAGTACTCCAGTTTGTGCCTCAGAGTGTGGACACCGGCTTCTGCAACTTCACCCAGCGCATTGAGAAAGGCCTGATGATAGCTCTCTCAGAAGTGAGAAAACACCACCAGGGGAGGTATAACCTCACGGTACAGGTGAGAATAGCCTTGAGTGCAGAGCAAGATGCTTTACCTTTTATTTTATTTCATTTATTTTTTCTTTTTTTAGTTTGTTTTGCTTTACAATACTGTATTCGTTTTGCTACACATCGACATGGATCAGCCACGAGTGTACATGAACTCCCAATCCTGACCCCCACCTCCCCCCTCCCGCCCCACACCCTCTCTCTGGATTATCCCCATGCATCAGTCCCAAGCATCCTGCATCCTGCATCAAACCTGGACTGGCGATTCGTTTCACTTATGATATCCCACATGTTACACTGCCACTCTGCCAACCCATCCCACCCTCTCCCTCTCCTACAGAGTCCAAAAGGCCGTTCTATACATCTGTGTCTCTTTTGATGCTTTACCTTTTAAAGAGGAACCCGTTTCTTAATGTTTTGTTCAGACACACTTAACTCTTATTAATTCACTCCAGCAGAGGAGATTTGGTTCTCATGGATTAGAGAGCATCTCTTTCCATGGCATTGAGCCCACAGAGCATGAATAGGCTAAGTATATTTGAAAGATTGCAAAGTGGCGCAATAACCAGGGAGCTCAGACATGGTGAGCTGAAGAGAGATGAGCCTATGTGGGAAATGTAAGAATGTTCTAAAAAAGAACAGTATCAACTTAAATATCCAATGAGACGAATGCCTGAATACGCTGGCGTTCCATAGTATGGAATTTCATTTCATGGAACACCATGAAATGCATTGCTTCACTGTATGAACAGAATATAGTACTAATCAAAGAACAGGCTTTGTACTACATGTAAACTGATGTTTTTACATTTCTTTGATATTTATTCCTCCATATTCTTTGTTTTTTCTTTTTCGAATTCATCTTAAAAAGATCTTGGTGATCCTGGATCCCCAATGCATATTTCTTGCTTTTTCCATCTCTCTCCCTCTTTAATAGTTATTTATGTATTTTTGGCCGTGTCAGGTCTTAGCTGCAGCATGCAGGATCTTTTGTGTACAGGCTCTTCATTGCGGTGTGAGGGCTTCTCTCTAGCTGTGGCACAGGCAGGCTCAGTAGTGGAGGCACACGGGCTTCATTGTCCTGCGACATGTGGGATCTTAGTTCCCCGACCAGGAATCAAACCCAAGTCCCCTGCATTGGAAGGTGGATTCTTAACCACTGGACTACCAGGGAAGTCCTTCTACCTCTTTTTGAAATTCCCTACTTTTACAGATTTCTAAATCTTGTCCTCCTAGTTATTGACGTAGTCTTCAGCTGTGTTCACTACGTTTTTCATTTCCTCTATTGAATTTTTCTTTTCGTTATCATTTGCTTTTCATTGTTATTTGCTCTTTGTTTCATTGCAGGCTTCCTATAATAATGCAGGCTTGTCTTGGATGATGTTGCAATATTCCTTTGAAAGTTTCTGAGGATGTTAATTAGAATTTTTAATAAGTTGTCTCCATGTCCTAAGTTTTCTCTGCATTCTTTGCCATTGTTCTGTGTTTATCTTGGGTCTTCACTTTCATGCTGTTAGTTTTCTGTAAACATCTGCTGGCCGTTAGTGGCTGTCTTTAGGAATGAGGAAGAAGGTGGTTTTAGCACCTTGTTCATCTTTTCCCTTCAGCTGTAGAGTCTGTGTCTACATCAGCCCTCTCTCCTGATAGGAGAGTCCCTGGAGCCCCAGGTACCAGGCGGTATGTGGTCAGGGGCAGGTGACGGTTGTATGAGATGAGGAGGTTGTATCCTGGGGATGGGGTGTGTTGATGTATTTTTCATGGCAAAACAGCTCCTTCTGTCACGCCTTTTCCTTCTTTGTCTCTTGTGTGCAATGTGGTTATTTTCACCCACCTTCCTGCTTAGAGGCTGCCCCACAACAGGTCTTGGGCCCTCTCAGGCCAGGAGCTCATCTTCCTCAGGGAGCAGTTCTTCCGCTTCCTGGGGTGAAGCTGGGGCTGCTAGCCCTTCTGAGTTGGCCTGGGTGTGACGTGGGAAGGGAGGAGGGTGGGAGATTCCTGAATCAGTTGTTGGCACCCAGTCTTTACCTAGTGACGCCAGTGGCTGTCCTGCAGCCCACTCTGGTCTCAGTTCCTGCAGATCTCTGGGAGGAGGCCTCCTGGGGCCTCTGGAGGAGACCCTTCTCAGACCACTGTGGTCTGTGCATGTGTGTGTTTGGGGGTCTTGGTTCCCTCCATTCCGCTTTGTATCAACATGATTCCCACCCTGTCTCTAGCTTCCAGTAATTTGACAGAATCTCTGGTTTTCTTCATTTCTCGGTGTCTTTGTAGATTTATTCCCCTTTGTTCATCTTATTCTTATTTCAGTGGGATTTGGGGTGGGAACAAAGGGGGAGGAACTATAAATACATGTGCTCAGTTCTCTACTTAATGTAAAAAATGTTTTCAATAAACTGAGGATTTAAAATTATTACAAAAGGGAACCTGGTTGTGAAGCCAATTACTTTTCCTTTAAAAATATTCTTAAAAAAATGGTGAGGGAAATTGTAAGAGAGAAATTATAGTCAGGCTTTTAGCTAGATGTTTTAATTTATCTTAGAAACTTATTCCGATTTCTTTCTTTCAGATCTTGAATATCACTGTGGGATCTTCAAGGCTGGCTCCTCACCGGGGCCCAGTGAACATCGTCTTTGCTGTCAGAGGCTCGCAGGGGTTTCTGAACGGATCTGAAGTGAGCGAGCTGCTCAGAAACCTGAGCGTGGTGGAGTTCAGTTTCTACCTGGGGTACCCCGTGCTGCAGATCGCCGAACGTGAGTGGTGCTCTCCTGGGGAACATGGCTTCGAGCGCTTGCGTTGGTGGACCTCTTCAAACAGAATAGCTAACAGAAATCCAGAATATAAATCAGATAAAACTGGAGCTTCTCAGATCACGCAGGCGTGGGCCTCCAGAGCGCTCCTCTCCCCCAAGGCTTGCTTTGTTATTCTCTTTAGAGAGCCAAGAATGCTATCCAAGATTATACCAGTCCTAGAAAAGGTGAAACCAGAGGGACTGAGTAACAGATCTGTGGTTACCAGGGGTGAAGGATGAGAAGAAAGCAGCTTGGAGTAGGGGGAGGGGGTAGTGATGAGAGTGTCTTATTTATTATGGTGGTAGTTACACACCTCTATGCACTTGTCAAAACCTATAAAACTATTCAGTTGGTGCAAAAGTAATTGCGGTTTTGCATTGTTGAACATTGCCATTTGCTATCAGAATACCTTCTTAAATAAATTTGGTTATGTTATACATCATTTTAATGCCCATTTCTCACTTTATGTTTTTCTGCTAGTGACTTGTTACTGGCTTTGTATTTTAGATTTATTTTAGACTATGGATATGATGTTAAAAAAAAAGCAAATTCGAGTGATTTCCTTATTTGAGTTCAAAATGGGTTGTAAAGCAGCAGAGACAACTCACAACATCAACAAAGCATTTGGCCAAAGAACTGCTAATGAATGTACAGTGCAGTGGTGGTTCAAGAAGTTTTGCAAAGGAGAGGAAAGCCTTGAGATGAGGAACGTGGTTCGGAAGTTGACAATGGCCAGTTGAGAACCATCAACAAATCTGATCCTTTTCCAGCTACACAAGAAGTTGCTGGAGAACTCAACATCGACGATTTTATAGTCATTTGGTATTTGAAGCAAATTGGAAAGGTGGAAAAGCTTGGTAAGTGGGTGCCTTGTGAGCTGACTGAAAATAAAAAACAAATTGTCATTTTGAAGTGTCCTCTTATTCCAGACAACCACAGTGAACCATTTCTCAATCAGATTGTGTCGTGGGGTGAAAAGTGGATTTTATACAACAACCAGCAGTGACTAGCTCAGTGGTTGGACCAAGAAGAAGCTCCAAAGTACTTCCCAAAGCCAGACTTGCACCAAAAAAGGTCATTGTCACTGTTTGTTGGTCTGCTGCTGGTCTGATCCACTACAGCTTTCTGAATCCTGGCGAAACCATTCCATCTGAGAAGTATGCTCAGCAAAGTGATGAGATATTCTGAAAACTGCAACACCTGCAGCCAGCTTTGGTCAATAGAAAGGGCCCAGTTCTTTTCCACAATACCACCTGACCACATGTCACACAACCAATGTTTCAAAAGTTGAATGAATTGGGCTCTGAAGTTTTGCCTCATCTGCCATATTCACCTGACCTCTTGCCAACCTCTTGCCAGCTACCACTTCTTCAAGCATCTTGACAACTTTCTGCAGAGAAAATGCTTCCACAACTAGCAGGATGCAGAAAATGCTTTCCAAGAGTTCATCAGATCCTGAAGCATGGATTTTCACACTACAGGAATAAACAAACTTATTCCTTATTGGCAAAGGTGTATTGATTGTAATGGTTCCTATTTTGATTAATAAAGATGTGTTTGAGCCTAGTTATAATGAATTAAAAATCATGGTCCAAAACCGCAATTATGCTTGCACCAACCTAAATACACAGCAAAAAGACCAAAGTTTACTGTGTGTACATTTAAGAAGAAAAAATAAACAGAAATGAAAACCAACAAAACCTTCCTTCCTGGTGGAAACAGTCAATTCACAGTACAAAGGGAGTGGAGTCGGGACAGGGGAAATATTTACTTCAGAAAAATAGTAGATTCCAGAGTTGAAGTCAAGGAAAAAAAAAGATATCAAATTCTTTTTCAGAATGAAACAGCCAAATGGCTTAATGATTATTACCGTGTTCTGTGTGTTAGTCGCTCAGTCGTGTCGACTCTTTGCAACCCCATGTTGCCTGCAAGGCTCCTCTGTTCATGAGATTGTCTAGGCAAGAATACTGGAGGCAGTAGCCATGCCTTCCTTCAGGAGATTTCCCGACCCAGGGATCGAACCCAGGTCTCCCACATTGCAGGCATATTCCTTACCATTTGAGCTACCTAAGAAGCCCTTATTGTATTTTAGTGTAGTGTTAATTAATTGAAAAACAATAACTTGTAAAATGCAGAAGTAGACAGGGATGAAATTGTTATTTACGAATAGCAACTTTCAGTGATACATTGTGCAGGTATGGATGAACTAATAGGTATGCCAGACATTGGGTCACTTTACCCTGGCTGAGTCATTGCTGGGAATTTCCAGGGCTCTGAGGAACATGGAGTGAAAGCTGGTTGTTCTGGAACTATGACATTTCAAGGGGAACTGAAGGGTGAGCTCTGTGAAACAGTGTCCCATGATGTTGCCCTTTCTTTCATTTTCTGCCTCTTTCTCCTAGAGGCTGACATGCTCAGGACCCTGTCACTGTCTCTGCCTTCACCCCAGCCTGGCACCCTAGCCTTGCTCCCACAGACAGAGCTGATTAGTGAAGGAGAGATGGCATATTGTGACTTTATCCCTTGCTCCCTAGAACACTCACCTTTCTGACTGTTGCAAACATGTTTTTTTTTTTTTTTTTTAACAGATCTTTCTCCTTTTCTAACTCTTTCCTTCTTATAGCCTTCCAGTACCCGCAGCTCAACTTATCTCAGCTGTTGAAGTCCTCCTGGGTAAGAACAGGTATGTTTAACTTACATAATGTTTTGAGAAACTGTAAGAGGAAGAAGCCTGTGCTGGTGTATGAGAGGGACACCGCCTTTCCTGTTTCTGAGTCCTAAATTCAGGGCAACATGTACCTTAGATTCTTGGCAAAAAATGAATGAGAAAAGGGATTCAGATTCTACTGTGAGAATATGTCCCACTGAGTTATGGCACAGAAAGGATTGGCTTTCTTTAAAATTCATACATCAAGTCCAGGACAAAGTCTAAGAGGAATTGACAGTCTTCTGACCAGAACAGGACAAGGTTCCAAAGCAAGGATCTCTTCTTTTCCCCTAAAAGCCTCATATGTCTGGTTTGACAAGGACAAATAAGGTAACTTGGTGAGCAGTTAAGAAGCATGTTTTAAAATCTTGTGGGCCTGGGTCAGATATTCATAGCCATGGAATTGCAGATAAAGGGTTTCTAACTTGGGACACAAAAGAGTAAAAGATGCCCAGCCTATGACAATGTGGGAGCAGCCTGGTATGTCACTGGTCGTGGGAGGAAGCTTGCAAAGTGGAGATCATCACTATGGACAGGTTCCTGGGCCCTGCAAGTTCTCTTTGCTCACGTACAACATAATGGCTGATAAAGGCCCCACCTCTTTGCATGGTACAGTGGCCTTAGTTTTGAAATAATTTTCCTAGTGATTAAGTGACTTGCACGTGGTCCTATCTCAAAGGGAATTTGAGCCAGTTTTGGCTGAAAAACTCAGACTTTTTTCTTCTATACCATGCTGAGAAGCTGTTGTCCGTTTAGATAATCCAGATGTCTGAACACAGGCTTCCTTATCTCAAATCAGTTAATGAGTCTGAACCTTGAGTCAAGATAGAATATGAGCTCAGACCATTTATAGAAATTTTGAAATCAGTGCAGACGAAACATTTGATCTTGTGTAGGAACTCTCAGCTCCAAAGCTCCTGCATTGCTGAACTCCTGGGACTTCTGGCTACCAGTCTTTGTGAACTTTAGAGATAAGACCCATGACTTACCCTCCCTGAGGCTCTCCCGCACCTCATTCGTCTTCCCTCTTTCCCCTTTTAATGTCTCCTTCCTAGGGATGGCATTTTATAGTAAGCCTGTGTTAATTTCCTTTACACACACTCTTTCCTCTCCACTGTTAACTTGTTTGGGGGCCTGTGTGTGTTTCACCTTAAATGTAGTCCTCCTGGGTGTTGTTGAGAAACAACTCCAGAATGAAGTGTTTCAAGCTGAGATGGAGCGCAAGCTGGCCCAGCTGCTCAGCGAAGTTTCCACTAGAAGGCGGATGTGGAGAAGGGCCACCATCGCTGCTGGGAACAACATGGTGCAGGTAAGGAGAAGGCCAGAGGAGGAGGGAGGGGAAGGAGAGAGGAGCTGTCTAAAAATGGGCCATGTTTTCACCCAGATGGAAAATGCCAGGAGAAAAGTCTTGGTAAATAGACGGATTGCTGTCTTAAGCAGCAGTGAATGTGTCGGCATTTCGGTTCCGCTAGAGTCTGGATAGATACTTCCCGAGTCCTTAATAACTGGTCAGTGCAGCAAACGGCCTTCTGGGGACCACAAAGAATGTATAAGTGGATTGCCGCTGGGTGACCTGATTTTATGGAATGGTGTACGTTATTGATAGCATCGTAGAGATAAATCATTCAGCTGCAAGAGGCCTTGTGAGGCGGGAAAGAGGAAATGTGCTGTCCTCTATCCCAGCACTCTGTCTTCCCCGCCTCCCGCCAGCCCTGGTTGTCTCTTATTACCCAAATTGTCTTCACTACATAAACTGGCAGAAAGGCTGCAACGACAGATTCATTTGAATCGGAAAGCGACCTGTTTAAAAAGGCACACGCTCAAGAGTTGAGGGTTGGGGCTGTAATTATTTCCCATCTCGATATGAATTATGTTATTTTGGATTTTCGTCTTTACCAAATGCTGACTTTTAAAGCTAGGGAAATGGGATATTTAGAGCTATGTCATTTCAGAGACAAGAAGCCAGGGTGAAACCCCAGCGTGCAGAGACGTGGAGGCTGGTGGTTTAGAGGCTTTAGAGAGAAAGATGTGAAGCTGACACTTGGGTGGGGAGCTGGCCATTTTGCTGAGAACTGGCATCACATCATCCCTCAGCTCTTTTACCAAGTTTTCTCCTGTAAATGTTGCCCTTTATTTTCCCTCCCAGAAAGGTGGATGTTAGGTTTCTAAACTGGTTTCTTTGCCAGATGCTATAGAATATGGAGAAATTGAAAAACAAAACAAAAAAGAGCAATATTAAACAAATAACTAATACTAATACTAGGAATAAAAATTAACATAAAAAGCCTTGCCTTATTTAGCAGTCTTGGCTTCATAGAGCTCAAGGTCTGGGTGGAGGTTAATTTATGCACATAAAATAGCTGTAGAGGACCATAAAATTCCATAATGATATGCTTAATTAGTTGTGCAAGTTCCCGAAGATAGAAATGTGGAATATGTGAAAGTTAACCAAGTCATCCTAGGCTAATGTTGCCATCTAATGAATTGTTTAGAAAACATACCCTACGTGTTTCCGCTTTAGAGTGAGCAAACATGGAGACGTAGGCAAGGATTTATGTACAACCAGGACTGTTCATCAAAGCATAATGCTATGGCTGATTCATGTTGATGTTTGGCAGAAACCAATGCAATATTATAAAACAAATAAATAAATTTAATTAAAAAAAAAACAAAACCATAATGTGTAAAGACCCTATTGTATAGCACACGGAACTCTCCTCAGTGTTATGTGCCAGCCTGGATGACAGGGGAGTTTGGGAGAGAATGGATTCATGTTTTATATGTATGGTTTAGTGCCTTTGCTGTTTACCTGAAACTACCACAATGTTAATCTGCTATACCTCAACACAAAGTATTTTTGGTGTTAAAATAAAAAAAAACAACCCATAATGTGTAAAAGTGAAAGTATTAAAGCAAACTCGAAGTCCAGCAATTAGAGAATGGGCAAATAAACTGTAGTGAAATCTTTATGTTAGAATGTCCCATTATCATTTTTTTTTTAATTAGTGAGGGAATATAGAAAAAAGCTCAAGTAAAAAGAGGCTGCAAATGAATATATGCAATGTAATCCAAATATTAATGTACATATTATGAAAAAAGTGACGGGGGGAATATGCCAAAATATTTGCAATGATTTTCTTTGGTTGATTGAGTTTCAGGTGATTTTTGTTATATTCTTTATCCTTATTTTCCTTGTTCTTCAAAATTTCTCCAGTGAGCATATAATTTGTATAATTGAATATGTGATTTTGATCAGAAAATATTAAAAAAAAATAAAATAGAAAATGTTGCCCCAAATGATGACTGTCACAGCCTGGTTTTATGGATTTCAGATATGAATCTGATAAGAAGTCATCTAGAAAGGATGTTGGGATTAGATTTTACAGACTGTTACTTTCAGACAGGAGAAGGACGTAGAATTTTTAATCAAGGTAGACGTCACTGGATATTTAGGTATATGGTTTCTGCAAGAAGAAGCATTTCTAAAACTTATCTGAACTTTAAAATGGAATAAATAGGCACGTAGATAGGCAGGCAGGTGGATATGATCTATTGTGTTTCAGTAGCCCTTTATAGTATTCCATCCTAAGGCTAATGAAAATCAGCTACTACAGCACAGTTCTGGGGGAGGAAGTAGGTGGTTAGGGAGCAGAAGTGGTCAGGGAACTAGCCTAGAAACAGCAAATGAAGGGCTGAACAGGTGAGCCGTTCTTAAGATGTAGAGGTATAAAGAATAGATTCTCCAGGGATGAGAGTTTGGACCTATGTTAAGGATCTTTATAGATGATCTGGAAGTAGGCGTTCACAATGAAATCATGAAATAGTAGCCCAGAGTTTGCCAAAAGTTTCCATTGGTGAAGAAAGAGGCCAATAGCCATGTCCAGAGCACAGGCCACTATTGCAGCTCTGTATTGTGGCTAGGAAAGTAGCAGCTGCGTTTTGCCAATGGCAAATGTAGAGACCAGACGTTCAAATTACACGTCTCAAATAGAGGGCTTGGGGTTACCATTGATCATTCTCTCAGAATGTCAGCCCACTGTTTTGCCAGAGTCTAAAGGGGCCATAAAGTTGTTGCATATTACTAAGAGAAATAGAAACAAAATGGAAAGCTATATTTATGCAAAATGTGATATATCAAGTGTCCTAGATTCTGAAGTACTGATGTAACAGGATTCCCTGTTAACACCAGAGAGATACAAATTTGGGGCCAAAGTATTGTTTGACCCAGCAGATAATGAATTCATGAGATTTTTTTCCCAACTTGATTGTGAAGTAATTGACATGTAACATTGTGTAAGTTTAAAGTGTACAGTGTGATGATATGCTTTATGTACGTTGTTTAGTTGCTAAGTCACATCCAACTCTTTTGTGACCTCATGGACTGTAGGGGGCTCCTTTATCCATGGGATTTCTCAGGCAAGAATACTGGCGTGGGTTGCCATCTCCTTCTCCATTGATTAATATATACATTGTGAACCAGTTACTAGTGTAAGATTAGTTAGCACATCCATGGCTCACATATCTACTTTTTTTGTGTGTGTGGTGAGAACTTTTAAGGTCTGTTCTCTTAGCAACAAGTATGCAGTACAACATAATTAACTGAGGTCACCATTGCTATACATTAGATCCCTAGAACTTGATGACTGGAAGTGTACCCGCTTTGACCACCATCTTCCCATTTCTCTTCCCCTCCACCCTCGCAACCACCAATCTACTCCTTCCATGAGTTTGACCTTTTTAGACTCCACGCGTGTGAGATCATGCAGTGTTTGTCCTTGTCGGACTTGCTTCACTTAGCGTAACACAGCCAAGCTTCACCCCACGTAGTTGCAAATGATGGGACTTTGTTCTTTGGGATGAATAATAGTCCATTGTGTGTGTACACGCATGTGTAAGTATCATATCACATTTTCTTTGTCCATTTGTCCCTAGATGGACACTTAGGTTACTTCCATGTCCTGCCTGTTGAATGTAGTGAACTTGGGGTGCAGATATCTTTTCAAAGACAGTGATTTCTTTTACTTTGGATATGTACTCCAAAGTGGAGCTCCTGGACCACATACTGGTTCTAGTTTTAAATTTTTGAGGAACCTCCTCACTATTTTCTATGGTGGCTGTACCAGCTTACATTCCCACCAGTAGTACACAAGGTTCCCTTTTCTCTACATCCTCACTAGCACTTATCTCCTATGCATTTGATAATAGTCATTCTAATAGACGTGAGGTGATATCTCACAGTGGTTTTGATTTGCATTTCCATGATAATTAGTGATATTGAGTTCCTTTTCATGTACCCATTGGCCATTTGTGTATCTTCGGAAGTATGTCTGTTCAGATCCTATGCCCATTCGTTTCCAAGAGAGATACCAAGGGAACATTTCATGCAATGATGGGTACAATAAAGGACAGAAACGATATGGACCTAACAGAAGCAGAAGATATTAAGAAGAGGTGGCAAGAATACACAGAACTATACAAAAAAAATCTTACTGACCCAGATAATCATGCCGGTGTGATCACTCAACCTAGAGCTAGACATCCTGGAGTGTGGAGTCAAATGGGCCTAGGAAGCATCACTATGAACCAAACTAGTGGAGGTGATGGAATTCCACTGGAGCTATTTCAAATCCTGAAGGATGATGCTGTGAAAGTGCTGCGTTCAATACACCAGCAAATTTGGAAGACTCAACAGTGGCCACAGGACTGGAAAAGGTCAGTTTCCATTCCAATCCCAAAGAAAGGAAATGACAAAGAATGCTCAAACTACCGCATCATTGCACTCATCTCACATGCTAGTAAAGTAAATGCTCAAAATTCTCCAAGCCAGGCTTCAACAGTACGTGAACTGTGAACTTCCAGATGTTCAAGCTGGATTTAGAAAAGGCAGAGGAACCAGAGATCAAATTGGTCAACATCCGTTGGGTCATCGCAAAAGCAAGAGAGTTCCAGGAAAGTATCTACTTCCGTTTCATTGACTTTCCTAAAACCTTTGTGTGGATCACAGCAAGTTGTGGAAAATTCTTCAAGAGATGAGAATACCGAACCGCCTTATCTGATTCCTGAGAAATCTGTATGCAGGTCAAGAAGCAACAGAACTGGACATGGAACAACAGACTGGTTCCAAATTGGGAAAGGAATATGTCAAGGCTGTGTATTGTCACCTTACTTGTTAACTTACATGTGAAGTACATCATGCAAAATGCCAGATTGGATGAAGCACAAGCTGGAGTCAAGATTGCTGGGAGAAATATCAATAACCTCAGATATGCAGATGACAGCACCCTGATGGCAGAAAGCAAAGAGAAACTAAAGAACCTCATGATGAAAGTGAAAGAGGAGAGTAAAAAAGCTGGCATAAAACTCAACACTCAAAAAATTAAGATCATGGCATCCAGTCCTATCACTTCATGGCAAATAGATGGAGAAACAATGGAAACAGTGACAGACTTTTATTTTCTTGGGCTCCAAAATCACTGCAGATGGTGACTGGAGCCATGAAATTAAAAGGCGCTTGCTCCTTGGAAGAAAAGTTATGACCAACCTAGACAGCATATTATAAAGCAGAGACATTACTTTGCCAACAAAGGTCCCTCTAGTCAAAGCTACGGTTTTTCCAGTGGTCAGGTCATGTAGGGATGTGAGAATTGGACCATAAAGAAAACTGAGCACCACAGAATTGATGCTTTAGAACTGTGGTGTTGGAGAAGACTCTTAAGAGTCCCTTGGACTGCAAGGAGGTCAAGCCAGTCAATCCTAGATGAAATCAACCCTGAATATTCAATGGAAAAACTGATGCTGAAGCTGAAACTCTAATACTCTGGCCATCTGATGTGAAGAACTGATTCACTGGAAAAGACCCTGATGCTAGACAGTGTATTAAAAAGCAGAGACATCACTTTGCTGACAAAGGTCTGTGTAGTCAAAGCTATGTTTTTGTTTTTTTTTTTTTTTAAAGAAAGCTGTGTGTTGCCAAAGAATTGATGCTTTTGGAACTGTGGTGTTGGAGAAGATTCTTGAGTGCCTTGTACTGCAGGGAGATCAAACCATTCAATCCTAAAGGAAATCAGTCCTGAATATTCATTGGAAGGATTGACACTGATGTTGAAGCTGAAGCTCTAATACTTTGGCCACCTGATGTGAAGAACTGACTCACTGGAAAGGACCCTGATGCTAGGAAAGATTGAAGGCAGGGGAGAAGGGGGCAACAGAGGATGAGATAGTTGGATGGCATCTCTGACTCGATGGACATAAGTTTGAGCAAGCTCCAGGAGTTGGTGATGAACAGGGAAGCCTGGCGTGCTGCAGTCCATGGGGTCACAAAGTCGGAAACGACTGAGTGACTGAACTGAACTGATGCTTGTTTGTTAATCAGATTTTTTTTTTTTGCTATTGAGTTTTATCATTTCCTTAATATATTTTGAATATTAACCCCTTATTGAATACATGATTTGCAAGTATTTTATCCCATTTCATAGATTGCCTCTTCATTTTATTGATTATTTTGCAGTATAGAGGCTTTTTTGTTAACATGTAGTCCGATTTGTTTATTTTTGCTTTGTTGCTTGTGGTTTGAATGTCTTATCCAAAAACCATTGCCAAGACCAATGACAGAGCTTTTGTCATATGTTTTC
This sequence comes from Aepyceros melampus, assembly GCA_006408695.1. Taxonomy (NCBI): domain Eukaryota; kingdom Metazoa; phylum Chordata; class Mammalia; order Artiodactyla; family Bovidae; genus Aepyceros; species Aepyceros melampus. The sequence goes on from SJXQ01010041.1 coordinate 276,878, forward strand.
ATGTAGCAGTTTTATGGTTTCAGGTGTTTCCAATTAGAGTTAATTTTTGCGTGTAAGATGGTGTCCAGTTTCATCCTTTTTGATGTGAATATCCAGTTTTCCCAACTCCATTTATTGAAAAGACTTTCTTTTCCCCATTGAGTATTTGGCTTTTTTGTCACCAGGGTCTTTTGTGGTTCCATATGAATTTTAGGATTGTTGCTTTATTTCTGTAAAAATGCCATTGGAATTTTGGTAAGGACTGCATTGAATCTATAGATATCTTTGGATAGTATGGCCATTTTAACAGTATTCTTTTGATCCATGAATATGGGATATATTTCCATTTATTTGTGTATTCTTTGGTTTCTTTTATCAGTGTCTTATAGATTTCAGTATACAGATCTTTACCTCCTTGGTTAAATTTATTCCTAAATAGTTGATTATTTTTGATGCTATTTTGAATGGGACTGTTTCTTTTTCAGATATTTTGTTATTAGTGTATAGAAATACAACTGATTTTTGTATATTTATTTTATATCTTGCAACTTTACTGAATTTACTTGGTCATTCCACTAGGTTTTTTTTTTTTTTTTTTTTTTT
>SJXQ01010041.1:286959-302002 GCA_006408695.1 Aepyceros melampus
ATGGGACGTGTCAAGGGGTGGAGGTGATGCTGTCGGCTTGAGGGAGCACTGAGGGGTTCTCAGTGGGGAGAGTAGTTGGGACATATTGATTTGTTGTTTTTAAATTAGTTGCGTTGGGTCTTTTGGTGTGTGCGTGGGCTCTTGGTTGTGGCTCCCAGGCTTTCTCTGGTTCCAGCGGGAGCTTCTCCTGTTGTGGTGCCTGGGCTCTAGAGCTCATGGGCTCAGAGTTACAGTGCAGCATGGGCTCAGTCACCCCGAGCATAGGGGATCTTAGTTCCCCGACCAAGGATCAAACCCGTGTCCGCTGCACTGGAAGGCAGATTCCTAACCATGGGGCTACCAGGGAATCCCTTGGACACACTGATGTTTGAAACAGTTCCTAAAGAGGGCAGTGTGATCAGTGGATTGAAGTGAAGCTGGAAGAGTTTTTTCCATCTGAGCAGAGTTCGTCTCATCCTTTCTCTGCAAGGATCGTGCTAACACCTAAAGTGTTGGTGGTTCCAGGGTGCCCTCGGTCAGCTGACCAGGACTTCCTGGGGCCTGGGGGTAGGAGGATCTTGGAGAACTGCTTGCCCACCTCCTAGACCTCGGGGTGAGCTGTGGCCCCACACTGGGCTGCAGTGGAGACCTGGGGTGGCAGTAGGCTCGCCTTGTCTTCACCTCTTCAATAGAAACAGCGCGGTGGCCGTGGTGGCTTTTCACCGATCACATCTATCAAATAGCAAGCACTTAAACAATGGCGCTCTCTTGGAGGTGGTGCGTTTTTGTTCAGCCACTTGGGGATCAGCTCTGCGGTTTCCCTTGTCATCTCAACTGCTCCTTCCTAAGGGGGCTCAGGCTAACCCGAGTCCCGGGGACTTCACTCTGTGTTGTTCCATCTGGGTCATATTATATTTATGCCTCACACATTTTAAAATTCATCTGGCGTCTCTCCTGTTACTTGGCTGACCTGCCATACCAGCCCACCCCAACTTGTCAGCGATATATTCCAGTGAGACACAGACAGTGGGGTTGTCCCCTCCGTGATACATTAAAGAAGGAACAAAAGAGCTGTCTTTCCTTAGAAAAACTGGGTCCTAATAAGAATATTGAAAGCGCTCATGAGTCTTGGCTCTTTTATAAAATGCTGATTGATGCTTATTTCTGCATGTGAAGGCTGGAAGCACAATACACCAGACTTAACTCTATAGATTTTTTTAAGACATGGAAAAACTAGAAAAAGTGTTCCAGGAAACAGGGATGAAACAAAGGGAGTTAATAGTCCCATAAGTGAGGGGAACAGTGTTTTCTCTAATTTTTTCCTTCTGTGTGGAGATGGCCTTTGCTTTGTGTATAAGCACAGACTGGTTGCCAGATTTCTATTGTCATAGGAGGAGGCGACTCACCTAGCCTGAGAGAAGTCAGGGAGCTAATGGACATATTTAAAGATGCTAGTTGGAATGAACCAAAGCCAACAGGACTTCAAAGCTGTAACGGATGTATATTTCATTTATGATGTCTGCAATATCATATATGATGATACCCTTTTCTTGGTTCCCCACAAAATCCAGTAAGTTTGGTGACCTTTTTAAAATTTGTTCAGTCATCAGATATTTATTGGAGGTCTACCACAGGTCACGTTGCTGAATTAAAACATTTTGTATCTAAATTTATAGCTTTATCTGGTCTCTGAGAACTCTCAACTGACTATTTATATCAACTGCTTGATCTTTCATCGACCCACAGCAAAAACATCGCTGTCAGTCTCATTTGTATGGTGCCTTGGCATGTATGAAGCATTTTGATGTTGTCTGGGAGGAGGAATTTTCTAGGTTCTCCTGGCTGGTCTACAAATTAAATTGACCTGAGACAGATTGACAGGAGGAAATCACAGAAAGGTTCAATAGCGCAGGTTCATAGGAGAGACCCATGTATGGAACTGAGCAACGTACCGCAATGGCCAAAGTGTTCACCTTAAATACACCAGCAGCCGAAGACGAGAGAGGGTATCAGAGGCAGTGGGCTGGGACTGTAGAGGGGAGGAAGGTAGTTCACAGGGAGATGGAAAAGCCAAAGTTTGGTAAATAAGTGCTTGCTGAGTCTTGCAGAGACAGAGGCCCAGAGAGGAAAGGTAATAGCTCTCTTTCTGGAATAAGTCCTCTGTCTATATTTTTTAGGCAGTTAGATGGGGGTGGAATATCAGAGTTTTTCCTGAGTCTTTTGGGCCTTGCTTGCTTTCATCTTGAAATAATGCACCTGCCAAAGAGACATTGTTGTTCAGTCTCTCAGTAGGGCCCGACAGTTTGTGACACACCCCGCCGCCCTGCCCCCCATGGACTGCAGGGACACCAGGCTTCCCTGTCCTTCACTATCTCCTGGAGCTTGCTCAGACTCATGTACATTGAGTCGATGATGCCATCCATCTTGTCCTTTATTACCCACTTCTCCTGCCCTCATTCTTTCCCAGCATCAGGGTCTTTTTCAATAAGTCGGCTCTTCACATCAGGTGGCCAATATTGGAGCTTCAGCATCAGTCCTTGCAATGAATATTTAGGATTGATTTCCTTCAGGATTGACTAGTTGCATCTCCTTGCTGTCCAAGGGACTCTCAAGAGATACTTGGGGGTAGCAAATTTTGTTCCCCTACGATGTATATATATGTTTCATTTTTTCTTGCCAAGGTTTTCATCTTTTTTTCAGTTTTTTAAAAAACTTGTTTTTAATTAGAGGATAATTGCTTTACAGTATTGTGTTGCTTTGCAACAATGTGAATCAGCTGTAAGTATCCTCTTGAGCCTCCCACCCACCTCTCTAGGTCATCACAGAGCACCGAGCTGAGCTTCTGTACTATATAGCTGCTTCCCACTTATGTATGTTTCTTATATAAACCTAAGAGTATATCAGGGCAGGCATTTAGTTCCTAGACCTGACTACACAGACTGTACCAAGGAGGCGATGCTGTGTATATTTTTCACCTTATTCACTTTAGACACCTTTGCTTAGAGGAGGCAATCTGTGGTTCTTCCTTCAATTTTGATAAAAGCAAATCATCTAACTTTTAAAAGAGGAGATTTTGGGTTATGATTAGATGACTATTGATGATATCTGTTACTCTCTCATTTAGAGGAAACTTATGGAGCTAAAATGAGGTGTAGCTGGGGTAAAAGCAGCCCCACGGATGAGAGATGTGCCTTTCCTGTAAAGAAGGAGAAGGATTCTTGAGAAAGGAAGAACCAGAAGTTTATCTACAGAGGTTGTCTGTCTGGAGTTTGATTGCTTTAAAAGGAACACATGCCCCCAGGAAGGTGTGTGTGTGTGTGTGTGTGCATGTTCAGTTGTGCCTGACTCTTTGCGACCCCATGGACCGTAGCCCATCAAGCTCCTCTGTCCACGCAATTTTCCAGGTAGGAATATTGGAGCGGGTTGCCATTTCCTCCTCCAGGGGATCTTCCTGACCCAGGGAGTGAACCTTGTCTCCTGTGTCTCCTGCATTGGCAGGCGGATTCTTTACCACTCGCTCCACCTGGGAAGCCCACAGTCCCAGAGGTTTACGGAGCCCCAGTGAAGATGACTGGGAGGTAGAGGGAGTCATGGAGATGCAGGTTTGTGCTCATTGTTTGGGAAACAACATTTTTGAGCCAAGAAATGTGCACCACGCACAATCTGCTTGTGTGTGGTGAAGCTGACTGCTGGTAACAAGATGTTATTAATTTAGAAAATATAGGCATGCCAGTCTTTGCCTTTTGTTTCCAAGCAGTGTTTTTGTAAGCATGATTTATATCAAGTGCTGTCCCCCTCTGCTGGCCTAAGTCGTTATTGCAGACTGCTTTCCTTCTACCCATCCAGCCTAGCTTTTTAGTGCTTAAGACCTTAGAGGTCACAAATAGAAGCCATTGATGTTGTCACTCACCTGTGCGTAAGGTTAGCGCAAATCAGCAAAACCTTTCACTTCCACATGCAGTATATTGTCTAGAACAGCTCCTTAAATGGGTTGGACTTTGTCTTCTGACTGATGGCACTCTCTGTGGGTGTAGAATTCAGCCTGATGGAATTGCATGGGGGATTCCTGCCAAAGAGACCCTTGGGACCACTACTAATACGTGGCTTACTTTCCTCTACTTTGCAAGCTGAGTAAAGGAAATAGTTAATACCCACCCCTGGGTATTACAGTCTGGTCTTCTCTCATTTGCCTCCGTCCTGACCCTTCTAGTGCAGCTAATGTGGTCTTTTACCAGATCTCAAGTCTTCTCTGGTCCCTGACGCAATTGAAGACATTCTCTGAGTAGCCACCTCTTTTTATTTCTACGTTTAGTCTGTCCTCCGAGTCCTGGCATAAGCCCCTGTTCTCTGAAAAGAGTCTTGCCCCATGCCACTACCCGGGCTTGGGTCACATCTGTGACAGTGGTCAGGCGTCTTGTGATGTCTTATATCGTGGTCTGACTTTTTAATCTTTGTATTTTAATCTGTAGCAAGTATCTGTCTTTTCTGCAAACTCAAGGTATAATTCTTGCACGGGTCAGTGTTCTAGAGATGCATGTTGAATTTGATGGGTAAGATTGCAAGCACACTTTTGGGTCAGAAGCTGGCACTCACCATCAGCTTGACTGTCTCACTTGTGCATGTGTGTGTGTTTCAGTTGCAGATCCCTAGTGTGAAGGGCTTCGACTTTGCTAAGCAGCACCTGGGTCAGCACAATAAGGACGATATACTGATCATTCACGAGCCAGCACCACTGCCGGGACCCGTGAAGGACCACACCACGCCCTCTGAGAACGGAGATGTGCCGAGCCCCAAGGCAAAGATCCCTTCCAAGAACATCCGTCACAGAGGAAGGTTCTTACTGGTCTTTCTGTATTCTTCTCTATCGTGACCTGTGGTTCTATTTTCGTTTGTTCGTTTCCAGTAGCAGAAGGGCTGATGGTGAATATTGCCCAAGTCTGCAGCCTGGAAGACTGATGAGATTGGCCCCCAAAATCAGCATACCCAAGGGCTCTTGACCCGCTCTAATGGACTCCCAGAGGAGGCCCATATGCTTTCTTTCCCCAAAGTGGGTAAGGTTATGAATCACCAACCCATATGGCTTGATGGGACCCCTGGAACTTCATTAGGGATTGACCAGCTCGAGGGTATATATTCTGGGGTGACCACGCTAGGCCCTATGGAGGTGATGTTAGGAATAATGTACAAAAATGTATAAAAAGTGCATGGCTTATGATACACACTCGGCCAGCATTGGCTCTGCCCTTGACTATTATGCCAGCGGCTGGAGCTGTGGCTTCCTCGCTCTGGCTGCAGGTGAACTTTGTCACACCCTACTTTCTTTGCTTAGCTTTTCTCCATCTGCCCCTGTTGTCACCCTTCTTAGCATGTGTGCATGGATTCTTCATCGCCCTGCTCCCCACTGCCCTGCCCAGCTCCCCTTTCCCAGTTAATCCCATTCCTCTTAGCAACATTAAGCACATGGGGTACTGCTGTTAACAGTACACGGGGTGACCGTGCTGTTAACAGACTGCCTACTGTGACCCTATGACCCTGTGAGATGGGCTGCCCTTCTCTAAAGAAGACAATGTTCAGGGTCAGGTTTTATTAACTTGGCTTTTAGGTCAAAGCGTGATCAGGCTTTGGTATTGAAGCCTCAAATTATCAGCCTTCTTTTGAGCTTTGGAATGCCAAATTCTGGTTTTCTGTTGAGAGGGGAAAAGTGTGTGATCATACCAACATTCAAAATGACATTGTAATTTCTGATTTATCAGAAAACATACCCCAGGGGTTCTGGCCTAGTTTTAAGAATTTAATGAATGTTAGAACGTGATCTTTACAAAAGAAGATGAATAATGTAGAGAGAGATCATTTGCTTAATTATTTTGCAGAGTGAGAATAAATCAAATCATTAAAGATTATTGAATATACTGGCACAATTTAACATGTCACACCCTACTTTCTTTGCTTAGCTTTTCTCCATCTGCCCCTGTTGTCACCCTTCTTAGCATGTGTGCATGGATTCTTCATCGCCCTGCTCCCCACTGCCCTGCCCAGCTCCCCTTTCCCAGTTAATCCCATTCCTCTTAGCAACATTAAGCACATGGGGTACTGCTGTTAACAGTACACGGGGTGACCGTGCTGTTAACAGACTGCCTACTGTGACCCTATGACCCTGTGAGATGGGCTGCCCTTCTCTAAAGAAGACAATGTTCAGGGTCAGGTTTTATTAACTTGGCTTTTAGGTCAAAGCGTGATCAGGCTTTGGTATTGAAGCCTCAAATTATCAGCCTTCTTTTGAGCTTTGGAATGCCAAATTCTGGTTTTCTGTTGAGAGGGGAAAAGTGTGTGATCATACCAACATTCAAAATGACATTGTAATTTCTGATTTATCAGAAAACATACCCCAGGGGTTCTGGCCTAGTTTTAAGAATTTAATGAATGTTAGAACGTGATCTTTACAAAAGAAGATGAATAATGTAGAGAGAGATCATTTGCTTAATTATTTTGCAGAGTGAGAATAAATCAAATCATTAAAGATTATTGAATATGCTGGCACAATTTAACAAAGTCTTTTTTTCTCCGCTGGAAGCCTCAGCCTAGACACTTAGTCACAACATCTCAATGGTCTGCATGGTTAATATCAGAGTTTAGCATCCCTCAGGGGCACTAGAATGTCTAGGCATTTCAGAAAGTTCAAAGAGAAGGGGTGTTAACTGATTAAGGCTTTTCAGCGAATCCTGGAGCAACTTGGGTTCTGTGACACACTTGCTTTTTATATATAGAATCAATTAACAGCAATAATCATTGCCTTTGTGTTAGAAATGTAGGCTTCCTCCAAAGATTTGGAATTATATGGGGTGACTACAGAATGACCCTGGCTTCCTAGAAATTCTGCAAGCCCAGCTAACCTCTAACCAAACTTGAATCCCAGATCCTCTGATTCAACCCACAGCAGTCCCAGATTGCCAGGTTTCCCCTGGGAGCTGGGGGGACTGTCCTTCAGCGAATACTTGGTTTTCTAGCATTTGCTGAAATGAGTCTGCTGAGCCATTTAGTAAGGCATCTCTTGCTGTCCTCAAAAGGTGACCGTGCTGTCAATGCGGTCCTTGAAGATGCTGCGCCTCGAAACAGGGTTTTGGACTCTGACTTCTCTCAGTTTTGCCCAGAAGCCTGACTTCCACATCCAGATAAATGTGACCTTTCTGCCTGCTTTCTTTCTTTTTCCTGACATCCGCATTTGTTTTGTATCTGCAGAGTTTCTCCCTCGGATGCCGACTCCACAGTAAGTGAAGAGTCCAGTGAGAGGGAAGTGGGGGACAAGACTCTAGGAGCCGTGACCGATGGCAAGTCCCACAGAGCCCCACAGAGTGGTCTGTGACCTTTCTTGTTCTCCACTTTAAAAGCAGTAATTATGAGGGACTTCCCTGACAGTCCAGTGCTTTGGACTCTGCTGTTTCATTGCAGAGGGTGTGGATTTGATCCCTGGTCGGGGAACTAAGATCCCACAAGCCCTGCAGTGTGGTGAAAAAAAAAAAAGTCATTATGAAGTTCCAGTAGGCTAGGCTCTTATACTACTTCAAATGCAGAACGTAAAACAAGCCCTGTGCATTAGAATATTCATCATTCATACAGTGGATTTTTCAGATTAATTGTCACCATCTAACACTGTATTGGTGTCTGCATTGAGCTGGTGGGCTAGAAGTTAAGAGATTCACTGATGTGTGTTTTGAGGTTACTGGGCATGTTTGACTCTAGTTTGGGGTCCTAACAATTTTCCTCTTCAAAGGACAAGGAGGAATCCAACTAAAACTGCATCCAGGATTCGGTGACCTTCTTAGGATCCCGTTTAAGTGTTTCACAGCTGTCACTGTCAGAAGGTTGATTATTTATTCTAGGTCCAAGGGCATTGTGTTGGTCCTTGTCCTAGGTCTGTCTTCCAGTAGACAGTTGAGTGTGGGCAGATGGTTGTGTGTGTTGTCAAATGCTGTTGCTTCTTAGGCCAGGTTTGCAATGTACTTCACTCCCCTTCTAAACCGTATTGACTTAAAACTCATATGTCTTGCAGTAGAACTTATGTCACGGTCTTACTAGACTTGGAACCTTTTTTGGCCTGATGACAGGGTAACTTTGGTGTTAGTTTAATAGATCCTGTTAAATAAATACTCTTGTACTTGCTGGAGCAAGTACAAGTATTTATATTTCAGGATTGTGTTTTAGTAGTGCAAAGAAAATGGAAGTGTCTCTGGATATCATTTTATTACTTTTTTATTTGGCTGTGTCACACCTCTTTTGGGATCTTAGCTCCCAACTAGGGATGGAACCCAAGCCCTTGGTAGTGAAACTGCAGAGTCCTAACCACTGGACTGCCAGGGAATTACCAGGATATAATTTTTAATAGTAATTTGTATGCTTATGTTTTCCATTACAAATATCTCTGTATAAAATTGCAGTACAGACTGAACCATACTCTGTAAATGAATAGATTGTGGACAGAAGCTGGAGGGCCTATTTCATCCGCTGTCATGGTTGTGACCTTGTGTGTCCCTTAGTTGTGGGAACTCCTCTGGGACTAAACTAGCTAATTTTTGACATGCCTTCCAGTTGTTTCTTTTTTGGTGTTAAAAACAAAAGCAAAAAAGAAAAACTTTAGAATACGAGAAGAATTTTTTTCTTTAGATCTAATGATCTAATTTCATAGAATCTTAAAAATTAGCACCATGGTAACAGGGATACTGTTTCAGATAGACAGGATTAAAATCTAATTTTGATCCTGGGAGAGAAATATTTGGGGGAAAAAATATCAGCTCTGGAGCTTCTTAATTTCTATTAATTTGTATGTCTAAGAAAATCTTCCTCTTTAGTTCCTGCTTTTAACTCCTTCTGTGCTTAGTCGCTCAGTCATGTCTGACTCTGTGACCCTTTGGACTGCAGCCACCAGGCTTCTCTGTCCATGAGATTTTCTAAGCAAGAATACTGGAGTGGGTTGTGATTTCCTCCTCTAGGGGATCTTCCCAACCCAAGGATCAAACCATCATCTTCTGTGTCTCTTGCATTGCAGGCAGTTTCTTTACCCACTGAGCCTTCGGGAAAGCCCTTTAACAATCCTTGCTAATAGTATTAGAACCAGTATATTATACATGGCTAACAAAAATCAAATATCACTGTCAACATATATTTAAAATCCAGGTAATAATAAGCATATCAGTGTTGAGGCTCAGAATTGACTGTGGAAGGAGACAAGTAGCCTAGACGTTCTTGGGGGTCCTAGAAGGCTCACATGCTGCTATTTTGGTTTAAAGATGTACTTACTTATTGATAATGGAATTAATATTCCATTATAAACATTCTGTTGCTTTGGTATTACAGTAATTAAAGTTGCCCTTTCCTGTGTCATTCTGTTCTATGGACATCATCTTACACTATAATTTCTCTTTTTTTTTAATATAATTTTTTAAGAGAAAATATTTTAATACCTGCTTGCCTCAAGTAAGCAGTATTCATGCAGCATTGATCCATGTAGCCCTTGTACTTTCCATTGTCATTATTATCCAGGCAGTTTAAAAAAAAAATTGTGCGGTGGATAGCAAACAATAAAAATATGTATTATTATATGTAAAATAATATATGTGTTACATATGTATACTAATCCAGTTTGTTTATATATATATGTGTATGGAGATACATATATGTTTGTTTAACGTGTAAATATGGCAAACAACATATCGCACTTTTCAGCCTTTTGGAAGGGCTGAGTTCCAGACAGTCTAGAAGTTGAGGGTTTTCTGTGCATCTCCTGCTTCTGCTGTTGCAGCTGGTGAATTACAGAGTGAGGATCTGTGAGGGGTGGGAAGGGGCAGGGCAGGAGTCGGTATTAGGCCTGCAGCCCCGGGGACCCAGGCAGGCAGATGGCACGAGCAGACAGGCCTTTCTTCCTGTCACCTTTGCACCCGGGTTTTTTTTTTTTACCATCCTGGTGGAGGCCGCCTCTGCCTTCAGTATCTGACTTAATGGGACACCCTTTGTGACATTTGCCGTTGGTTTAAAAGTTTGGGTTAGCAAGGCTGGCCTTATCTGGTAGAGCTAATTATCTCCTACTAGGCTTCATGCCTGTAATTTGAGTAGCTCCTGGGTGAATGGTGCTGTTTGGCTGTGTTTGCATTATACAAAGGGTCAGACTCCCTCCAGGCAGGGAAAGAAAGCCCAAGAACAGCCTGAATGCAGACAAGTGTGTCTCCTTGCTAAGAGACACCTTCATTCACAGAGTTCAGTACATAATTTCTAATTACTTGAGATGAGTATTACTGAACATAAATGAATATAATTCAAATTGAGAGGAAATAGAAAGATTTGTGTCCCACTGCTGTGCCTTCCTTCTATAAAATATCAACTACTACTCCTTACTGCTTTGCTCAACACTTTTTGACACTGAGGGGAAAAACCTCTCTATATTTTTCACTTATGATTGAGGTTTCAAAACTCAGGCTTTTGTTTAGAAACAGTTTCTACATGCCCTCACTCCTTCTCTCGGCCTGTGTGTGTGTGCTCAGTCGTGTCCAAATCTTTTGCAACCCCTTGGACTATAGCCCGCCAGGCATCTCTGCCCATGGAATTTTCCAGGCAAGAATACTGGAGTGGGGAGCCATTTCCTTCTCCAGGGGATCTTCCAGACCCAGGGATGGAACCCATGTCTCTTGCATCTCCTGCACTGGCAGATGGATTCTTAACCGCTAGTGCCACCCGGGAAGCCCCTCTCTTGGTGTTTGGCCATTTATTCTTGAGCAGTGTTAGAGTAGCCCAGAGGTGACTGTAGCTTAGAGGAAGGGCATCAGGGATCTTAGTGCATGTAACTGGAGAGTTCTTTTCATCTATTCAGCCATTCTTAACCTCTCTCTTTGCCTTTTAAAAAGAAAAGTTTATTGAGATTATTTCTATTATAAAAGTAATACTGACTAGAGAAAATCCTCATTATAGAAAATAAAAAAAGTAGAGAAAATGACCCATTACACCAAGATCCAGTCTCTATTAACATTGTACCGTGTTTTTCTTTTTTCTATACTTTTAAATGTCTTTCTTCTTTGCAGTTCTGATTACTTAAAAAAAATTAATTGTGGTGAAATATATATAGCCATACAATTTACCCTTTCAACCATTTTTCAAGTATTATCTGCATCTCTTTGTAAAGAGGGAACTAATTCCTTGCAGCAGTAGCTTTTTCTTCTCCTGACTCTTCAACTTCATTTTTTGCTGCATTAGAACTGAAAAGCCAGCAGCATTCACCATTAACCAGTACTTGCTAGCAGGTCCACAGTCCCCCTGGTCTTTTGTTTTTTCGACGGTAAGTTGCCTTGGCAACTAAATTTATATCACTCTCACTCCAGATGAGCATGGACGTTCAGAGCTGTTAGAAATGTTGTCCTCTGCGTTCTGTAAATCACTCCTGGCTGGCCAACCTCAGGCTCCTCTTACCCTTTACCCTGTCTTACTGAAGACTTTGAAACACCTTTAGACAAAACAGGACTATCTGGGGCACAAAGTGTCATAATGATTTTCTTATCTTCCCTACAGATATCTGTAATTATTACTGAGGTTGAAGGAGACACTATTTAACCCAGACAGTTTAGGCTTAAAGAGTGACATTTCAAATATTCTGCCATGGAGTTGTGGATGTGTTTTTGGTCTGGTACCCATTTGAGGGTCCTTTAGGAAATAAGCCATAATTGTGACGGTTTGCTCTTTTCTTAGGGTGGTGGTGTTTATTAATTCTGCTCTTCCCTCTGTTCCAGGGGCAGCACCCAGCTCAGGGAACGAGCAGCATTCGTCAGCCTCCATCTTCGAGCACGTGGACAGGATCTCCCGCTCCTCAGAGGCCAGTCGGCGGGTCCCCAGTAAGATCCAGCTGATTGCCATGCAGCCCATCCCAGCTCCTCCAGCTCCGCACCCCATCCTGGCTGATCGTGTGGCAGAAACCAACAAAATTAACAAAGAGGTATTTGGTTTTAGGAAAAGTAAGTAAGTAAGTAAGTAAAGTCACTCAGTCGTGTCCGACTCTTTGTGACCCCATGGACTGCAGCCCACCAGGCTCCTCAGTATGGAAAAGTACAGTATTAAAAAAAAAACAACAAAAAACCCTTAGATTCTGATTTGGTCACTGCTTAAAAATGAGTGAAAGTTAGTGTCAAAAGGTTGCTAACGATATGAGCTGCTCACGTGTGTGCATGCTAAGTTGCTTCAGTCGTGTCCAGCTCTTTGGGACCCTATGGACTGTAGCCCACCAGGCTCCTCTGTCCATGGGGTTCTCCAGGCAAGAATAATGGAGTGGACTGCCGTGCCCTCCTCTAGGGGATCTATCTGACCCAGGATCGAGTCTCTTATGTCTCCTTCATTAAGTGAATTCTTTACCACTAGTGCCACTTGGGAAGTCCCATGAGCTGGTCACAACTATTCTTAACTTTAAATCTGAGCGACCGAACTGAACTGAACTCATTATTTTTAGGTCAGATACTGATCGTGGACACTAGGGGGCACATTTGGAGATATGGAGATTAAAGACCAGGGCTGGCTAGCCTGAGAAAGTCCGCCTTAGCCCGCGGCTGGGGTTTGGGAATTAGATTTTGGAAAGATCCCCACCATTCCCAGAATGGAGTGGCTCACTGTACCTGAACTATTTTTGGACAAACAACATGATTTATGCTGAACACCTCTTCCTGGAGTCTTGAATTTTGGTACATGCTCGGCAGAGGGTGCCTATGTGAGCAGTCTCCAGTAAAGACCCTGTGAGCATTGAGTATCTAATAAACTTCCCTCGTAGACGTTTCACAGGCGTTGCCACAGGTCATTGCTGGAGGAATTCAGCACACCCCACGTGACTTTACCGGGAAAGGACTGCTGGAAGCTTGTGCCTGGGTCCTCCAGACCTCACCCTATGTGCCGTTCCCCTATGCTGGTTTTGCTTTGTAGCCTTTTGCTGTAATAAATTGGACTGAATGCTGAGTCCTGAGGGTTCTCCCAGTGAATCACTGAAGCTGAGTAATCTTGGGACCACAGTAGATTCTGTGAACTCTGATAGAGCTGCTCTGGCCCCAAGATCTAAATCATGATTGATAAAATACCCTGTTCTAGGGACTCCTGGAAAAGTGAGTTAGATCTGCTTTCCTCCTAAGATTCTCAAATCAGAAGGCCAGCTCAAGTCACTGTTAAGTTGAACTTGGGAAGTTTGACCTGGGCTGGACCATGAGTGCATGGAACAGTATTTAGGGCTACACCCATTGCAGCATCGTGGCTGTCAGTTTCCTGCCTCTAAGAAATACCTGCTGCTCTTGTGAGTTCTGCTAGGTGAAGTAATGATTGGTACAACTGAATCCTTAAAGTGGATTATCTTATAGCAGTCTTATCAAGAGTTCTTACACTTTCTCTTCTCCATTGGCTCCTTGCCAGGGACATGACCACAAGAGCATGCGTCATGGGTTCCAGGTGGCACGTGCTGTCCCTTCCCACCAATGCTCGGGAGCCCTGGGGTTGCTCACATGAGCCCCGTCCTAGCCTAGACCTGTGTCCATCAGTGCATGTTGCAGGCGCCTCACACCAGCCGTGAGTAAGCGCTCTCGAGGGGGTTCTGTGTGATCGAAAGGAAGGAAGAGAAGGAGCTCACCAGTCTGTGGCCTCCCCACTGGAAAGCATTCATCTCCACTTTGTTCCTTTAGTATCTTTTTAAAATGTATTTGATGGATACGTATGGTATGGGAAACATATATACCGATTATGAAGCATAAAATGAAAAACCAACTTAGGAACAAGAGCATTATCTGTTCTGGTGGACCTACCTGTATAGTAGGTGCGGACATCTCAATGGAAATGTTTTCTTCGTAGGTGATTCTAGCGCAGATTCCTAGCAGATCTTAGTCCTCCTGTGAGACCTCATGTATTTTAAAGAACACTTAGATCCTGAAAGAGTTAGAGGGGCTTCCTGAGTTCTCTCACTGGGAAGTTTGTCAAGACTCTCATCTCGCTGACCCTCCTTCTCAAACAGTCTCAAGGAGGACATGGTTCTGGTCTGCTGTGGTGTGGTGGACCATGTCCAGTCTTGGACAGCGTCCTGTTGTCTCTTTCCAGTTGGAGTCTCATCTTGGTTTCCCTTTTTTCCCCTCTGTTTCCCTCCATCTCACTTGATGTTTAAGTTCTCTGAAGCAGCTAAGGGCTTAGAAAATGAGGTGATGTACATTGATGAAGGCAGGCATTCCCCGTCTATTCTCCACCAGGCCAACAGACTGGCTGCTCCCGGAGTCACGGCCTCCTTCCCTAGACCTGCGTCTGCGTTCCTGTTTCTGGCCCTCACCCTCTGCCCACTACCCTTCCTCCCGGACTCTTCCAGACCTAGTTCATGCCCCATGGAGCCAGGAGGATGTGTTTCCATACCTGTTGATTTTTTTCATTGAGGAGAGGGGTCTCCTGTCAGGGGGCTTGTTTCCTAACACTGAAACATCATTAGTAAATGGCTATTTTGTTGTATAGTGCAAATATCGTCTTTGAACTGTCTTAATTTAAAAACTTATTAAGTAATCATACTATTGGGTATGGAAAATATTTACTCTTTGCTTAGGAAGAATTACATCTAGGAATCACTGCCCCTTAGCATCTTCAAAGTTGCTGGACGATTTCCTGGATTTGAGAACTTTTGGCCTTCCCAGGTCACGCAGTGGTACAGAATCCGCCTGTCAGTGCAGGAGATGCAAGAGGCAGGGGTTCGATCCCCTGGTTGGAAAAATCCCCTGGAGGAGGAAATAGCAACCCACTCCGGTATTCTTGCCTGAAAAAATCCCATGGACAGAGGAGCCTGGCGAGCTGCAGTCCATGGGGTTGCAAAGAGTCTAGTATGACTGAGCGCACAGGCACGCGTGTTTGGGGGCCAGTACCGAGGCTTCTCCCCTCACATGCACCACGTGGAGGCTGGGGACACAGCTCGGGGACGGTGGCAGGCTCTCTGCACCCGGTGTGGGTGTGTCTGCTCCTGTCACCCCTTTGGTGCCTCTTGGGAGCCTCGGAAAGCTTTGGGGGGCTCGGAGAGAGGGAGGAGAGAGACACAGGA